>CM067317.1:29816523-30275796 GCA_034231615.1 Meghimatium bilineatum | reverse complement strand
TGTTTGTCTCTTGAAAAAGGTTCAATTTGAGCCGATACGTGGAGAATTGTCCTGTTTAGTTTTATTGTATGTTTTTTATATATACTTTTTTAATTTTATTTTTATTAATAGGCTAGGTAAGTGTTTTAGTAACCTGTTTACCTCATTTTGCGTTACTATTTGTTCATTAGGTTACTGCGGCACCATCCACTTTTTCGGACACCCTCTGACCATTTGGTTATTTATATATGGTATGTAGACTGCGTCATTTACTTTGGCTGTCCCAACATATCCGAGCTTGTCATAGCTGGTAACTCGTAGTAGACACAATAACCAAAGCACGAATATGTATCAATCAAGATAAGTGACACGAACAGCGGGCTTTAATATCAGATGTAAGATGTAATCAATATATGTACCAAAAATCTGAGAGGATTATTATAATAATTCGAATGTTTATATGTCAATTGTGAATACTACTTTTATGTGTGTCATTTCATAATCGATTTTAGATTAAATAAACTACACATTTTAGATTAAATAAAATACCCATGAAAGCGTAGCAACTATTGGCTGTTTCGATTGATCCATTTTTCTATTAATCAGATTTTATAGAGAGCCAATGAAAAATAAAACTTAGAAGTCGGATCAATCACGAGTAGTGCTACAGACATAGATTTGTGCACATACTTTATTCTAAAGGCTGACATGTTCATTCGACACAAGATTGTGTCTTCATGTGTGTTTCTTTATGTTTGTGTCTCTATGTTATGTCTATATTTTTGCTTTTTTTGTATGTGCCTGTTTGCTCATGTGTCCCTATATGTGTGTGTCTATACGTCTGTGCATGCATGCATGTACGAGGGTACCTCTATACGAGTGTATATGCATGTTTACGTTGTTTGTATGTATATATTTACGTATATCTCTATATGCTCATGTATGTACCTATATGCATGTGCTTTTATATATATATCATTGTGTGTCGTTGTATAAGCAAGCATTCATGCATGTGTACATCTCAACGTGAGTTTTTTTGTCAGCAATATAAAGCTGTTCACAGCTTTTATAAGACATGACATT
Source organism: Meghimatium bilineatum (assembly GCA_034231615.1). Taxonomy (NCBI): domain Eukaryota; kingdom Metazoa; phylum Mollusca; class Gastropoda; order Stylommatophora; family Philomycidae; genus Meghimatium; species Meghimatium bilineatum. The sequence continues at coordinate 30,274,734 of CM067317.1, read as the reverse complement.
CCCAAGGATTTCCAGATAGTATGTTATTCTATGGGAATTGCGGTATCACAGAAATTATAAGCTGTACATACAAATATTGCTGCTGTGAGTACACAGTGTGCACGTGTACTCTCTTAATATATTTAGTATATGTGTGGTGCATGTCAAAGAGATTACAGTGTTGGTTTCACAATGGTGAAGTGCAAGGTTTGACTCACGGAATGAACTGGGATTTATTTTCTATCGGAATAAATATTGAAAAACCACTCTGGAAATGTAGCAACAGCAAAGGTATAACTGCAAAAAACAGCCAAAACCCCTTTCAAAAACCATAACGGGAAAGGAATGTAGAAATTACATGACAAAAAACTTGAAAATTGTCCCTATAACGTCACACCACTTTTAACATGTTTTCACCAGATTAACTAGAATTTGTATAACATAACTTAACAATGCTGGTTAAAGAACATCCAGTAAAGGTGTAGTTTACAAACGATCCCTGCTGTTACGTCCCAAATCCCGCAGAATTTCATATATATATATATAATTTCATATATATATAATCGCTTGTGGTCCAACGTTTTAAACAAATTGACCAGCCGTCCCAGTTAGCCGGGACAGCACTTACTTTGGATGCATTGTCCTAGTGTTCTGAAACACATATCGGAATTAAAAAAATGTCCCGGTTCTGTAACATTGCATACGGCCATCAATATAAGGTAACTGCGTAAAACGTAACAATAATTGTACTTACGTAAAACAATGTTTATGTATTGTAATTTGTATGTTTTCTTGTGATAGTCCGTCGTGTCTGGGTTAAACTATTATAAAACTTGTGTTTTACGTAAGTAACATTGCATAGTAAAGTAGTAAAGTAACCCATAGCATTTATTAATCCCGTAGGCGTGTGAGATGTTCATTCATTCATTTTCCTTTTGCGCTTAAGTTAACGCATAGGGCAGAGGTTAGATCTCTCCAATTCTGTCTGTTCAAAGCTATTCTGTGCAGTTCTTGAATAGTATGAATATTGGTTGTTTTACTTTCTCTAAGTATTGTTCTTCTGAGTGTTTCTTTTGGTCTACCCCTTGCTCTTTTGCCTGTAGGTATACATTCAAGAGATTGGTGGTGTATTATGTTGGTGTCTGCGCGTAAGACATGCCCGATGTAGGACCAACGGCGTTTTCTGATAACATCTGTGATGAAATTTTGATGTGTCTCTTCTCTGATTTTATCATTCGATTTGAATTCACTCAATGGGTGTTAGTTATCCTACGAAGACATTTGTTCTCGAAACTCAGTCATTTCTTTTCTGAAGATAAAGAGCTTTTCCAGCTCTCACATCCATATGATATCACCGGAATAACGCAGGAATTAAATAAGCGCATTTTCGTGCGTGTGCTGATTGACTTTGACTTCCAGATATTAGACAGTCTGTTAAATGCATTTGATGCTAGGGCAATGCGAGTTGTAATTTCTGGCATGACATCACCGTCGAGTGTTAATTTACTTCCTAGATAGGAGAATTTCTGTACTTTTTCAAGTTGTTGTCCATTTAAAGTAATTTCGTTAGGTGAATTGGTGAAGTCCATAATTTTTGTTTTTGCTGAATTGATTTGGAGACCTATTTGTCCTGCAATGAGTTTTAATCTATCAGTTTTTGTTTGCGCATCTTGATGGTTTTCACTCAATAGTGCAAGATCATCGACAAAATCCAAGTCTTCTAATGTTGTTTTATTTATCCATTTGATTCCTAAATTTGTGTTGGATGTGCTTTTTCTCATAGGCCAGTCAATTGCGATATTGAATAGTAATGGTGACATAAGGCAGCCTTGTTTAACACCAGTAATCACAGGGAACCATTCTGAATTGCCTTTTCTGTTCTAACACAACATTTTGAGTTGGTATAGAATGATTTTATCACATTTATATATTTATTTTGGAATCCATATATTTTTAAAATTTCCCAAAGCGATTGCAAAGTGAGATATTAGCGATCTCATATTTCAGAGGTTCTGCAAATGAGGGCGGTAGCCATCTCCTCTCCCTCGCAGTCTTTACTTCCCGGATTCATCCGGTACCCATTTAAAGCTGGGTCGACCTGGAAGCCGTTGCGATCTGAAGAACATTTCCGCCTCAACTGGGGAATGAACCCAGGACCACTCATATGCGAAGCCAGTGCACTAACCACTGCGCTACGCGGCTCCCATTGCATAATCGTTCTTAAAAAGCACGTCCGATCGGAAGTAGAAGACCTTTTCTATGAACTAATTAGGCTTTCATTCTTACCTTTTTTTGATTATTCCCGTGTCTTCGATTGGCCAATAGGCATATTTATATACTTCGAATCGCTTGCCAAAAATAGTCAAGGCTACTCCAAGTATATAAATAGCAACCAATGGAAAGCGTCACAATAATTAAAAACGTACCGAATGAAGGCCTGTTTACTTTTTTGAAATTATGTCTTATAGTACAGTTGATGATCAGAATAACAAAGAGTAGTTTAATTGGTAGAATTTGTGCCGAAATGATGCATGTTAACATGTATACAAAATGTATATAAGAAGGTACAAAACACACAATGTTGACTGACAGTCTTATGATGTATGTAAATTCAATAATATGTTTTCATTGTTTGTGGTTTATGATTAATTAATTATCATTTATTATTCAGCCATTTCACATCATGACTTCTCAGTAAAATAACTAAATATTTGAAAATATAATGTTGGATATTTGTGTGACTATTTTATATCGTTGATATGTGTCCCTGTGTTTTATTTCCAAAATCTAGTAACCCTTGTGACTCACCTGAAAACTATTTCATGACCTTCAGCATAAAAGTGGCTTTCCAGAATAAGGGAAGCCTGTATCAGTGTGATAGCCTTCCCGGTCCAGTTGGATACCTCAGCGTCAACAATAACGTTATCGCCTGGTACAGCCGCAGACTTATCGATTGCACATTCCACTTTTACCTGTTGAATATTTTGATTGTTTGAACTTGAAGCATATTGTTATGTGCAGTCACAAACATGAGGTCAGCAAGACCTAGGTGCAGTATGTTTACAGTAATAACCAAATATGCAATGCACTTTATTAACATTTAATACCTAACTCTTCTGTATCGATGGTTCTCAACTTTGGATCTCTCTTGAGTTATGACTGCAAGTTATCATCAGCGCATACCGGACAAGTTTATAGGTGGTGCTCCGACCCCTGTCTCAATAAATCAAAGTGTAGTGGCTTACACTTCCAGTTATATATGTCTTTTTGTATATATAGTATGTTTCTCTTTACGAGCTGTTTCGATGTTTAAACCAATTTTATGTAGTTTTGAGAGCGAACATGTTTTACACTTTTGAAATGTTTCTGAGCGAAAATATTCTGGATCTTTCTTGTAGTAGGACAATGATCCTAATAACTTTCCAGGACAGGGAACGGATATGCGCTAGATCACCGATTTATTCTGCATCAATGGCACGACACCTGCAACTTCAATTGTGATATCTAACACTTTCAGTGCTTCATCTAACTCCATTGAACGGTGGAGATACCACTAGTACGCCAGCCGTTCGTTGCTATCATATTTATCATCATTGCTCGCACTGCACAATGACTCTTTCACCGATCTTAACACTAGTCACGGTCAACGTTTCTTAACTGTATACCGATGTCTTTGCCGTTATCTACGAGGCCACTGGTGTCCACTCATCTTTCTTTCATTTCTACACTATTTCTACTACTTTCACACAGACCAAAACTGCTGCTATTGGCGAGTAAAGTGATCACTGTGAAGATAGCAACACTTCTGGATGCCTTGTTCGAAAATGATGTCAAAATTGTAGTCTGGAAACTCAGGTTACTGCATGTTCGTGTTATCTTATCTTGAATGTATTTTATATAATTTAACTCAAGGACTTGTTAGCGCTCAGTCTTTTTAAGCAAAAGCTCATGCAATTAAACATGCTAGAGTTAGCTCCGACAACTATTCTACTCAAACTACCATATAGAGATTTGACTATTTATTATCCACTGATGATCAAATCTACAGTATAGAGATTTGACTGCGATCAACTGATAACCAAATTTACTGTATGGAGATTTCAACAAGATTACGAACTGATGACCAAATCTAATGTATAGAGAATTGACCGAGAACATTCACTAATGATTAAATCAAACTTGTTACCAGTGGGGTACAGAGAATTTAAGGATCTTTGCATCAGAATGTGTACATCGTGATGTAAATATCCCTCTTACTCTTCATCCAATCTACTTGGCTCATTCACTATTGTCAGAGGCAAATGCATCAAGGCAGAGTTAATTATATAACAATTGTCTTAGACCAATACTCCGGTATTCTGAAAAAATCTCATAGATTTGTGAATCTTATCTGCAGATTACTATTTTGTTGTTGTTGCTGTTGGAGTGGGAGTAGGTGAAGGGTTAAAACACCAACACACTTTTCTTGAACGTTATTGTTGGAAATACCGATAACAGTATTACTTGTAGTAGCTAAAATGTGAACATGCGTGCTTTTATTAGACTATCAAAAGACAGAAAGAATAGTCGTGATTTGCAAATATTTGTCTCTGCTACAGATCAGGCACTTAACAAAACATATTGTCTTCAATTAGTTTTTGTTACTGGTGTCTGTGACGATGCTGATTGATGTCAATATTTCTACATACATGTAAGCTAAAACCTCATATATGTAAGCTATAACCTTATACATGTAAGCTAGAACGTAATTTTTTTAATGGTTGCCTTCTTTAGAAACTATTACATATTTAAGAACAGTGAAGAAAATTTGTATACAATTTCCCGATAATGTGCGTATATTGCAGACTTTATGTGCAGCAGCTGAATGTGATGACTCGTAGAGTGAAAACTACTGAATTCACTGTGTAGCAGAAAGTTCAATGCTGTTGTTGGCTTGAAGAATTAATGATTCTCATTGCTGTGCTAAGGAGATTCAGTCATGAATCTCTGGTTCTAGTATACGAGAAGGATTAATATTACAGCAAGATGGAGCATCTTCACACAATTTCCAGATATATTAATTGGAGATTATGTCCCATTGAATCACCAAGATCACCACATTTGATACCTCTTTCCGAATTTAGATTTATTCCTGTGTAGATAGGTAGAAGCCCTTGTCTATCAAACTCCAGGACAAGGACTGGATAATGTTCAGAAGCGAGTAATTGACGCTTGTGCAACCGTCACACCTCATATGCTTTCAAGTGGAGAAAGATAGGGTACCTTCTTGACATTCTTCGGGTCACTAAAGGTGCTCAGGCTGAGATCTACTGAAACTTTGTGAGTTTATACTGAAATATGCTGCATTTACGTAACAGAAAACCAAAATCCAATCAGTCTGTCATTAAACGTATACAAAATAGTAATATTTGTTATTGGTAGTGATTCTGCCGTACACACTGTATAGTGCCGCTAAAAGAGGAGTACGGTAAGAATTTGTCCGATGTCCAATGGTTGACTGGTGTCCAAGTGGCATACGGCTGTACGGAATAAAAAGTTAATATAATATAGGTCTATAGACTTCCAGTTTTTTACTTTTTTTAAATATAGACATTAAAATTGCAATATCGTGGCAACAGTAATTATAGACACAAATCTTCTTCTAGCTCCCCCTAACGAGAAAATATGCAGTAATGATACAGTAACACATTCCTTTCCTCCACCCTTAATGTGATAACATGCAGTAGTGATACAGTAACATGTTATCATATGCATTAATTGCAGTAATGACTGATGTGTGTGCGTGCGTGCTGGTGTGTAAGAGACTTTAGTAACCCTGTCATCATTGTTCCCGGTGGACCAATTGGATTATTCCCAGTGATTAGAATACCCGGTCCATTCCAGATCTTGCTTGTTCAATATATATATATGTATATATGGTTGGTTGGTTGGTTGCTGATCCAGCGGTCCATGAGCTCGTGCCCTTTGACCTAATGCCATTAAATGGCATTATATTGCTGGGAAATATGTGGATTTTCGGCCCACCCCGGAACAGAACCAGAGAACAACTATCACACCCCCAGGAAGGTAGGTTTCAACCTATGCACTGCTCCTAGCCACTGTAGCCATGATAGGGTTCACTGTGCTCATTCCCCGCCACCAATTGACTACTGGTTATGCCGAAATTCTCTATTGCTCCAGGCATGCAACCAAATGTTAAAGTCAAAATGATTGTCACGTCTTGAGTCACTGTTCCTCTATAATGGGTTTCAGACATAGGAAAAAACAGTGCTGTCAGTTTCCTCCTCCCCACTGCAGCGAAGCAAATCTCTAGCTCCCTCCCAACCACAGAGTGTGCATACATAAAAATACATCAAATACATTGTAACAAAAAAAATGAAAGTATGAGAGGCATAATTGTATAGATGACATTCCATGAAGCTTCTCTAAGAAGATAACCTCAATATAACATGTCATCCACGAAGGTTTTCTTTTGCATGGGTGGTATTTTTAGTGGGCCATTGGTGAGACCCACAGACGCAACCACATGCGTATATATGTATGTATGAATGTATGTATGTATGTATGTATGTATGTATGAATGTATGTATGTATATATATATTGCATTTCTCTGCTTTTGCTGTAAGGTGACGAAGATTTAATAATGATCGGTTTTCGGGCTACAAGATATTTTATCGCATGATGTGTAGTAATATTTAATATTGTGACGTCTCAGGATGTCGGTAACTCATTCAATCCTTCTTCTTCTTGATCTTCCTCTGCCCCTTGATGTTATCATCATCATGTTGTATACTCTTGATTCTGGACAATATATGATCATTCTCAATAAATGGCCGAACCATTTCAGTCTGTTTTTCAATATATTAAATAAATGTTATGACTAAATACAAGAGATCGAATAGTAAAATAAATGATTAGTTTCTGTATATATTTGATATATACCATTAAAAATATGGATAACGCATTGTAACAACATATTAACATATGACACTTGAGAAAGTAGACAAGCTCGCTCAGAACATACAGACGCAGAGTGTGACAGTGAGAACTTTTCTGTTATAAACATGTTGCATCGAAGACTTAAAGAGAGCGTGGGAGCGCATTCACATCAAAGCAAAAATTACTTATTTTCAAATTGAAATTCTTACTTTTCCTGAGCTCAATCCAACGAAGAAACGACTTTTCTTCATTCTCTTCTCGCTGTATAGTTCCACTGGTAGCTCCGGCCGTCTGAGAATCATGACTGGTTCACTAGTGATGGTAGTGTTTCTATCGTCCTCGCAATCAAGCTTAACCTAATAATGGAAACAATTACGAAGTGTTCATTACGAATTTAGTTAGCTAGTCAATCTGTAAGTCAGTCAGTCTAGTCATATTAGTCAAGTAGTAAAGTTACTGTAGCTTTAATTTAATTTTTATTTTACGTAGGTTTAGTTCCAGTGGTTCTGAACCTTCCTAATGTCGCGATTCTTAATACAGTTCTTCATGTGTGGTAAACCCCAACCAAAAAATTATTTCCGTTGCTACTTCATAATATGTGTTTTCCGATGGTCTTATGCGACCCCTGTGAAAGAGTCGTTCGACCTCCAAAGGGTTCACGAACCATAGGTTGAGAACCGCTGACACTGTTAGACGTTAGATCACCACCGTGGCATTCCGGACACGCCCATAGGTACTCGGATCTCCTTTTTCAGCGGGAAATGATACGCAGTGACACCCTTCCTATCTGTCGCCAGGAAAAACTAGTGAGCGTATGCCTATGCTTTATGCCATATCGTGTTATCGCCCACTGTGACCTTTGGCTTTTCAGGTCAAAACGTGTCCAGAATATTACACAAGGAGAGTCATAATGTAAGAGAGAAGCAAAAAATAATCATAAAGGAGAGAAGACGAGATAACGACAGAGAACAAAAACTACAAATTCAGCAAGAACAAGATATATATATATAGAGAGAGAGAGAGAGATAGAGAGAGAGATTAAAAATAAAAACAAAACAGAGCAAAATTAATAAAATAAAAATGGAAGAGATATGAAAGAAAAATCTTCGCATCTGAAGAAAAATTGAGGAGATATCAAAGAAAAATCTACGTATGTGAAATTCAGTGTTAGTTTAGTTCTACCTTTCTTTTCGACTACACTGGATTTCAGACACGTAGATTTTTCTTTTATATCTCTTAGATTATTCTTTTATTATACTGGCTCTGTTGTTTTTCCTTTTATTCTCGCTTCTGTCATGGCCATATTTGTCTACTTTATTGTCTTTCGCTCATCTTCTCTCCCTTATTATCTTCTTTTGCTCTCTCTTACATTTTTATTATGTTTTTATAATATTCATTTCTTGTTGTTTGCTGTTATCAAGATGAAGACTTTTTAGTTGAAACGTCGTCTGTTTCAATTTATATTGATGTCGTTAGTGTGTTTTGTATTTTGTTGCAACACTCCTTCGTATATCTTTTTCCCCTTATTGCTCTGGTTTTCTCTTCTTTAGTATATTATTATGAGATTAACTTTTAAAAACCCACCCTGCACATGACGTAGTGACAGCAAGAACGGACTTTATCGTACAACTACAAAATCCTTTCCTCCAACTCCCTAACGAGAAACATGGAGTATTAATAGTTTAGTATTTTTTTTTACAGTTGACATTCGAAATTTTGTTGAGACGTTGTAGCATATCCTGTTTTTAGTCTAGATGTCCGTGCTTCATCTGAACCCCTCTGCTTAGTAAACATCTAACAATACACAGAGTGTGTTCCAAATTGGGCATGTCATATGACTTACATTGTAAATTAAGGGACAACAGAAGACAAGAGAGATTAATGTTGAATAATGTACATGATGTATCCTGGTGGTTGATGAAACTTGTACTGAATGATTTATTCACACGTACGTAGATAAAAACATTGCTGTAACTACAATGCGTACTTTTTCAAGGTGTGTAACTTTCCCATAGACACAATTGTAGGCCTACATAATAGAAATGATATCATGTAATAATTTTGCAAGATATGTAAAATGTCCATAGACACACTTGAAAGCGCAAATAACAGTAGTTCTATAATGTAATAATTTTGCGAGGTATGTAACTTGACCAAAGACATCGCTGAAAACGTCACTAAGAGTAATGCTATAATGTAATACTTACTTTTGCGAGGTATGTAACTTGACCAAAGACATCGCTGAAAACGTCGCTAAGAGTAATGCTATAATGTAATACTTACTTTTGCGAGGTATGTAACTTGACCAAAGACATCGCTGAAAGCGTCGCTAAGAGTAATGCTATAATGTAATACTTACTTTTGCGAGGTATGTAACTTGTCCATAGACTCCATTGAAAGTAGAAGGAATGTTAGGGGGAAGCAGGTATTTAAACCCGAATTGGTAAAGACCTCCTTGTAGGTCAATAGATCTGTCGTTGCCGAGATCTAAGAGAGGTTTGGCTGCTTCCAAATGAATTTCTGAGGCTTGATACACCTGTGTGTGAGTGTAAATATGTTCCAATAGTATAGTAGCTGTAAGAATGAAGGCAATGCGGGGGTGGTATCAATATGAGTGTATTTCAATGCTTGCGGTAGTTTTTGTGATGATTAAAGAAATATGTGAAGTTAACCAGTGTGCCATTTTTGGGTCAAAAATTGTATCACCAAGCCTATTTAATATATGTAGAGAATATCTTTAAAAATAGAAATGTCAGGACTCAAGTTCAATGGGAAAATAATAAACAACCTGAGATATGCAGACGACACTGTTCTTTTAGCAGAAAATGAACTTGAACTACAAAGACTAATAGAATATGCCAATAAATCAAGTAAAGAATATAGACTGGATATAAATATCCAAGAAACAAAAACCATAATAATTAGCAAAGACACAGAAGGACAAGAGCTAAACACAAACATATATGGAGAGAAACTAAAACAAGTAAAACAGTATCAATATCTTGGAGACATACTTACAAAATACGGCAGATGTGAAACAGAAGTTAAAAGGAGAATATGAATGGCTAAAAGTAAATTCAATGACATGACGAAAATAGTAACATATAAACAAATTACACACAAGTTTTAAAAAAATGAAAATTATAAAATGAGACACCTATTCCATATTAATGTATGACTCAGAAACATGGACACTAAACAAACAATTATAAGACAGAATTGATGACTTTGAGATGTGGGTATATAGAAAAATAAGGAGAACATCATGGAAGGAGAAGAAAACAAACAGAGGTTCTAAAAACACTTGGTATGAAGAAAGAATTATTAAGAGAAATAAAGATCAGTCAAATAAAATATTTTGGACACATTAAAAGACATGACACCTTACTGAAGACCTTACGTGAGAGTAAAGTCAAAGGGAAACAAGCAAGAGGTAGCCAGAGATACAAGTATAGAGTAAAATCACAAGATGGACAGGTTACAGTCTAGCAGAGTGCACCACCAAAGAAAGAGACAGGGGATGTTGGAGGTCTGTAATTTGTCACAGAGAAAATATTGCATATGTATACCCTCTTTCTTTTCTAAATCCGAACTGTTCCGGACTAAGCACTGGATCCATAATAGGTCTTATCATTTATTTAAGAATCTTAGCAAACAATTTAGTGAAATGGATAACTGTGGAGATATATTTGATAGTGTATTCAATCATATAAAAACTATATATTCTAGCAAATGATGAAATTATAAACGCTAGTAAGTGCATAACCATATTCAATAAACGTTTCGGTCAAAAGCAATCATCAAGTGAAAGATAAATATTAATACTTGACATCTGTGTCTATGTTGATAGCAATACCTACATCGGCGAAAAGATTAAGTATGCTTGACAGGTTAGCGTTCAGGTTGGTGTCCAGTACGGGAACCAGTTCTCTCGTATGGCTGACCTACTAGCGGTGTGTTTACAGACATTAACAGTTCAGTGGAAGTTGTAAAATACTGAATGTATTAGTTAACACCGCAAAGTCGGATATGTTGAGTCATTGGTGCAAACAAAATGACGACACGCGCATTTCCGTTCCTGGACTACACCCTGCTAGAAATCTAGTAGGGCCATTGTTGTGCTACAAGGGAGATCCAGCGGGAGTTTGAGAACGAGACAAAATGATAAAAATAATGATTGAAGCAAATCTTATATATGACATTGGTTGTTCTTTGACTGTTGATGAATGTGTAGGCACAACTCATATGTCCAAAAACAGTATCAGTACAATATTAACAGTAAAGCTTATCTGCTCTTCGAACCTAAGAAGTAGCTCGCAAAGTTTATGAGTAACTCACCAACCTCTTTGTCACCGAAGCCTGTGTGTAAAAGATGCACGATACATATTTGGAAAGCATAATACTAGAGTAAGAAAAAAAGCAATGAATAAAAATCCTAGATCATTACATTGCTCTCTGGAATTCTCTAATGCATCTTGACGTCTTTTCTTGACCACGACCTTCGTAGAAAAATCAAAATAGTGTTACTAACTTCGTGTTCTGGTGTACTTGCATTTTTCAACATTGAAATTATAAGTACGGCCAAGACGATATGTTAGAACGACTGGCAACTTTGGTTTGTCAGTTTCCTCTTGATATTTGCTAGGCATTTTTCTTTACCTGCATCCCTCTTCATATGCTGTTCTGTAGTTTGTTCAAGACTGCATATTCCCGAATATGAGTCATTGTTTACTCGTCCTACCTACCTACGGATGGGCTTTCAGACTATCAGAGAAAATTCATATTAAAATATTCAAAATATGAAGCAATAACTCACTTTCTTTTTATTTGTTGCCTCCCAGGAAACAGTGGCTGTACCAAGGAAGTGTATTTTAAGTCCTCGCACTTTTAGCGAATTCCTCAAATGTAGGGATACTATACCCTTCATTTCTTCTCCGGGAACGTAGAATTGTCTTGACTGACCGGGGCTATCAACATCTTCATCATCATCGCCATATTTGAAGTGGATAAGCAGATCTTCAACAGACATTGTCTATGCTATGTATGTTCCAGTAGACTTGGCATTAATATTAATTAGAACATTTCACAAGTTCTAGCAAATTTCTGAAAATAAAATACACAGTGAAATATCATGATAAACAAAATGTTAATTTTTAAATCCGATATTCTAAGCATTGTGAACATTATAATTGCTTTCTTATTAAGCAACATCTGCAAATGCAATGTAATGTTTTTTTCGTTACCATGGTGATAATGAAAATATAACCACTTCTTTATCAAGATTAATTCTCTGATCTAAGATCCCAACAGCTTCGCGTATTTTGGATTATCTGACTGCTTCCGTGCTGATTATTGGTTGACGACACATAGAATTTGCAGTGACCAATGACCGGTAGCATCAGTCAGGAAAAGTTACATTGTTTGGGATCGTTGTTAAATGATTATTACGTCCTTAAAACAGTATTCACCAGTCATTGGGAAAAAAATTGCGTGACCGTCAACTTTATAACACATTTTGGCTAATAGAAAATAAGCCTTCTAAAATGCCCCATTGGCTATTCCCGTGATTTTCATTGACTCGGCAAAACGTATAATCATAGTGTTCGATGAAAGTCTCAGAAATAGTCAAATGAGTCATTGTAGAAATTTCTTTTCCCATTAACCAATAGGTCTTATGTTGTAGACTTTCTTGAGAAATAGCATCTATACTGTTTTAAAAAAAACAAGTGAAAAATTATTTCAAACTTGTGCCAAAATTTTATTTTACGGAATTAATATTTCAGCCTTGGCATGAAAAAACTTTCAGACTTTAACTAAACCAAACCCGTCTCCAGTCAATTCCCAACGGCCCGTTGACGATGCTGGTTCGTCCACTGCAGCCGGTTCTGATTATGCCGGTCCGTAATAACAGGACCTCTGTAGTGTCTACTAGCACAAAAACAAGTGCTAGAAATTCCGTTTAATCTGAAATTCGACGAGCTGCTGGCATTGACAGGACTGTGGAGGACGCAGATGCAAATCTATTCGAGGTGACTCAGCCGTCTGAAGCGGTCTTCAGCAAGATTTGTGAGGGTCTTCCACTGCCCGGCCAGTCTGCCACTGAGCCAGTTTGTTGAAATTACCTCAAAAGGTAACTAATTGTGCTTCTAACCCCATTAAATTGTCTGGCAACTACAATTTGCGATTATCCAGTATGTAAGCGTCTTATTATGATGTATCGTTGTTCTGTAGTGAGATAAGCCATACTTACGCATTGAATTTTCAGCTGAACTTATTCCAGATCCGTCAAATATTTTATAGACATTCAATAATATGGTCAGAGAGTTTTGTGTTCAGTAAATTTCACAGAATTCTCATGAACCTGTCAAAAGTAATTGTCAAAAATGTTGTTTTGACTTGACCTATTTTATGATCTCACGAATTATAAGGTGAGTACAATTCAGGTAACCACGAGAAGTTAGTGACCAGGTGGACATAGTCGATAGGTTGAATGATGCCCAATCAGAGAATATCTTTTATAAAAGTTATTCCAAAAAGTAGTGTATCTTTTTTCTTTTTTTTAATATTTATTTTTATTTTTTTACAGTCTACTCTACAGAAAATCCCGTCAATGTTTGTTTATAAAGGCTTGCTACTGTGACGTGACAAATCTTGTAGTTAGACCTTGCTTGAATAGTGAACATCGTCGTGTATATGAGCTGTTGGCTAATTGGAAAACATACTTCTAATATGACTTTTTTGACATTTCCCGTGACTTTCATTGACAATCGACACAAAATATGAAAACAGTAACCAATGAAAATCACGGTAAAAGTCCAACGAGTTTTTAGAACGATATTTTGTAATTAGATAACACGTCTTATATATATCAGGGATCACAATGCTTGTATATAGATTTCCCTGGATCAAAATCACAAGTGTCAGAGGTCACCTAAAAGTCATCAATGATTCTGTTAGAGACAGAGGTCACACAAAAGTCATCAATGATACTGTTAGAGACAGAGGTCACCTAAAAGTCATCAATGATTCTGTTAGAGACAGAGGTCACCTAAAAGTCATCAATGATTCTGTTAGAGACAGAGGTCACCTAAAAGTCATCAATGATTCTGTTAGAGACAGAGGTCACCTAAAAGTCATCAATGATTCTGTTAGAGACAGAGGTCACCTAAAAGTCATCAATGATTCTGTTAGAGACAGAGGTCACCTAAAAGTCATCAATGATTCTGTTAGAGACAGAGGTCACCTAAAAGTCATCAATGATTCTGTTAGAGACAGAGGTCACCTAAAAGTCATTAATGATACTGTTAGAGACAGAGGTCACCTAAAAGTCATCAATGGTTCTGTTAGAGACAGAGGTCACCTAAAAGTCATCAATGATTCTGTTAGAGACAGAGGTCACACAAAAGTCATTAATGATACTGTTAGAGGCAGAGGTCACCTAAAAGTCATCAATGATTCTGTTAGAGACAGAGGTCACCTAAAAGTCATCAATGATTCTGTTAGAGACAGAGGTCACACAAAAGTCATTAATGATACTGTTTGAGACAGAGGTCACACAAAAGTCACTATAAAATTATAGTTTAACAAGCACGTACACAAGGGGAGGGGGGGGTTAAGAGTTTAATTCAAAAACAAAAACACTCCCTCCTCCCCCCCCCCCCCACTTTCCGCATAATCTTTCATAAGAATAACACTTGCCCATTTTGATAAATCATGCACCCAAAAAAAATCGACTCTACCCGAAACATTTCAAAGTGTAAACAAAGGACAGAAGACAAGTCAATACGATGTTGAAACGCGTACCAATTTATATATGTATTTGCCTATGTTTAATCATTTAGCCTGACTCTCCCCTATTAAACAAACAGTTCCATCCGTAGAAATTGTGTGTCGTCATGTAAATGAATGACACGTATTTAATCTTACTAAACAAAATATGGTTTGCACAGAACAGAACATATTCAAAGAACATGACGGGTGATAATGGATGAAAAATCAGATATTACGTGATTGTAATACGATGATCAAATGTTGGTATGTTTTACACAGGAATATTAATTTCATTAGTTTTACTATGTCTGCCACAGTCTACTTATAGCACCCAAACCAGACCAGTTTCCCCCTTCTTTTACTTTCCAAAACCCCTGTTTTTATTCGTTGAATATGAAAACATAATTTTCATTGTATAAATAAGTTATTGCTTTGCTGAAAATAAGTTGTCTGTCAAATACTGCATGTTTCCCATTAATCAGTTGAAGGGAGGGATTTTGTAGTTGTGTGATACACTTTTGAGATTACTTGTATAAAATATTTGAAGCAACATTGCCGTGTTTCTATGTTATTTATTCTTTATACGCAGGCGCATATGTCCTTATAGTACGAATACGGATTTTCTGTGTTTGTGTTCCTGAGGATATTTCAATACTTGTACGTGGTGTTCCTTGTTGTTGTAATCGTCCTTGTCTCGATTGATCCGTTCTCAGTGACTTGAGTACACAGGTTGAATGTCTTGACGAGATCAAATCTTTTATTAGGGATGTGGTTGGTCAAGTACAGAACAAAATCTTTACTCGAGTTGCAATGAGATTCGGTGCAGCTAGAGAGGACCTGGTTCAACTTCCGTCAGCCTTAAGAATTATATGCATTTGTTGACGCATTTGTATGACCTTTGATCAGCGGCCAGAGGTAAAATTTTAACCAACCGTATCATTGGTCTGCATTTGCAAAACAACTGGACAGTATTTTGATTTTTTTAGATATAGCTAGTGCCTTCTTATTGAAATGTTTCATAAATGTGGCAAATTGCATTCGTATACGTTGCAAAATGGATAAACGTTTAGAACATAACAAAGAATCAAAACTACGGAGATAGCTATTTATACATACATACATACATATATATATATATATATATATATATATATATATATATATATATATATATATATATATATATATATATATATATATATATATATATATACTTATGACACAGCAAGTGTAGTCATGTCGTTACCATATACAATATATACTTGGGAGATAGCGAATGTAGTCATGTCGTTACCAAGGTTACGTAAACCTACCTTGGAATATGGAATGTCAGCATGGTGCACTGCAGCCAAAAGTAACACTCAAAACATCTCGAATGTACAAAACCGCAATCTCAGAACTATAACAGGAGGTATGAAAACAAACCCAATCACAGAAATGGAAACAAGCACAGGTCTCCCATCAGTGCAGGAAAGAAGAAAATAAAAAATCCTCACACGATATGCAAAGTTCAATTGTTTGGAGAGTCATCAAATGAACCAGTCTAAGCAGACCTATAAACGAGCGACTCAACAGAAGTATCTTCCTACACTCCAAAGAAATCGCTCCAGAAATCACTCACAGATACAGATTTACAAGACCTAAAACTGCTAAACATCTTTAAGATATACCCAACCTGGGAAAGGAAAATCTTTTCAAGAATTATAGACATTATTTCAAAAACGAAAACTCCAATACAAGTACTTAAAGAGACAACTATGAACCACATACAGAAAGCATACCCAAAGAATATATGGAGAGAGACACGCACATGCTCACACACGCACATACACACGCACGCATGTGCGCACACACGCACGCGCGCACACACACACATATATATATATATATACATACACACACACACACATATATATATATATATATACATATACACACACACACATATATATATATATAAGGATCAGCAAAAGAAGCAGCATTGGATCGAGGAGCGGAATGGAGGACGGAGGTGTATATATAGTAACACCAGAGAGAAAATAAATTTAAAAATCCCTATCTACATTCTACAAATTTTCACGAAATGAAAGTCTTAGCAGAGGCAGCCAAAATGCTCATAAATTGCTTACCGAGTCACAACAAACATGTAGTCTTTCTAACTGATGCAAAGTCAGTATTGCAGGAAGTGAAAGATCAAAGGAACACGAGCATGAACGAACTTACGGGCTGCTTACCATACTTCAGCAGTACCGCCAAAGAAACAGTACTGCAATGGATCTCTGGTCATTGTGGTATATCTGGAAGTTAAAAAGCTGATCTTTTGGCAAGGAAAGGGGGAATCACTAGAATATATACAAAGTAATATTACGTATGATGAATGTAAAACTATGATAAAAACAGAATATAAGAAAATTTGGAAGCAGGTGCAGCCAACTGCAAAACCAAAATACTCCTACCATCAAATGACACTCAAGGAACAAACCATTGTCTTCAGACTACGAACTAGCCATAACAGACAAAAAAACCACATGTTCAAAAAGCTGAAGATTGGCGAGACAGACCTTTGCAACTGTGGGCTGAGCCACAGACAGCAGAACACATTCTTCATGTCTGTCAATTCCACCAAGAAGAGATTGAGAAAATATGGCCTACTGAGGTCGCACTTCCATGGATGACCTAAAGTGAATTACATAATTCAATGAAGCTATTGGCACTGTAACCTGATATCATACTGCAGAACGAAGAAGAATGTCGTTACCAGATACAAAAATTACTTAGGACACAGCGAGTGTACTCTGTCGTTCCCATATACAATATATACTTGGGACAGAGCCAGTATAGTCATGTCTTTATCGGATACAATATATCATTTTAAAGTCGTATTTTCCATGTAGGGTATTCTGCTCTCGTTGGTCAGGCCATATGATACTATTAAGTCAGCCTTGCCGGCCAGTCAAAATAACTTGTTAGGCTGGATCTGGGTCGTGATTCATATGTTCTTCCACCTCTTTGCTAAAAGCTTGCTGTCATTGTTTTTTTAGATTTATTTTGATACTTATTTCCTGGAGCTATGTGAAACTAAGGCAGTCTATTTATCTAGAAAACCCCCCTTCAGTTGGTAATGTTAACCAAAAGCATAGGCGTAAACATACATCCCTCTCAATGGTATGTGCATATATTCGACTTACCACAGCCATCAGATGTGAACTGATATATTATAAACTACAGTTTCTCATAACACTATACAATACTACAACTGAAGCCGACATATTGTTTCCTGTAATCATCTGTAATTGAGTAACAATCACTAATAACAACAATATCGTACTAAAAACAACTTTACACTAAACTTTTCAGGTCCGAATCTGTACACATACACAAAAGTATACTAATCTGCCTTCTAGCATACAAAGTCTAAGTTACCTTTAAACACGTTAACAATCAAATGACCATTTTGCGTCCACCAGAATCGTAACAAAACATATCATATGCCCTAGCTGTTTGTGCCCTAGCACATTGTCCCTAGCTGTAGCTTAATCTCGCTAGTAATAGTGTCCGTATGCTTAGATATTTACAACTGTTAATACCTTTATGTTTGTTAAATATTTATAAAAAAGTATAACCTTGTCTCAAATTAGTAATAGTAGGTCCACACTAAACTATAATTTTTTAACACGTTATAGTCACCACGATAAGCTGTGCTTGTATAGATTTGAAATGAAAAGAAAGGACAGTGATACTAAATATATACACACGAAAATCTATAAACAATTCAATACCCGACAAGTTAAAGTGCCTGGTAGAGAAATGACATATTATATATGACATTGCAGGGCGTGGACAAGGTCTTAAGAATGAATGAATTCGTGTCAACCGATATGCATGGTGAAGGATAGTTGAGGTGTTTCAGGCTAGGCAAATGGGAACACCTTACATTTGATACTCATGTAGTCATTTGACGGTTCTCAATGTCTTTGAGATTGAGGGACAGGAACCGTAATTATATCACTTTCTCTTAATAGTCGCCTGAACTCATATCACTTTCTGTCAATAGACGCATGTACTCCTACCACTTTCTGTCCATAGACGCATGTACTCCTACCACTTTCATTCCATAGACGACTGTACTTCTATCACTTTCTGTCAATAAACTCCTTTCACTTTCTGTCAAGAGACACCTGTTTTCAATAACTTTCTGTCAATAGACACATGTACTCCTATCACTTTCTGTCAATAAACTCCTTTCACTTTCTGTCAATAGACACCTGTTTTCAATAACTTTCTGTCAATAGACACCTGTACTCCTATCACTTTGTCAAAAGACGCCTGTACTCCTATCACTTTCTGTAAATAGACGCCTGTATCTCTATCATTTTCTCTCAATAGACGCCCTGTACTCCTATCACTTTCTGTCCATAGACGCATGTACTGTTATCACTTTCTATCAATAAATGCCTGTACTCCTATCACTTTCTGTCAATAGACTCTTGTATTCCTATCACTTTCTGTCAATAGACTCGAGTACTTTTATCACTTTCTGTCAGTAGACTCTAGTACTTTTATCACTATCTGTCAAGAAAAGACTGATCGAGACTAACTTCCATTGATACAGAAAAATGTTGGAAATAGTTGATGTAATCTCTTCACAAGAACTTGATCAACGTGTAAAACAAGTTTTAAATGTAAACAGAATAAATTATGAAACATATACAATTGTACGTGTATTTATACTGATATACACAAAATACACGTGATGTAAATCTATGATCATTTGGCACTAAATCGACGTATAAGACAGAAACTATAGATATCCTGTTTCAGCGATGCGATACCGCTGTGTGTAGTTCTTGCATGCTGTTAAGCCCCAAACTCGTGCCCTCTTTGATGGATAGTCCTCAAAGAGTTTTTCTTGGTAGCCTTATCTTTATTTTGCCATCTGGTACACATATTAACGCTTGTAATTGCCGTCTTTTTATTCATTCTAAGTACATGTCTTGTATAAGTTAATCATTTTCTTCTTATTTTTGTAGAAACATATTTCTGTTTGGTGTCTTCTCTTACTTGCTTGTTGGACTTGAATTCTTCCAAGTCAATAGTTACTCGTTTTCTAATTAAATTATAATTTAATTTATTTTCCAGTACTTTTGTTATTTTTCAGCTTTCGCAATCATACGTTATTAGCTTCCAGTATCTCATCACACTAATCTCGTAATTTTAAGCAGTTTCCAGAATCTCACCACTAATATCAACGCTTTCAGCAGCTTCCAGTATCTCACCACTAGTACCATCGCTTTCAGCAGCTTCCAGTATCTCACCACTAATATCATCGTTTCCAGCAGCTTTGAAACTTTTTATAAAATAGTTCTAAATGTCAATGGTAAAAGAAAAATCAGATTTATAAAAATGCATATTTGAAATAGGCATAATTCCAGCACTCCATTCGACTGCCAGAAGCCCTAAAACTAGTGAAGACCAACTGTAATATCACTGTGTGTAATCCGAAGTACGGAATGCGCTAGTGTGGTTTACAGCTAGACTGCGATATCCGCACTTGCATTCGTTATGAAGGTGGCCGGAATGTGACTGAACATCTGTGGGGTAAAGTGAGAAGTGTAAATAATCAGTAGTCCATGAAAAGCAAATGGTAAACCGAGAACAATGAAGGCAATCCTCTACACATTGTGATGCCTTTTTGAAATGTCGTGTTCTTATTTCCTTTAATCTACGAGGTTGGTTGCCTTATCCATGTTATTCGCGGTATACTAGTGTTATAAGAAAACCTAAATCCAACATAGCATACCGTATCTTGTGGTAGATGTGTCCTATTTTCAAAAACAAATATGTGAGCATGAAGACCAAAACTGCACTATATAAAACGGTCATCGTAACATCACTATTTTGTTGGGTCGGCACATCTCAGCAAGAAGGGAGAACCCTTCACAAGCTAAGATAGTGAGAACCTTCACCGACAGCGGAAGATTGACAGTGTGAAATACCACAACAGGTTGCGTGACCAGCCCATATGGAACATATGAAAATAGTGTCCTATATATAATATATAAATATATAATACATAATATAAGATAATATATAAAACACTACCTGCCTCAGAGGTAAAATAGCTATTACATATGATGCAGGCGCGCAAATGCAAAGACGGACTGGCGAGTAAACAAGCATTGTTTTTCTGACCCTGTCGTGACAACAAGCTAGCGACCATGTAGACAGCCAGACAAAGTATGAATGTGTAAACATGTGTTTATTTAATGACTTGTTACATCTTTGTGTATAATGAACAAAAAGTGAGCGGGTGAGTACAAATGGGAGTATGTGAGATGTATGAGTATTTTGATTGGTAGTATGTTTTTGCTAAGTTGGAGGGAACTTGGCGAATTGAAATTGGAGGAGATTCTATTTGGACATTCGGAGAGTTAGGAGAGACTAGACAGGTCGTAAAAGTGTCCGCAGTAAGCTGACTAGTGTAGCACGGGAAAGAATTCCCGAATAGCTAGAGTTTAATTAGTAGTGTTAGTAGAAGTGGTTATAGTTTTTATATAGGAGTTGTTAGATTCATAACTTGAATAGATGTAAGTTGGGAGACGGTATAAGTTTCCAAGTAAGCCAGGCTTCTCGCTGGATTGATGGTAATCGGAACAGACAGTTTCAAGGAGTTGATCCGACATTGGGAACCTAAAAGTCCAGAACATCAAAGTACCATCGGACAAGTCGCGGGACTTGAACATAGAAATTGTGTATCCTCTACAGACAGATATGATCCACCGATTGCCATTACGATCGCTACACGGTCGTTTAGAATATACAAGCATTGTGATATATTGACCTCGGGTAGTAAATTCTAGCCGCTTACCATCATGGACGGGGAGTCTGAAGGTTAGGTAGAAGAAGAATCTTAGCGTGCAGAACAGGACGTGCGAATGTATTAGCGACAAGCCAGTGAAACAAGAAATGTGTGATATGTCTAAGATGTTGTACATTCGAATTATGGATGTTGTAGCACTGTCGGTGTAACCTTGATGTTGTAAACCAGGTCTTTGTAAATAAATAAACTGATTATATATATTCGATAGAATCTGGTGCCTCGCTGATATTTTACTACAGATATGTGTATATATAGAACCAATGTACCTCAAAACCATCCAAGGCCACACTACCAATGTCAAATGTAGACACTAATAACAAAATCCAAAAGAAAACGTATTACAACAGAAATGACTTGTCTAAGTAGAATCATCAGAGTAACAATAACAGACAGAATCAGAAGCGAAAATATCATAAGACTAACAAATACAATGTCAATCCTGGATTACATCATAAGACAACAGATTAAGTGGTTTTCGCATGATTTAAGACTACCATTAGATAGTACCTCTGAAAAAGTTTTATTATACAGACACAATGGATACAAAGCCAGGAGCCGACCTTACAAACAATGGATTACAGAAATAAAAAAAGAGTCAACGAAAACAAACATATTAGAAGGGCCGGATTTAGACTTGATAGGGCCCTAAGCTATTTGAGATATGGGACCCTAAGCTATTTGAGATATGGGACCCTAAGCTATTTGAGATATGGGACCCTAAGCTATTTGATATATGGGACCCTAAGCTATTTGAGATATGGGACCCTAAGCTATTTGAGATATGGGACCATAAGCTATTTGAGATATGGGACCCTAAGCTATTTGAGATATGGGACCCTAAGCTATTTGAGATATGGGACCCTAAGCTATTTGAGATATGGGACCCTAAGGTTTTTGAGATATGGGACCCTAAGCTATTTGAGATATGGGGCCCTAAGCTATTTGAGATATGGGACCCTAAGCTATTTGAGATATGGGACCCTAAGCTATTTGAGATAAGGGACCCTAAGCTATTTGAGATATGGGACCCTAAGCTATTTGAGATATGGGACCCTAAGCTATTTGAGATATGGGACCCTAAGCTATTTGAGATATGGGACCCTAAGCTATTTGAGATATGGGACACTAAGCTATTTGAGATATGGGACCCTAAGCTATTTGAGATATGGAACCCTAAGCTATTTGAGATGGGACCCTAAGCTATTTGAGATATGGGGCCCTTTAACGATTAAGAATATATAGATAGGGAAATCAAAAAATGTGGGGCCCCAAGAAAGTGGGGGCTCTAAGCTATACAATCTGGCACTGTATATGAGGCACACAAAAAAGCGATTTCCAGAGACCGCTGCAAGGCATACGGAGAAAAGAACAAAAGAAAGATTCATGTTAACCGCGTCATTCACGCCACAAATAACAGGACACTAGCAAATGAAATTAAATAGTTGCATAAGAGCAGATGGTATGAAACAACAAATTCTATGAGTTATCTCAATACAATAACAGCGTTCTGGTACACTTACTCTGCTCCTTCTATTAAATTTAATTAACTGTTTGGTACGCATAATTCCGTATAGAAAAGAGTAGTCATTTCGTGAAATAGAATCATGTTGCGTGAAGGGCGTATGCTCAAATTGTCTGTGCTGGCACACCTATCCTATGCTGGCACATTAGAACTAATCTTCGCAGGTCCTTTGTTCAACAGATTAAATGAAAGTTTCTAGGCGAGGCACTCAAATACTAAGTAGAAAACTTGGACATGATCAGCAAACCATGCACCCTTAACTAAGGGCGTGTTTATCATAGAAATAATAAGAAATTGAGTACTGTTCGTCCCCTGTGCCTCTATAGCCCAGCAAACTACCAAACTACTAAATCTCAACCACCAAACTACAAGTATATCATGCTGCTGTTATACCAACCCTACTATACGCCTGCGAAACGTGGACAGTGTATGCTAGACATGCAAGAAAATTAAATCATTTCCATCTTACCTGCCTACGTAAATTACTAAACATCAATTGGTGGGACACAGTACCAGACTACGAGGTCTTGGAAAAATCAACCTCAATAGGAATCCACACAATACTTATGAAGGCGCAAGCACGCTGGGCAGGCCATCTTGTGCGTATGGAGAACTCGCGTTTGCCAAAACAAATATATTATGGAGAACTCAAGGCAGGATTTCGAAAAGCGGGTGGACAGAACAAGCGCTTCAAAGACACGCTCAAGTCATCCTTGAAACATCTTAACATTGACGTAGGCGCTTGGGAGAGCCTCGCTCAGGATAGAACAGCATGGCGTTACAGCATTAGAACGGAAGCACTAGCGGCGGAAGAATTCAGACAAGATACTGCAAGACAGAAGCGGACACGTAGAAAAGAAAAAACATCTCAACCTCACACAGATACCTTCTATTGTTGTCAATACTGTAAAAAGGACATTTTGTGCGCGCATTGGACTTGCTAGTCATTTAAAAACGCACTATTAACTTTTATTATTTTTAATATTTATTGTTATTATTATTATTATGGTTGAGTTTTTGGTCATCGTCGATCACGACGGACGAACATCATCATAGCCCAGCGTAACAGATATGGATGATGAAGCGTACATGTTTGGTGTTAATTCTTCCATGATCACCGTCGTACCCTTCTTCATGTTTTCACAGTTAATGTAACTGCCGATATCTAAGTTAATCAAGTACTGCGACCTATCGTTGTGCCTTTCTTCCACGATCACCAATATGTGGCAATCTTTCAGCACGACAACTCTACACCTCACACTGTTAATGTCACCAGGAATTTCTTAACCCGCCAACTTTTTCTTGTACTAATTGGTCTGCACACTATCCTGACATAAACCCGATTGGGATGAAATGAACAGAAGGGTTAGGCAGCATGATCAACAATGTGAATGATCTCAAGCGAGCACTCATTACGGAATGGAACGCCGTATCCCAAACAGTTTTTGAGACACTGCAATAGCATGAAACGTCGATGACAAGCTTGTATTAATACTGCTTGGGAACACACGCGATATTAAGGATGGATGTGACCTGATGACAGTGATTGAAAAAATATAGCTTATACACCAAATGCTTACTACCCGGTTATGGATTTTTTTACTTTACAAATTCAAATTATATTCAGAAAATGGTTCATAAATATGAAGAAACAAAATAGTTACACTTAATTTAAATTCAGCACGTTCTCAATCTTGTGCAGATTATCATGGTGTAGGCCGGAGAATTGAATGTAAAAGAAGAAAGAGACGACATCAATTGTGACATCATGGTAACAGATGAAGAGGAAAGCTCAGTTCAGAAATCTTGGGAACGGATGAAGAGGAAAGCTCAGTACAAAAATCTTGGGAACAGATGAAGAAGATAGCTCAGTACAGAAATCATGAGAATAGACTTAGAGGACATCTCAGCACAGAAATCGTTGGAGAGCGAACACTGCAACCTTATGTTCAACAGTGAACAGAAAGAAGACGAACAGACACACGGACAGACAGATAGACAGTATGTCGTCCACATGTTGTGCAAAAAGAACAAACGAATTTCAAAACAAACTCTCAGGTGGGCAACCTCAAATTTACACCTTGGCGGATCGCGGCTCGCTTTAAAGTAGATTCTAGATAATTGAACAGACGGACGGATAGACAGACAGGTAATGCAGATAGATTAATGAATGGTTGATCATTTATCGACTACGAACAGGACATATCAGACTGCACCACAACCTATATCGTAAATATAATATCAGCCCAACAAATGTATGCAACGGAGACACCAGCCCTATGACAGCCGAACCATTGCTTCAGACTAGCCCAACAATGTATGCAACTGAGACACCAGCCCTATTACAGCAGAACCATTGCTTCAGACTAGCCCAACAGATGTATGCACCAGAGACGCCAGCCCTATGACAGCAGAACCATTGCTTCAGACCAGCCCAACAATGTATGCAACTGAGACACCAGCCCTATTACAGCAGAACCATTGCTTCAGACTAGCTCAACAGATGTATGCACCAGAGACGCCAGCCCTATGACAGCAGAACCATTGCTTCAGACCAGCCCAACGTACGACGAAGAACGGAAAGACAAATATAAATAACCAAATGGTCGGAGGGTGTCCGACAAAGTGGAGGGTGCTGCGGTAACCAAACGAACAAATTGTTAAGCAAAATAAATTAAACAGGTTACTAGAAAAACTTACCGTAACTATGAATAAAATAGATTTTAAAAAGTATATAAAAACATACAATAAAACTAAGCAGGACAATTATCCACGTATCGGTCCAAATGGGACCTTTTTCAAGAAAATAACAACGTGTAAACTAAACAAAACCACACAAAATTGATAACTGAATTGACTGAGCCATGTTTCCTTTACGCAGAAACATAACAGGGTCAAAGAAACGGTAAGAAACTTTGCCATTTCTTATTTCCTTTCATGACAAATTATTCGGGACTGCTAGGATCCTGGAATTGACTGCTTGAGTTTGAAAATTATTCAATGTTATATATTCTGTATGCTATCTATTGCCAGCGGATTTGGATATGCGTATAGTTAGTGTGTTGTGACCGCTGTGTATAAAGTCCCGTCACGCATGGATAATTTCGATTCAAACGTATTCTTCTTCTTCTTCTGCGTTCATTCTCAAACTCCAACTGGATCTAGCTGGATCATGGTCCTGCTAGATTTCCAGCCGGATGTAGTCCAGAAAATGGAAATGCGTTGTGTCGCCGTTTTATTTGCGCCAATGGCCCGACACATCCGTCTTCGGCGAAACGTATTCAATAAACTAGATTTGTAATTGAGATTTTTAAAGTATACTCATATAGGAGTATACGGTATATATAACAAGTAACACCTAAAATATAGATGAAAATTTAATTAGTGTGTTGAGACAGCTGTGTATAAAGTCCCGTAACGCATGGATAATTTCGATTCAAACGTATTCAATAAACTAGATTTGTAATTGAGATTTTTAAAGTATACTCATATAAGAGTATACGGTATATATAACAAGTAACACCTAAAATATAGATGAACATTTAATTAGTGTGTTGGCAAAAGATAACACCGAGTTCTTAGGCCCTATATAACATTTCTTGCAGGAAACTAATAAATGTATACAATACTTCACTGTTATGTTTGACAGGGCCAATTAAACGTTATAGAAATTGATTATTTTTTTGTCGATTGTCTTTCCCCAGGTGAATGATGGTTGATAGTATCCACACTTGTTAAGCGTAGAGGCGGGAGATTCAGCTATTAATTCAATGCCAGATTGTGGTTTCATTGAGTCCATGTTTGTTCAAGGTTATCATGATATTTTCTATTCACAGTTGTCTTGGTCTACCTCTGGTTTTATGCCCGGATACTCTTTTGTTATATGCTCGTATTGGTATTTGGTTTGGGTTCATTCTCATAAGGTGATCGAACCATTTTACTTGCTATCTCAAGATTATTTATATATTCACTGCAGTCACTGTATATATTCAGAACTCACTGCAGGCATGGAGAGATAGATACATGCATTCAAATATAAGTGCTACAGACGAATTTTTGCGCATTTTCTATAGAGAGCATAAGACACACATTACGTAAGTAATAAAGTTAACCCCAAAGCTCACAAATATCACAACTTTCAATTAGCAAAACAATGAAAATGTGCATTGTTTGGACATGTATTATATATTATATACCTGTAGACATGATTCATATAAAAAAACGATATTGTAGGTTTGCGTGGAACTATAAATGGTGGAAGAAGTACATCGGAATCACCTGGCAGGGCAACTTGACACACAGGACAGATCAAGATATTCTCGCTCATGGCATCGATGACAATAGAAATCGCTAGAGGACTCTATGTATTGACGCATCAGGTTTAGTATCCTACGACCGTAACGTTTTATGGATAAATTGATATATTCAACTAGCAAAAAACATATTTTTGTACAAATTATCAAACTAGAAAGGAAAAAATTCATAACTATATTATAGCAGTGAGATAATTGTGCCTAGTGTAACAATTCAGATTTTGTCTTAGAAAAAAATTGAACATTACATTTGTGATTTTCAAAACTAGAACAGTCTTTCAAACCTATTAATTTTCCTTTTTTTATACCTATACTTAAAAAATGTTCAACATTTTCGAGAATTCTGTTTTTGCGATGACATCGGTAAAACTAGACAGGGACCAACATGGTCTTAACAACCGAAATCAGTCAAATCTTGTCTAGGTGGCCATAATATTAGTTTCTGCACTGTGCTTGTGTTTCAATTTCCTCTTTTATTTGTCGTTGAGATTTGTAATTTTTTCCATGAGAATTACTACTATCGATACTTATGTGGCCAAGAAATATTAATATTATATGAAATGGTTATCTCTTGCACAACAACTTGCACGTCATGTAAGTACGACTAACCTTGTCACAAATGTGAAATATGAAATGATAACATTTCGAAAAATCTGAATGATATACTGTGGAATGTCTGAAACTATTTGGCAATTCAACAGTGTTCTGTTGGGGTAAGTACGTTGTAGTATGAACAAGATAACACTCTTTGAACTCAACTGGGATCGAGATGATTATGATTTCAGTATGTCCGACTTTGGAATTGCTTCGTACATTATACCGCAACTGTCGGTGGTATAGGGTCATGTTCACTAAAACGTAAAACTGAACTAGTCTCAGATTTGCGTGAAATCTATTGTTTGGATTCGCTATTTTAGCATGCGACTCCAGGTATGTAAATAGCGACTAATTAAACGTCAAACAATAATCAAAAACATAACAAACTAGGTCCAAATTAATTCAGCTAGGAGGCCTATATTATGGAGAGTCACGATTATACTCGCCGAATAGCAAGAGACAGGCTTTTCTTGCTTGGTCCTATTGCTCTATCTTTTTACCACAAATATATGCTCAATATAAGCATATACTTAGGGTCATAACAGCTATATTGTCCACGTATTTAGAAAATTATTTTTTTTCACATTACCATATTGACTGTAAGCTATTATATGTAATAGTTCTTGTAGAGATAATATTCTAGAATTTGTGTGATCCTTTGTCACCATGTAGTTTCTATTGGGAATTAACTATGAAAAATATTTCCTGAATTCGTTGATGAGTAGGGGATTAATAACGAAAAAGTAATGCATACATTTCTTGTTGAATGTATTCTTCTTCTGTTGCTGAGATTGTTAAACGTTCAGTCCAATATTGATGAGGTACAGAACGATCAACAATAATGCATATAAACAGAGATTAATTCAGAAATGAACTAACACCTACACTCGATCAGCCAGCAGGACTGTATAATCATGACCGCCTCCATTAAAGACATTTATTTCAACAGAATTAACTAGGCCTTAAATAGTAACTTTTTTATTATTGTCGTGTTTTCGGTTGGTCACTATTTATATACTTGGAGTATCCTTGACAATTTTTGACATGCGATTCCTTGTATATAAAGAGTGATCAACCAGAAGTCACGAGAATAATCAAGAAAATGAACGAAAGAAGGCCTAATTAATTCTGCGAACATCTCTCTTTACTGCCGATCGTCTCGGTATAATTGATGAGAGACACCCTTTATGCCGATAGCCAATGAAAATCTCGGGAAAAGTAGTGTAGCCTCACTTTGCACCAGCCTTTCCCAACCTTTTTTGGTTGAGGTTCTTTTTTTTGTCAAAAATATTCGTTTACAATTATTTATGGCATGCATAGTTGCTGGTAATGTGGCCGCAGAAGACGACGATGGATAATCCATCTAAGATTGTTGTAAAAAACATGCACTTGGCTGCGGCAGGTCAACTCGCCCAGAATTGTGAGGAGTTCAGAACCATAAAGAAAACTACATAAAGAAAACTACATTAAAAAAGAAAACTACATAAAGAAAACTACATTAAAAAAGAAAACCTACATTAAAAAAGAAAACTACATAAAGAAAACTACATTAAAAAAGAAAACTACATTAAAAAAGAAAACTACATAAAGAAAACTACATTAAAAAAGAAAACTACATAAATAAAACTACATTAAAAAAGCTTTAAAAATGCATTTTATAATTGAATCAAATTCTTTCTTTTGAGTTTTTTATGCTTTTGCAGCGCCCCAGTTGACGATCAGTATTTGAGCTGTTGCATGTATGAATTGTATGATCGCTTGATATGCAGAATATCATACACGCTTATGCTTAGTTGCTTGTTGCGTCTTCCGTTGCCTCTTGGTGTCTAATTTTCATGTTGTATACTCTTGCTCCTGCTCTCATTAACTAGTCGAACCATTGCTGTCTCCACTCTTCCATATTTTTTTCACGCAGACGCTGCTCCAAAAGATTTTGTAATATGCTCATTTCTCACATGGTCTATTCTCGTTTTGTTTGCTGCTTTTCATCACATTTCGCAGACAGTACGCATCCCTTTTGTATTTTTTTTTAGTTGTTGGGACAGTATCGCTGACACTGAAAACACAGTATTGGTAAGAAAAAATTTAATGGTACATTGCGGGCAGTAGTGGCCACATTTTAACGAAACAAATACGTACATTATTTAACGAAACGAAATATAGATAAAGACGCGTGTCTGAGAAGCTACGACTACTGGTGCATCCAACGATCAATCGATACGCACTGAGAGCTCCCCCCCCCCCTACTGCCCTCGTGGATCACCCTAGGGATGGAGGGGTGCTCTCAGTGCGTAGCGCGTTGATCGATGCAGACCTATCGACTTTTTAATCGGAGTTCAGCAAGGTCACGAAAGCTGAATAAAACTACGCATAACATTGATAGGTTGAAATCTGACCACTGCTCCCCGTAATGAACCGATTTAATTTATGATGTATCTGTTGGTTTTCACTATAGTTAACGTTTCAAGATTGAGGAAAGTTTATACTTCTCGAATCACCCCCTCCCCCCTTTTCCCTAAAAATCAAAATGTTTCCTTGTTTGACGTGCGCTCC
The DNA here is from genome assembly GCA_034231615.1 of Meghimatium bilineatum. Taxonomy (NCBI): domain Eukaryota; kingdom Metazoa; phylum Mollusca; class Gastropoda; order Stylommatophora; family Philomycidae; genus Meghimatium; species Meghimatium bilineatum. Next base: position 30,244,180 of record CM067317.1, on the reverse strand, counting down.
ATTTGGGAAACACGGTTTTTAGAACATCTGATTCTCGGTGAGCTAGAGAACTGTGTTGTGGAGGGACTCAGTTTAATACTCCATTCGTTTCGAGCCATTAAAAAAATAATAATAAACTAGTTGAACACTGTAAACATTAGACAACAATTAAAACCAGCAGCATAGACATGTGTCCTTGTTTACAATTGCCAACCAGCGACGTCATGGAATGTTTTTCAGCGCGCGTCGTTCACGGGTCACGTATTTCTTTGTACAACAATATAAAAATATTCGTTCAAGTATTTCATGGTTTACCATACAATGTTCACTGAAAACTGCTGTTGATGTTTTTAAAAAAACGCTCAATACTTCATGTTTTCCTGTTTAAAAAAAAAAGTAAAGGGAGGCTTTTTGGCTGTTGATGTTTACTTAACGTTAAATTATATTGTTCTCATAAATATCAGTGCGCACAGATCCCAAATATTGTCATTTATTTTGACAGATGCGTGGCTCTTTTCGTGAATTGTCATTGAGTGACCACACAGAATAAGAGCAGAGTATTCTGTCATCTGTCACATCAGACAAGATATAGTTGTCAGTGATTGAAGACACAAAATAAGAGCAAAATATTCTACCATCTGTCACATCAGACAAGAAATAGTTGTCAGTGATTGAAGACACAAAATAAGAGCAAAATATTCTACCATCTGTCACATCAGACAAGATATAGTTGTCAGTGATTGAAGACACAAAATAAGAGCAAAGTATTCTACCATCTGTCACATCAGACAAGATATAGTTGTCAGTGATTGAAGACACAAAATAAGAGCAAAAGATTCTACCATCTGTCACATCAGACAAGATATAGTTGTCAGTGATTGAAGACACAAAATAAGAGCAAAAGATTCTACCATCTGTCACATCAGACAAGATATAGTTGTCAGTGATTGAAGACACAAAATAAGAGCAAAGTATTCTACCATCTGTCACATCAGACAAGATATTTGTCATTGATAGGCTACACAAACTAACAGCAAAGTGTCCAATAATTATCAATCGCATCATACAAAATACATTTATCATTGAGTGGCCACACACGATAAGAGCTACATGTGTTAGGATCTGTCGCATCATGCAAGATATATTTGTCATTGAATAACGACACACACTAAGAGCAAAGTGTTATATGATCAGTGGCATCTGACAAGATATTTTAGGAGATGCGTACAGAACTTCTGTGTTCTTAATATATGTCCTGCAGTATCCATGTAAAAAAATATATATTTCTTTCCATCATCAGGTAACATATCCTAGAATGTATGTAGAAGTCATCACAACTTTTCGAAAATCCAACGAATCTTGAGCCAATATTCCCGCTTCTGTTCAGATGATCTTTGATAACTTATGTCCATCTTCTTCATGACCATCCTCTTTTTTCGTTTTCCTGGTATCACCACTCCCCCTTTCCACCACTCAAATATGGTCGTTTCTATGATGTCGTTTCCTATGTGCAGTTTCTTAGTACTTTCTTTCTTACCCATGAGATTTCCGTTTTCGGTTTAATACAATACCTATTGGAAAAGTCTTCTACTCCGAGGGAATCTATGTTATTAGACGAGCTAGAATTTTGCCTGGAGCACCCACTGTAATATTTCCTCTTGTCAGGCGCTTTCAGGCGAGAACTAACCGTCGTGTAGAAAGACAATTACATTACCACCCTTTGTGTCCCTATGTCCCAGATCTAATTTCTTCTGTATGTATTTGTTTGGGGAATGGTAACAATCGAGTAGACTCAGCATTGATACGCCTTCCTAAGCGATGTACAACTTCACCAAACAAGTCACTGAAAAGCACTGAAATAATCACAATAATTAAATATGAAGTCTTATTTGATTCCGCTCCTAGTTCTTTACTATTGATAGCCACGCATGAACTCTGCTAAACGTTTCCTTTATTCTAAGTCAGCCATATCCATATTTGTTGTTCATTGCAAACAACATAAATTCAAACATTGGTTGTATGGGCGATGAGATATGATTTAGTGCACTGGTTTGCTGATTCAAGAACATCCACAATGAAGGACACGTTGGCTAACTGGGAATCACAAAAATTCAAGTAAGAAGTATGAAGATAAATGAAAATAATTCTTACAGCTGACAGGAATTAAAACAGGTCCTTTCTATCGGTGAACCAGGTCCGTTCTAGTGTCATCGAATCCCCTTGCAACTCAAGTAAACAGGTTTTCCGTACTTGACCAACCACATCCCCAAAAAGATGTGATCTCGTCAAGACATTCAACCTATATACTCAAGACACTGGGAATCATCCTTTTATGACTCATTTGACTATATTCGTGATTGTCATTTGTCGCTATGATTACAATTTGTTCGATAGCCAATGAAAATCACGGGAAAAGTATAATGAGTAATTTTAGCAAACTATTTTTCAGTTAGTAAACATGCCTTCTATTAACGAAAATAACAGCACTTTCAAAAACAAATGTATTATGCATGAGTGTGTGTGTATATGTATGTATATATATATATATATATATATATATATATTGCGGGCAATTTACAAGCGGCGGAAGCAGAAGGACAAATCCGAAAACTCTCCTACTCCAAACCTTCTACACTCATGCATGCACTACAATAGAACTTTCCTGACACGAATTGGACTCTTCGGGCATCTACGAACTAGCAAACCAAAGTAGATAATCACAAATGTTTTATTGTTTTTTTCTACTCGTTCATCACATTTATTGTTTTTAATGCCATTCTCATCTTCGCTTGCGAAGGTGGAACACCATCATCATCATCATATTTATCAACGAAGGTAACGCACTGATATACCTAAGTAGTTTTGTGTCCATAGTGTAAAGGACGTACCTCACCACAAAAAGACACTTTTTGGTTAAGTAACATGTGTTAACCCCCCTTCCCCTCCCACTTTTTTAGGAAATTAAAACATTACTTTCAATGCTACAAATTTAGCCAACATGCTTGATTGTTTACTAAAAGACTTCATTGTTTATCAAAAGGCTTCATTTTTTTACCGAAAGTCTTGATCGGTTGGGGAAATGCGGTGGTAGATAATATTTGTGAAACTGTTTTATAGTAAAGTGATTCAACAATGTATCAGAAATAAAGAAAAAAAACGATACCGTTTTTTCATAAATTTGATGTGAAGGGCAACAACTGGCTTGCTAACGGAAATAAGCAAAAAATATAATTATTTCAGTTACTTCCCGTGTACAATATTCTAGATATAGTGCTCTTACCAATGTCATTTAAATATACCACAGAACATGAACAATCATATTATATACACCATGAACGTTATATTCATTGAACCATACCAAGTCTTATTGATAGCACACGTTACACAAATAAATATTAAAATATAGGAAATTAATGTATCTAATTCCCAGTCGTCACAAAAGGATGAGTGATTTAGGTATTTGACTCGAAATCCTGTTGAATTTCACCGCATGCATGTTCGAATACTTCTCGCGACGTATTTTTTCTCATTTTCTTTCAGACTTGGGCAGTGGTTGTCTTTTGGGGGGGGGATTGTGCAAATAATTATTTTACATTAGACAGAAACAAATTAATTGCTTGGCAGGCCTGTTTCACTACATATGCCATATTTGCCCACCTGGTCTGGAACATCTACATTTGTCTTCGGATGTGTCTACTAGGATGCATCGAAAAAGTGTAAAAGATGCAATAATGTATTTATATTTGTTGATACTATACCACAATAAAGGTGAACATATTATCCGGGAAGTGAAGTGAAAGATAACGAAATATAATTAGAATAGAAGAACACAATTGTTTTCTTCGTGTTTTTACTAATCATTTCCTTGGCGTTAAATATTAAACATAAATCCGGTGTTTATTATCTTACCACCAACGCAGTCTGCATTGTAACAATGTAGTTCCAGTTAATCCTTACCCCAGCGTAGTAGGTTAAGATCATAGTATCATAGTATGTCCCCCATGTATATCTTCGCCTCTGGACACACTCTTTGCAACGGTAATAACACATTTATCAGAGGAACCACAATTACAGCAGCCATTTTGTACCTAGAAATGAAGCAGTAGCGTGACATCACAAATTACTAAAAATATCGGATCGACTCATATTTCTTAATAAGTGTAAATTGTAGTTTCCTATATTGGTACTGTACTTATTTATCTAAGGATATTGTCGAAATATGCATTCTGTGCAATGGCAGCACTACCCTACCACGCCCCTTTTTTATAGGAAATAATAGAAGAAATAGTACTACCCATTCATTAATTGATCGCTGGTATTAAAATGTAAGTTAAACTGTCAATACTGATTTTGTTCTCGTTAGGGAGTTGTAGGGATTTTACGAGTGGTTTGTGTGATAAAGGATGCATGCCTTTGCTATCGCCATGTCATGTACATGGTGAGTTTTTTTTTTATTTGCCCTCCGGCAGAACATCCCCAATCCCTACCGAAATTCGAACTCTGGACTTCGAAAAACGACGGCTGTGATTTTACTGTTTCCATTTTGGACCGATATTGGCAAAACATAATCCCTTCCTTTAAAAAAATATGTGATTGTTCTACACAAGTATTCTAAAGTCATTATGAATATAAAGTGGTAGATCTGTCAATATTGCAGTTTTCCCGTTAAAGAGTTGCTGGGATGGGATTGAATATCTGTGTGATAAAGGCCGTATGCTCTTGCTGTCGTCACGTCAGGTACAGGGTGAGTTAGTTTAATTTATACTTCGACAGAAAAACATCCCAGTTCTTACCAGGGATCGAACTCTAGACATCACTAGTGTGAGACCAACGTTCTAATCTCTCGACCATGTGCCACACTATCCACCTATACACTATAAGTGGTAGATCGAAATAGACAATTACACACAATTTTTGTCCATGTACGTATTTCTCTCGAAATATAAGGAGCGAAAAATATAATCGGGTTTTTGTTACTATCTTATGTTAGCCATCTCACAGCAAGTTTGCCTAATGATCCATGCAGCGCGAATATCTAGCAATCAGTGTTTGTCTTTTAAAACTCATAGGCCTGAATATAAAATCAGTATTGGTTATGCCATCGCTTAATATAAAGTCTGCCATTAGTTATGTTAGCTCGCAGGTCTTAATATACAGTCATTCATGGTGCACACATACCCATGTGACGTTATTTTGAGAGAAATTGTGTATTTTGTCAGTTTTCTTGTACTTTCATTTCTTTCCGAAAGTCCATCAAGATATTAGCTAAAGAATGTTATTTCTATTTTGATAATTTTTGCATTTATTGGTACAATTAAAAAAAATTATTAAATGTTATTTGACTAAATTCCGTCGAAAACAGATGTGTCGAACCATTAGCGCAAATAAAACGACGACACAGCGCATTTCCATTCTCTGGGTTACATTCTGCAGGAAATCTAGTAAGATCATTGTCCTGCTACAAGAGAGATCCAGCGGGAGTTTGAAAATTTACGCTGAGTAAGAAGAAAAAGAATTTGACTAAATCAATTTCAACAGTTAGCAACCTTGAATGGTAGAGTGTCAGCAGTAAAGCTAATATACAATACTGCTGTGACTCTCGCCGAGAGTAGACCTCCGAGCTGAATAAAAATAAGTCTTCATATGAAATTTAATTATTACCAAGCTTTTTATTTGTCATTATGTATATACTATGTGTCGCCTGCAAAACCGACCAACGAAATACACGGTAATAATTAAAAACATGACATAAGAAGGCTTGTTTTGTTTCTGTTCGTAAATCTTCTTTTTTGACTAAATTCACAGTACTACAGACAGAACGATGCAATTCATTGATCATCAATGCTGTTCGATGTGCACATGATGATGTCAACAGACAAATTAGTCATAATTTCACATGAAAATGCACATACACATACTTAAAGACTTATACACAGCAGAATGTCACAACAACATTTAACAAGTCATAACCATACATTCTTGCAGATAACACGCGAACATACCTGTCCTATCACTAACTTACGTGAGTGTGGTAAGAGTGCGCGTGTGTGAGTGTACATCTGCGTATTACGTCAATGGTAATCATGGCATCGTTATGAAAGAGCATAAGTACAGGTGTAGTGATTCACTTATTTTCTTCTTCATCGGTGTCGAAACATCTGCTGGTTAGAGATTCAGAGAGCGATGTGTCGTGGTTTACATATTTGCTGCGCCTGCGTATACGAGCCTTTATTCCCGAAATACCAGACTTCAGCGTAAAATTGTTAAGTTGCTGTGGTTTATGGGATGCGATTGCCACTAAAGTCTGAATCGTCTTAGTCGCCATGTATAGTAAGTCATCATCAAAAGTTGGCTGCAGCTGAACTGCAACATCCTCTATCTCTTTCCTTGGTAGACTGCATCCTGTCCACCTCATGTTTCCCTCCCACTTATATCTCTGCCTACCTCTTGCTCACTGTCCCTTAACTTTACCATCAAATTAGGCCGTCAGAAAGGATAATACGGATACAACTGATAGAGGAAGAAAGAACAACCACACTAAACCAAATATATACACATTACAATGACAACAACAAAATATAAGAAATTACTGAATTTTTTGAAAGTTTATCCGATGTCTTAAACAAAATTAACAACACAATGAGTTATACATCATGGATGATTTCAACGGGAGAATTTGGGGAAAAAAGAGAACATCGTGAACACTTTTAAGGCAATTTCGGGGGCATAACAGAGCGAAACAATAACGGGGAAGAACTGATCAATATATGCTTAGACCATGGACTGCTAATAAAATATTCTTTTTACCAACACAGACGGAACAACATACAAACATGGTATAAATGGACAACTTACTACAATCATCCCAAATTGATTTTATTTTAGTTAGACAAAGGCAAAAGAGACACCTCACTGATGCAAGAGTTTTCCCAAACATAGACATTGACACAGATCACAGACCAGTTATAATCACAGAGAAAAGAGAACACATAAGAACAACACAAAGAAATGAAACAAGACAATATCAGGAAAAATATCTAAACTTGATAACTCTAGAAGAAACACACACAAAAATGATGAACTGTATAAAGGAATAACTCAATTTTTTCAAAGCCTACCAAAAGAAACTGATACCATCTAAAAAGAATGGGCTATTTTCAAAAATGCAACAATAAAACTACAAAATATAGCCTATGTAGCACAAGACGTCCCGAGAAAGATAAGAAAATTGATGTAGTGTGGAGATGCAAAAGATTGTACAACAGAAAAAGTAATGTTTCAAGATATGATTGAAATACAAACATTATGACGACTATCTAAAATATCGATTACCTAGACAAAAAATACAAACATTATGACGACTATCTAAAATATCGATTACCTAGATAAAAATTACAAACATTATGACGACTATCTACAATATCGATTACCTAGATAAAAAATACAAACATTATGACGACTATCTACAATATCGATTACCTAGACAAAAAATACAAACATGAACTAAAAGAAGCAAAATTTAATTAATGGAACATTTAATTAAAGAGAAAATTTAACTGGCATGTGTGAATCAAGCCCAATATCTTCTTCTTCTTTGCGTACGTTCTCAAACTCCTGCAGATCAGCAGGATGTAGTCCGGAGAAAGGAATGCGTTGTGTCATGGTTTACAGCATTGCTGCGATATCTGCGCCTTTCGGCCTGACACATCCGACTTCAGCATGGCTTTGGGTCACTGACCATATATGGGATGGGACAGCCAACTCCATCCCATAACCTCCTTAGTCGCCTTTTACGACATGCATGGAAATTAAACAGTGTTGCTATTCTTAACTCCCCTTTCGGGCCCCAGCAACACCCGGGCGAAGCCCAATATAATTTTTCAAAAGTATTCAATCAATGCGAGTGTGAGAAGAGAGTTATAATCCCATAACAATCATCAATGATAAAAATCATCTTGAGAGATTTACTAATAGACTCTCGATGGTGGTAAATATCCAATTCGTTAGAAACAAAAATAAACACTATAGCAGAAAGAGAATCATTCTTCAATGAGTACCATCAAATTGTGGTAACACAACTATACATCAATCGGTAATATCACATTGTGGTTAGAGAACCATACATCAATTGGTAATATCAAATTGTGATAAAAGAACCATACATCAATCGGTGCCATCAAATTGTTGTAACACAACCATGCATCAATTGGTACCATCAAATTGTGGTACCATAACCATACATAAATCAGTACCATCAAATTGTAGTAACACAACTATGCATCAATTGGTACCATCAAATTGTGGTAACATAACCATACATCAATCGGTAACATCAAATTGTCGTAAGAGAACCATACGTCTGTCGGTACCATCAAATTGTGATAAAAGAATGATACTGCAATGACTACCATCAAATTGTGATAAGAGAATCATACTTCTATCGGTACCATCAAATTGTGATAAAAGAATGATACTGCAATGACTACCATCAAATTGTGATAAGAGAATTATACTTCTATCGGTACTATCAAATTGTGATAAGAGAATCATACTTCTATCGGTACCATCAAATTGTGATAAGAGAATCATACTTCTATCGGTACCATCAAATTGTGATAAGAGAATCATACTTCTATCGGTTCCATCAAATTGTGATAAGAGAATCATACTTCTATCGGTACTATCAAATTGTGATAAGAGAATCATACTTCTATCGGTACTATCAAATTGTGATAAGGGAATCATACTTCTATCGGTACTATCAAATTGTGATAAGAGAATCATACTTCTATCGGTACTATCAAATTGTGATAAGAGAATCATACTTCTATCGGTACTATCAAATTGTGATAAGAGAATCATACTTCTATCGGTACTATCAAATTGTGATAAGAGAACCATACGTCTATCGGTACCATCAAATTGTGATAAGAGAATCATACGTCTATCGGTACCATCAAATTGTGATAAGAGAATCATACTTCTATCGGTACTATCAAATTGTGATAAGAGAATCATACTTCTATCGGTACCATCAAATTGTGATAAGAGAATCATACTTCTATCGGTACCATCAAATTGTGATAAGAGAATCATACTTCTATCGGTACCATCAAATTGTGATAAGAGAACCATACGTCTATCGGTACCATCAAATTGTGATAAGAGAATCATACTTCTATCGGTACCATCAAATTGTGATAAGAGAATCATACTTCTATCGGTACTATCAAATTGTGATAAGAGAACCATACGTCTATCGGTACCAACAAATTGTGATAAGAGAATCATACTTCTATCGGTACCATCAAATTGTGATAAGAGAATCATACTTCTATCGGTACTATCAAATTGTGATAAGAGAACCATACGTCTATCGGTACCATCAAATTGTGATAAGAGAATCATACTTCTATCGGTACCATCAAATTGTGATAAGAGAATCATACTTCTATCAGTACTATCACATTGTGATAAGAGAATCATACTTCTATCGGTACCATCAAATTGTGATAAGAGAATCATACTTCTATCGGTACTATCAAATTGTGATAAGAGAACCATACGTCTATCGGTACCATCAAATTGTGATAAGAGAACCATACGTCTATCGGTACCATCAAATTGTGATAAGAGAATCATACTTCTATCGGTACTATCAAATTGTGATAAGAGAATCATACTTCTATCGGTACTATCAAATTGTGATAAGAGAATCATACTTCTATCGGTACTATCAAATTGTGATAAGAGAATCATACTTCAATCGGTACTATCAAATTGTGATAAGAGAATCATTCTTCTATCGGTACTATCAAATTGTGATAAGAGAATCATACTTCTATCGGTACTATCAAATTGTGATAAGAGAATCATAATTCTATCGGTACTATCAAATTGTGATAAGAGAACCATACGTCTATCGGTACCATCAAATTGTGATAAGAGAATCATACGTCTATCGGTACCATCAAATTGTGATAAGAGAATCATACTTCTATCGGTACTATCAAATTGTGATAAGAGAATCATACTTCTATCGGTACCATCAAATTGTGATAAGAGAATCATACTTCTATCGGTACCATCAAATTGTGATAAGAGAATCATACTTCTATCGGTACCATCAAATTGTGATAAGAGAACCATACGTCTATCGGTACCATCAAATTGTGATAAGAGAATCATACTTCTATCGGTACTATCAAATTGTGATAAGAGAATCATACTTCTATCGGTACTATCAAATTGTGATAAGAGAACCATACGTCTATCGGTACCATCAAATTGTGATAAGAGAATCATACTTCTATCGGTACCATCAAATTGTGATAAGAGAATCATACTTCTATCGGTACTATCAAATTGTGATAAGAGAATCATACTTCTATCGGTACTATCAAATTGTGATAAGAGAACCATACGTCTATCGGTACCATCAAATTGTGATAAGAGAATCATACTTCTATCGGTACCATCAAATTGTGATAAGAGAATCATACTTCTATCGGTACTATCAAATTGTGATAAGAGAACCATACGTCTATCGGTACCAACAAATTGTGATAAGAGAATCATACTTCTATCGGTACCATCAAATTGTGATAAGAGAATCATACTTCTATCGGTACTATCAAATTGTGATAAGAGAACCATACGTCTATCGGTACCATCAAATTGTGATAAGAGAATCATACTTCTATCGGTACCATCAAATTGTGATAAGAGAATCATACTTCTATCGGTACCATCAAATTGTGATAAGAGAATCATACTTCTATCGGTACTATCAAATTGTGATAAGAGAACCATACGTCTATCGGTACCATCAAATTGTGATAAGAGAATCATACTTCTATCGGTACCATCAAATTGTGATAAGAGAACCATACGTCTATCGGTACCATCAAATTGTGATAAGAGAATCATACTTCTATCGGTACTATCAAATTGTGATAAGAGAATCATACTTCTATCGGTACTATCAAATTGTGATAAGAGAATCATACTTCTATCGGTACTATCAAATTGTGATAAGAGAATCATACTTCAATCGGTACTATCAAATTGTGATAAGAGAATCATACTTCTATCGGTACTATCAAATTGTGATAAGAGAATCATACTTCTATCGGTACTATCAAATTGTGATAAGAGAATCATAATTCTATCGGTACTATCAAATTGTGATAAGAGAACCATACGTCTATCGGTACCATCAAATTGTGATAAGAGAATCATACGTCTATCGGTACCATCAAATTGTGATAAGAGAATCATACTTCTATCGGTACTATCAAATTGTGATAAGAGAATCATACTTCTATCGGTACCATCAAATTGTGATAAGAGAATCATACTTCTATCGGTACCATCAAATTGTGATAAGAGAATCATACTTCTATCGGTACCATCAAATTGTGATAAGAGAACCATACGTCTATCGGTACCATCAAATTGTGATAAGAGAATCATACTTCTATCGGTACTATCAAATTGTGATAAGAGAATCATACTTCTATCGGTACTATCAAATTGTGATAAGAGAACCATACGTCTATCGGTACCATCAAATTGTGATAAGAGAATCATACTTCTATCGGTACCATCAAATTGTGATAAGAGAATCATACTTCTATCGGTACTATCAAATTGTGATAAGAGAATCATACTTCTATCGGTACTATCAAATTGTGATAAGAGAACCATACGTCTATCGGTACCATCAAATTGTGATAAGAGAATCATACTTCTATCGGTACTATCAAATTGTGATAAGAGAATCATACTTCTATCGGTACTATCAAATTGTGATAAGAGAATCATACTTCTATCGGTACTATCAAATTGTGATAAGAGAATCATACTTCTATCGGTACCATCAAATTGTGATAAGAGAATCATACTTCTATCGGTACTATCAAATTGTGATAAGAGAATCATACTTCTATCGGTACTATCAAATTGTGATAAGAGAATCATACTTCTATCGGTACCATCAAATTGTGATAAGAGAATCATACTTCTATCGGTACTATCAAATTGTGATAAGAGAATCATACTTCTATCGGTACTATCAAATTGTGATAAGAGAATCATACTTCTATCGGTACCATCAAATTGTGATAAGAGAATCATACTTCTATCGGTACTATCAAATTGTGATAAGAGAATCATACTTCTATCGGTACTATCAAATTGTGATAAGAGAATCATACTTCTATCGGTACCATCAAATTGTGATAAGAGAATCATACTTCTATTGGTACCATCAAATTGTGATAAGAGAATCATACTTCTATCGGTACTATCAAATTGTGATAAGAGAACCATACGTCTATCGGTACTATCAAATTGTGATAAGAGAATCATACTTCTATCGGTACCATCAAATTGTGATAAGAGAATCATACTTCTATCGGTACCATCAAATTGTGATAAGAGAATCATACTTCTATCGGTACTATCAAATTGTGATAAGAGAACCATACGTCTATCGGTACCATCAAATTGTGATAAGAGAATCATACTTCTATCGGTACCATCAAATTGTGATAAGAGAATCATACTTCTATCGGTACCATCAAATTGTGATAAAAGAATGATACTGCAATGACTACCATCAAATTATGATAAGAGAATCATACTTCTATCGGTACCATCAAATTGCGGTGCATGGAAAGAAAAGCTGATAAAGTGAAGAAAAAATGAATATATACATAGTATATATAGTATATATACGTAGCATTTAAAAAAAGGAAAAGATTTCTCTTTTCCATACTGATTAATGCTTTCATGGGAATACGGTGTTAAGACAGAATTTTCCAGTTACCAAAGACATACCAGAAAATGATATAATCAGCATCATGTCTGCCTTCTTTACTTTCCCAGAAGATATGGTACCCATTTTCCTTCAGCTTGGTCGACCTAGGAGCCGTTGGTGATTTTAAAACATGTCAAATTGAACTGGTAATTGAACCAGGAATATCCCGAAACTGAAACCAGTTCACTAACAACTGAGTTACCATGGCCACCACTATTTTGGTGAAGTTGAATTTACCTTTCATTGTAATGTACGTTACTTTCAACTACAAATGTTAATTCCATTTCATTATATCAGAACTTTACAACAACTAAAAATAGTATATGTCGCGGTTCTGGTAATCACGTCACCACGATCTCCAGTTTTCATGAGTGATGCTAACCACCGCCATTTTCACATAGGTATTCTATATATTAGGAGTGGCTAAATACAGTCCATGGGCCCTGGTACACTAAGTCATTATTTTCTGTTCCACAAGGCTGATCAAGAATTTAACATGAGGCTAAAAATTATTAATATGTATTGTGTCGGAGCAGAGAAGCACCACTAGAAACTCGAAGAGTATAAAAAACAGCTTTTCGACCCCCATAACAAAGAACCCCCACGAAAGAATCTTACGCTCACCTTGCCGACCACAAAAGATTGCTCACTTCTGCGGGGGCATATCCCTTTGAGACATTTCGAAATTGACACTGCATAACCACCTGCATTATTTTGTTATTTATTTTTCCCTTCCTAAACATGAGTCACCCAGTCAGGTATTTTCCACTGGTTGTTTTCTAGTGACTCAGCGCAAGGAGTCCTAGTGGTTGCTAAAAAAGGACAATTTGTGACGTCATACAAATTCACGCTACCCCGGCGCACACTTCGTGATATTCTCTGAGCTTCTTACTGCAACATTAAAAATATACTCACCTGTGAGTGTGGGTTCAGACCGTTGACAATATGTGATCTCTTGACTAATTGGAAAACCTTTTTAATGACTCGTTTGACTATTCCCGTGTTTCCATTGGTCACTATGTTTATACTGTATATCGATAGCAAATGAAATCATGGGAAAAGTCAAATGAGCCATTATAGAGAGCTGTTTTTCAAACAGCCAACATGTTTTATATTTACGTCGGTCACGTTTTATGCCTGCGATTATGTGCACTGCTTGCTTGTGTATTTTTGTCGAACGCTGTGTGCAGCTATTTTAGTCTGATTGATATGGTGTTGTTTGTGTGAATATCTTAAATTGTATTGATCATCGAACAAACGGATGCCACAAAAGAAACGATTGTAATCAGTATCATGTAGCTTCTTCTTCTGCTGCTTTTGCAATAAATGTTAAACATCGAGTCCAATATTACTCATGAAGAGATTTTGTTTTAGGTCGTGTTGAGTTTCCCCCACAACTTGTTTTCCAGAAAGCTCCTGTAGACCAAATTATTGTTCGTTATAACTGTGAAACTGGGACAGTTACGTAATATGTGTTCTAGTGTCTGTGTTGCTTCCCCGCAGATACATTCTACAGAGTCGCTTATACCGATTTGGTGTAACTGTGGTTTTTAAATGGCTGTGTTAAGTTCTCAGTCGAAACATCGTGACATGTTCTTTTCTACCCAATCTGTTAATCCTGTCTTCCTCGGTGCTATAGGTTCCGCTTAGTTCTCCACACTCAAGTCGAATATATTGTTTTAGCAGAGAATTTACTTCCCTGAAGCTTTGAGTTACTCCAGTTTGAGGAAGATTGCCTCCTGTTTTAGTCAATTCGTATGCATTTTCGTTACCATGTGTGCCACAATGAGCTGGTAACCATTGTAGTACTAACGTACCATAGTTTGTCTGGATAATTCGAAGATATTTTGTCTGATATTTCTTATTCTTCGTTCTCAAACTCCTGTATATTAGCAGAATGTAGTCCGAAGAACGAAATGTGTTGTGGCATTGTTTACATCATTGCTGCGATATCTGCGTCTTACGGCCTGACACATAGATTTTGAGCACTATGACCCTATACGGGCTGGGATAGCCAATTCCACAACATAATCTCATTAGTTGCCTCTTACAACATGTATGGAAAGTAAACAGTGTTGTTATTCTTAGCTTCCATCTCGGATCCCGGCAATATACAGGCGACATTGTCTGATGTTGTGAATGAGCTTGTCGTGTTTGGTGCTTTGGATGGCTAGTTAGAATGATTTTGAATCACCGACGATTGGGATTTCTTTAGGGTATAGACTCTATGAGTATGACAGTTGTTGAGTATTTGAACAGCTATGAGTATGACAGTTGTTGAGTATTTGAACAGCTATGAGTATGACAGTTGCATTTTGCCTTGTGTGAATGTGTACATTTTATTCCTGTTGCAAGAGATTGTTTGTATGTGATGTCTGGAAACATGATGTATATTTCACTGTCGCTAATTGTTGTGACTTTTGTTGCTGATTCTTCTGTGTACATCTGCGTCCAGATACTCTACATATTTTACACCCACACACACACATATAATACTTGCTCTTTTAGTCATCTAATAATAGCACCACTTTCTTCAATTATTCTTAAGAGTTAAACCAGTCAGCTTGACCTAGACAACCACAGACTTAGCCTCGCACTTCTCCTCTGTTTACTGGCGAGTCCCTCTCATGTTATGTAGTCATGTAGACTAATTGGTTATCATCCTTCAAAAGAAATTTTGTCTTTAAGTGATTAGCCATTTACTGTAGATGCAAATTAAACACACAGTGACGAATGAAAATCACGGGAAAAATCAAATATTGTCATTTTGAAGGATGATCCTAACAGCCAACAGGATTGCATAATCGCTGCCGTCGATAAGTATAAGACCTACTGGCTCATTGGGAATCATCCTTCTAAAGTGATGTAATAAACTTTTCTCATAACTTTTATTGGCTGGCGATACAAATTATACTAAAAGTGACCAATGACAATCGGCTCAGTTCAGATGAATTACTCAGCACATATGACTAAACTGGAATTGGATTGGCATATACGAGACTCATGCCTCTTCTATATATAATAGCGTAGTGACGGTTGTTGATAACCAACTGTTCATGTGAGGCCGTAGCGTATATATTTTGTGTATCATATATATGTCTGCGGTAGTACCAACACTTTTAATCTGTTGAAATGGGACATAACCTGTCTCCAGTGTTAGTATAAAAACCATGCACAGAAAATTCAGCATGACTTGAAAGTCCAATTTTGATTGTTTCCGTGCATTTCTTTAGTCGGCTGTGGCTATTTTTGGCATGCAATTTATATAAAAAAGTAAACAATAAAAATCACGACAATAATACAAAATGTAACGAATCGTAATGCTAAGTAATTCTGCAAAGAGGTCTTCTATCGACGAAGGTCTCGAATGGGGCATGATCATCCCAATAATGTTGAGAAACACTAGCCTAACCACTTAGTAATAATGTCAATAGAAGAAAGTTATACATTTTCATCCAAAGTAAACATCAGGAAAGGTCCTCAGCTTTCAATATTTCAATATTGACTTCAATATTGTGATTTCAATATTGACAAACGTTCATCAATTGCAAATAGTACTTACGTAGAGCACAAGATTAGACATAACATGAAAAAAAAATTATTAAATGAAATAAAGATCAAGCTTATAGAATATGTTGGATACATTAAAAGACATGACACTTTGTTGAAGACCTTACTTGAGGGTAAAGTCGAAGGGAGGTGAACAAAAAGTAGTCAGAGATACAAGTGGGAGAGTAACGTCACAAGATGGACAGGCTACAGTCTAGCATAGTGCACCACCAAACAAAAAGAGACAGGGGATGTTGGAGTTCTGTTGCAGCCAACCGTCGTTGCGAAGACGACACTTGATGATGAGAGTGCAAGTTTTACGAGTTTTACGATGAATGCACAGACTATCGAACAAATGGGTATTTATACGGGGGAAAAAATCACACTCGTGAAACTCATCTAACTTGTGCTCTAATAAATACTATTGTTACACATTTTTACATCTGTCTGTTTCACTTATTATCAATTGAAACAGTGTTTGAAACAGCGACTCGATGTACCATATTAGTGTTACGGATAGTGAGCTTCTTGTGAATATATGTGATGGTTAGTTGGTTTGTTGATTGCTGATCCAGTGAACCATGGCCTCATACCCTTTGACAAAGTGAATATATGTGATAAAATTGAGTAATTTGTTCATATTTATATGTGGGATGCAAATAGTATTTGATATGACAGTCATTGTCGCCTGGTGTGTGACAGTCCGTGCACATGAACCAGGAACCCTAGGTCTCTGGAGAACAAACTAAGAAATGAAAAATTATATATTTTTTAATCTTCAATTCTAGTAACCACATCTGTAATAATTGTCAATTTTGTTTCATTTTTTCTAATTTTAAAATGGCTCTTATCATGCAGGTAGACATCAAGCGACATCTTTGGCAGTATCACAATACAAAATTTACCCAGTAAAATTTTAGACAACACCAATTGTTATTGTGATACTTATTGGCATATACGCAATGTACACTGTTATTGTTTGAAATTAGGTAAATATAAGTGTTTTGGTTATTTTCTATCTCGACTCCCAGGATTGTCGTCTGTACCTCACTGCATTTCAATTACGCTGACATAGCTTTATTTTCTTTTCAGGTCATGTTTCACGTCGTTTCACACTCAAGTATTTCACACTCGAAAATAAACCTGGCTCTTCACATTAGATGACGTACACTACTGTTTGTAAAAACATCTTTCCCTGTGTGTAGTAAATATACAGTGATCTTTGCTTATAATCAAGCCTTTTAAACCAGTATAAAAAAGTTTATTTATAAATTGTTACATTGTATTTAAACTAGATAACTGGTAATGCTCAAGAAGTGACCAAATTGCTCAGAGGATTTATGTAATTATACTCGAGTTTCCCATATCCATAAGCTCAAAACCCGACTGGACTATAACCGATTTAGAAGTACCAGATTGGATGAATCTACGCAGTCTCCACCGATTTGTATCTTCAGAGACGCGGATCAATGATGAAAAATCCCGACGCCCAATCCTTGTCTGTTCATGTTGTTTGGTGTTTTTTTTTATCTCTGCTTCTTTCACTGTTCCCTGAAAAAAAATACATTCATGCCTGCAGCGTGTGACAAACTGTTAATTTTATGGGTATTAAATTTAAATATTATATCAATAATTAATCAATCAATAATTTAAATATAATTTTTTAGGGTTAGGATTAGGGTTAAGGTTAGTTGTGTTTTACATAACTAACTCTAACCCTAAATAACTTTACATCTAAATTAATAAATCATAAACATAGATTGATAAACATAGCCAAAATAAATATTCAAATTGCTGGTCACACGTTCCAGACATGAACCAAATATTATTTTTGAAAATAAATCTTGTCAGCATACATGTCCAAATCATGTAATTTTTCGTCGTTTCATTATTGAAAGTAGTGGTTCTTGTGGACATGTATGTGTATACATCTCTATTGTATTTCTTACGTACACATTTGTCTTATTCTCTATATAGCGATGCCCAGAACTGGTCAATTCCCCATATGTACTCCTTTTAAATGAAGATGCTCGCCTCCTGTCAAAAGTACCACTCATATCACCAACCAAACTCCGTGGCTTCAAGAGATAAACCCAAAAGAGCGTGACATGTAATAGCTAAATATGTCATTTATTCACAGAGCCATGCACACAATTTTTCATTGGAAATCTAACTATATTAGTGCCGCAGAGGCGTTGTGGTTAGGTCACTAACATGTTAATAGTGTAGTCCGTGGTTCGATTCTCAGTCGAGAAGATTTTCATATAAGTTATTAACTGCTTCCAGATCAACACACGCTCCAGAAATTGACACATTTTATCATCTCCAAGCTCATAACCCCTCAGAGGTTCTTGGAAGTGCCACTTTAAAAACATCAACACAAAAATGTCGTAGCTCCTTTTTGTTCTCATTTCCTTGTTTGCGTGTAGAAGAACGTAATATTGTCCAATCTTTAATATTTGTATACCATACTTTCCTTTACACCTTTTCTTCCACCTTCAAATGCCCCCTGTAGGATAATATTGAAAATTGAATATGCCTCATCAAGTGCCCAAATCACATACCATTGCAAAACAGGGAACGTAAAAGATACCAGCTTAGTGCTGACCATACAACGCTTATTGCACCGTTGGTCCATCTGAGATAGTTCTAGATAGACTAACGATGCATTAGAACATACAATAAAAATAGGCATATAATACCCAAAAAAATATGTTAGTTAGTCGTCGGATCATCATCACTGCAAACTGGACACATCCATAGTTGCTCCGATCTCTCCTTGAGTGTATCCGCCATCACACTTCTGCTGACAGTACCGGTCCTATGCTGGTTGACCATCATTCTTCTGCGCCCTCCAAAATGTTCACCTCTAGCAACACCGCATCTCAATCCCTGATCTTTAATCCTAGCCATTGAAAAGGAATCATCATCCACATTCGTCTCACTCTCGCGTGTTATATCTCTTAAGGAGTTCAAAACGTCAGCGCGATCCATTGCCCCATCGCCCTTTGCCACAATCGCACACGATGCCAGTTGATCCGCTCTTTCATTGCCTCGAACGCCCACATGTCCCGGCACGAAAATAAATGTAACCGCCTTCAAGCTCGCATTTCTCAAGGCCTCAATCCACTGTTCGCGAACGAGACCCACTTGTACCTTCTTAATCATACTCATAGAGTCACTCAAGATGCAGACCTGCGTTACTTTCTGTGTGCGTAGCCACTCAAATGCCTTGGTCACCGCCATAGTCTCCATGGTCATACTACTCGTAGTGACCGCAAAGGCACCACTTTCCTCCTTGATCGTTTTACCTGCGCACTGAGCTGTAAAGGCCCAAGCACTGCGAACATGCCTAATTACAGATCCATCAGTGTATATAATCACATCCCCCTCTTTGGTATTCTCACTGATTAAAGCCTGCACTTCTTTCTCCACAGCTGTGGGACACCATTCTCTGCATTCCCTGCTAAGTGATATTACTACTCTCAAACAAGTTTCGAAATCTGTGGGTAGACCTATCCATTCCGCACCAACTGCCACATCCTGTAATCGGCACACGCTTTGTATTACATCTTCAGCACGTCCCATCCACGACCTTCCTCTCTTGAGTCTGCTGCCTTTAACTTTCTGTATTTCGGAATGCAACGGGTGTTCCTTATCTGCATGTATTTGAAGGTACGCCCGTGCACGGCAATACTGTAATCTATGCTCAGCTGTTGGGCAGTCAAGTAGGTATCGCATAGCTCTTGTCGATGTGTCTCTTGTGCATCCCAGAATGATACGCATTGCTGCATTCTGGACTCTATCCAGTCTTTCGATCTGAGTTTGGCTAAGAGTCAGAATTGTCAGTGCATATTCCACCACAGCCACTACCAAACCCTGGTACAAAAGAAATAACAATCTTTGCTCACATTGCGCAGCAGCCATAACCTTCATTGCTGCTAAGCCTTTGCCTGCCCTTATGATAATGTGGTCAACATGTTCCCTGAAACTCAGGCTTCTGTCAAAAAACACACCCAGATATCTCATTGTGCTAGTTCTTTCTAAACTTTTCCCGGACAACGAAACTTGTGGCATGGGTGTCTTTACCATGTGATTGTTCAAGGAAAACCACGTCACGAATGTCTTAGACGGATTAACCATTGCTCCCGTATCTCGACACCAATTTGTCAGTCTGTCCAGCTCCTTCTGTAGTTCCACGACGCACTCTTCTCGATTTCTGCCCTGTCTATACACCAGGATATCATCGGCATATGACATCGTTCTTCCAACACCTGTGATTTGATTGCCAGCGATATGTACTGTGTATACATTGAAAAGTACAGGAGATAGAGGCGATCCCTGTGGCAGGCCAGGGCTAATAACCGTTGATGTAGATATCCAGTTACCACACTTAAGAACTACAACCCTGTGCATCAGGGCGGCGCCAACCCAACGCACGACAAAAGGATTAACTGCAAGATTTAACAGCTGGTGCATCAAGATATCCAAGGACACCCTATTGTACGCATCCTCAAGGTCTATTGCGACCGCACAATATGTATTACGCACAATCCTTGACGGTGACTTTAGTTACAATAATACTAACAGGAATAAGCATGCTTGTCCATAGGAATGTTATTCCTATGGGAAACGTCCCATGGGATGGGATGGGATGGGACAGCACATATTTGTATTTCCCATGGCCGGATTGTTGTTGAGTAAGTTACGAAAACGGATGTCACCAGCTCTCGTTATAAACTCTGTGTACATCAGATTTGCATGTAAGATGAACATTGTGGAAATGGTTCACGGATTACCCGAATTAACTGAATTAGTAGAAGCAGTCGATCAGCGGGAAATTGATAATGTGCTGAATGAGCAGAGTGACTCAGAAATGGTCTAATAAAATGAGAGTGTCAGAATGATACTGAATTGTCATAAAGTTAATAAATTTTGTCGTTTTGCATGTCTCTTTGTATATGTAGTCCTATTTAGTAGACACTAAACCTAAACTTTCATAAATTTCATAATTTTATTTTAAATGTATTCCATATTAATATTATAATAGTAATCCCATGGGATGGGATGGGATGGGACTGGCATAAATTGCCATGGGATGGGATGGGATGGGACATAAAAATATGTCCCATGGACCATGCTGGGAATAAGTATTTGTAAAATTGGAGATAACACGAAACACACTTTAATGTACATCGCTTTGGCAAAGTCATCAATAAAACCAGAAAGTATAACATATAAATCAAATATACTCCTTTATCAACAAATATTACAGAAGAACATCTATAAGGTAGTCATGTGGGTCGACATGTGAAGATGGTGAACATGTGGGTTGAGGCTTACCGAATAATTACTGATTTACTTAAATACGGTCTTTATCCAGATAGGGACAAACCAACAAAGTAAAGAGCACCAATATAGAAGGGAACTACATGGAATTATGAAGTCTTCTATAACAAGGATTAGAATCTGATCTATGCCTTATAGCACATAATTCCACGTAGTCCGTCTTGTATTTTGGTGCTTCCTTCTTTATTTGTTTGTTCATATCTTGATATAGATCTTTTAGTCGGAACGTCGATTTGTTCTATTGCAGTAAAAAGTTTACAAATGAAAATTATCCCATACTAAATACCAATAAGAGCATATAACAAAATAATAGTGGAGCGCGTGGCCGTATGACCAGAATGTCGGTCTTGATGTATCGGGTTCAATTCACGGTTGGGATAAGGATATTTGTTTTTCGGAGATGCAATAAAAACGTTTTTCTGTACACGTCGCGGCGACAGCTATAGCAAAGCGACCTTAATTTCAACAGCCAAAAACCCTCCCTGCACTCCTTAACAGGAATACACGCAGTAATGGAAGGTTGTTTTTTTAACAAAAGAATTTCCAAACATAAAGCAAAAGTAGACCAAGAAAATCTAACCTTGGAACAACAACTGATGATCCCACTCCAACGCTTAATAGCAAGTGTGGATACTATCGACCATCATTCCCCTGTGGAAAGACAATACATAATAGTAGTAAAAAGGAAAATATTTAATTTATTTTATATTTGTTTTATAATTATGCACTATTCTGCATGTCAGTTCTAGCAGATGTAGGTGCTTAACCATCACGAGACGATCAAACCATTTCATACTTGTTGTTTTCTATAATTTATATTGTCGTCGCACCAGAACTTCCGATATTTTTTTTAATATTTTTTTTTAGGGTTTAAAGGTTAGGGCATTAGAAAACCTCTGCTCAGAATTAATTCGTTACTTTAAAAAAATTAGTGTTTCTGTTGGTCACTATTTAAATATTTCGAGTCGCATGTCAAAAATAGCACTTGCGACTCCAAGTATATAAGTAGTGACAAATGGAAATTACGACAATAATAAAAAAGTAATTAATTAAGTCATAATTAATTATGTGCAAAGGTTTTCTATACATTGTTGGTCATGGTTAGAGTTACCAACCCTAAGCCCCTATCCTAAAAATATACCTTCTCATGTCTTTATTCCTTTTGAGAAAACAGAGGTAAACTTTAATGTCAGTGATTCTCACTACATGGGATTGGTAGCTTATTTATTCGTTCAATTTCGTATTTCTTTGTTTAAGAAGACAGCTAAAGTATAGTCTGTAAACTTATGCGTGAGAAACAAAGAGTAGCTGACCGTATTGTGTGCTCTTGGGATCGACAGTCTATAGTTGTGCTTAAGTGTTAAAAGTTAAAGACGGCTGATGATTTGTACGACTCAGTGAGTTTATGCGCTGAAATAAGTAGGTGTGTTTATGTGAAAGATGGTTGGTCAATAAGTGCATACGTCAGTTATTAGTAAAATATATTTAAATAAGTAAGATAATAAATAAGTACAGTAAAGTCAGTAAGAAGGTGTGCGACAAGGAGTGTTGGATGGGGGATGTTTGAATGAATTTCTTCGTAGTTGTGTGGATGTGCTAGTTCTTAATTTTTAATTACTTTGTGATTAACCACAACCATTCTACGATATATCCTGCGAGCTGGTTACACAGCCTAATATATCTTTGCTGATAGGACAGATTCCTGTTTTTCCTTGATCACTTGGATTATATTGTGTACCTACATCCAATAAAAACTCTTAAAGAGACCACTATAGGACAGACAAAAGAAGAGAATCATCAAATTTTACACAGACACAGTAGAGATACGTATGAAATTATGGTGATAAGAAGGAAATAAGAAATGAAGAGAGGAGAAGAAGGAGGAAACAAAGATAGTGCAGAATGACTGAAGGAACAAAATGAAGTTAGGGGGAAACGAAAGTGATCATTGAGGTGGGGAAAGCACACGGAAAAAGTAAAATGACGGATGGAGTAAAAATGATATGATGGAATGCAAATGGCTACTATTTAACTCGGCGTCTCTATAACATATTTCTTTTTCACTACGGACTTCCAGCAGATCATCTAGCTAAATACACTTATATTTTATTTGCATTCCATTTTATCATTTTCAATCCATTCAACCTTTGACTTTTTCCGAGCGCTTTCCCCCGCCTTACTTACCACTTTCATCTTCCCCTCACACCCCTTTCTTCCTCCTGTCATACTGATATCTTTGCCTCCTCTGTTTTCCCCTCGCCTCCTCCCTTCTTTCCTTACCATTACCATCATACCATATGCGTGCCTTATGTAAAATGTGTTGACTGTGATCTTTTATCTGTTCGAATGAGGGTTTTTTTAGTGGAAACGTCTCATATCATTGTGTCCCATTATTATTTCACTTTATTTACATATAGGCTTATTGGTAACACGTAAACCTATTTATGTTTATTTTGATATTTACTCATGTTACTCCAGCCCTCTTATTTCTAGATTAGTTTTTTATAAAGATATATACTGTTTCTATATCTTTATCTCTAGAACACTACATTGCCTTCCAATACAAATATTACAGAAGAATTTTAGGAATCCCCTACCGAGAACATAAGACAATTATGTACGTAAGAAATAGTATATCTAAACGCAAAGAAAGCAAAAATTATGACACCAGACAAAACAAAGATCAAACAAATAATCAAAATAAACAATATTGAACTGTAATGTGTAAACAAATTCAAATATCTGTGAGCAAACATAACTGTTCCGGGTATTGTTCAGTTGAGATTAGAAGATTCGCAATTGTAACACTCAAATTAACACAAATGAGAAAGCTGCGGCAAAGTAGTAATTATGACACTAGTATAACCTTTTTAAAACCGTGTCTTTCCAATGGCAACATACGGATGCGAGACTGGCTTTAAACAAGATAATATAACGAAGGATAAATTCATTTAAAATGAAGTGCTACAGAAAAATCCTACGAAAATTATGGGCAAAGGAAAAGAACTTAGAAATTTTGAAAATGCTGAAATTAAATGTGTGTTGGCTTCTAAATACAATCATAAGAAGAAAACTACAGTTTTTTTAACACTTAAAAGAGACAAGATGGCATGCAAAGGCTGATTCTAGATGACAGAATGCCTGAAAGAAGAAAAAGAGGAAGATTTAAAAAAATGATGGCTTAGCGACATCGAAGAATGTATGAACATGTCTCTGGCCAACGTGGGTCTGCTTGCCCGAGACAGAGAGTCGTTCAGAGTATCCACGACATAGACAACGTTCTGGAAAGAATATGCCAGCCATAATTCTCATTTAAGTGTTTTTATCAGAACATCATTACGGTAATTTATACACAGTTCTCTTGATTCTTGAACTGGCTTCACAACACGCAGGACATTCCCATAAGTGCTTCGCCCTCCGCTCCAGCAGCCTTCCCAGTGTATGTAGACTCTTATTTCCGGTCAGGTGTTGATTGTGTGATCTTCGGGGCTTTCCAAAGAATTTACTTTTCCTTCCTTCACCTCTAGATACTCCCATTTCTAACATTCTCTGTATGTGTACGTTCTCAACCTCATTGACATCATCTGCATCATGAAATTAATTTATTACTGCCTTCATTAAGTCTGCTTTATCTCTTCTCAGCAATGTGCCGTCTATCACCGCATTGTCTGCCAATAAGTCGGCTCTTTCGTTTCCTCTGACCCCAGCATGACCAGGGCAGCATATCCATGTAATGCTCTGGACAACTGAATTGTTCAATAAGTCCCACCATTCTTTTCTTAGCATGAACTTTTCTATCTTGCGCAATATGCTTTGAGAGACTGAGTATTATCGAGTGTGTTGATGTATCAGTTATCAACCAATTAAGAGCTACTGTAACTCCCTCTATCTCCATCCTCATGCTCGATGTGACAGTAGAATATGCTGAAGATTTCTCAACCAACTTCACGTCGTTTCTGTAGGCAACAAAACCCCACCCGCGTTTATATGTGTTTCTGTTAACGGAGCCATCAGTGTATATAATTATGTCTTGTGGTTTCGAGTGTAGTTGGGCGAGTTCGTGCACTGTATCCTGAGCCCTGACTTCCGTCCATTTTCGACACGCTTTATCTAGTTGTATTATTACTTTAGTCAGTGATTTCTTCTCAGTTTCTACCTCCACCCATTCACTGCCCTTTCATATTTCTTCCAATTCACATACTATTCGCAGTATGTCTTCAGCCTCTGCCATCCATGATTTATACACTGTAATAACTCTTATCCGTGGTTATAATGAGGATAGTATTAGGATAATTCACACAGTCATGCTTCTTCACCAATTGTTGTGATCAGCACATTATTAAGATAATTTACACACAGTAATATTTCTTTATGAAGTGTGTTCGGAACATCATTCACATAATTCGAAAGCAGGTAGAAATCTTCTTTAGAAATGTGTTATCGTGTGTTTAACTTACACGTGCATTTCTCAGAGCTTGTGCGCGAACAAGGTATGTCTGATTTTTGTGTGTTTGTGTGTGTCGCTTATAGATCACACAATTGACTAAGCTGTAAATGAATACCTGACGGATGAGTTATGGGGGGGGGGGGGTAAAGATAGCAAGGAAGGGAACTGGTCACCCCACCTAATAGTTGCTGCGACGACTTAGTACATGAAGAGTTATCTTCATCCCTGACAGCAGGTTGTTGCTATGGGACATACATTTACCTTTTATATATCACCCAGAAGGATGATATATTTTTTGCTGAAAACTTTTAATTATAATTTTAAATTATTTATCCTAAGAACCACTTTATACTCAATTTTAATGAATTATGAACTTCCAAAACTAGCATGCAAAATTACCACAAAACACTTCGGAGTTTGTTTATGGTTTTCAACCTTTAGTGATTGTTATCACCATCCACGAACAAACCTTGGGGTGGGGGGGGGGGGGGAGGTTCTTGTCATAACCTTAAACTTTATAATTTAAGATTATTGTCAAGGATAACATTCATGAGTTGTCTAGACCACGACTTGATGTGGTTCATAAATTTGTTTACATGCAGTCATTTAATACCCATGACCGTGAAGTAACGTAATTGATAAGATCACATGAGCTCTACATTTCACATAGTGGCTAACTTCTGTGAATTTTTGGGATAGTTATAGGAACCTTGAACTTAGAAGTCTTATTCAATCAATCATTAATCAATAAACCCATAACCCTTCAGGGTCGTAGGGGTACCACATTGGATGCCTCCGCACTATCCACAATTCTATCCTCAGCGATGCGGATGAGTATGGAAATATCTTGCCCTGTCCATTCCTTGATGTTGTCTGTCCATGTCTTTATTTTCCCTCCTCTGCTTCTTCCACCCTCGACAGTTCCCTGCAGTATTGTTTTTGACAAGGAATCGTGCCTGCATACATGTCCGAACCATGCTAGTTTTCGTCATTTCACTATTGAAAGCAATGGCTCCTGGACACCTGCACACATCTCTACTTTATTTCTTACGTACACGTTGGTCTTATGTTCCCTATAGGAAATTCGTAGAATTTGTCTGTAGCATTTGTACTCGAAAGCCTGTAATCTTCTCTCCATGTCCGCAGTGAGTGTCCAACTCTCACAACCATACAACAGAAAGCACCAGCGACTTATACAGTTTGATTTTCACTCCAACACTGATGTTGCTTTTCCAAATCACAGTTAGCCTTGATAAGGACGCTAAAGCCATCTCCAGCCTTATGTTTAGTTCTGCTTTGCATTTACCATCGCTGCATATACTGGATCCGAGGTATTATTAGATTTCACAGAATCGTAAGCTGAAGATCAACAACCGCTGATGTCGGATGTGTTGAAACATATGGTTAAAATAAAACAGCGACACAATACGCCTCCCGTCTCTGGCTCGCATCATGCACGAAATCTAATAGATAGACCATTGTCCTACCATAAGAATTGTAGCACTAATAGCGGTACCGGGTAACAGCAGGAAAGGAAGAGGAACAATAGCAGTAGTGGTGGTCGTAATGGTACTAGTAGAGGTAAGCTATTATTATTATTATTAGCAAGAATAGGAGCAGAAAGAGTAATAGTAGTAGTAGTAGTAGTAGTAGTAGTAGTAGTAGTAGTAGTAGTAGTAGTAACTGTAGAAGTAAAGTTGGTAGCATATCCTATACAGGACTTGGCAATCAACCTAGAATGTTACGGCTGTAGTGATTTTTAGGCAATATAAATACGTTCAGTAGTTTGCCAGTGCATTCTGGACGGTCCGGATGCACAATTGTCTGTGGTGGGGATCGAACTGTTGTAGGAGCAACTGGTAATATTACAAATAGTAGTAGTCAGTGGCGTATTATGAATTTTTGATGTGGGGACGCCGAGTAGCCTCTTTTAGTAGGTAGGTACCTCTCTCCCCCCAATCTTTTCCACCACCAGAAACAAATATTTACGAGCCTATATAAAATATTGACTAATTAAAAAAACATACCTTATATAATCTTGTAATATTGGTGAATCTGTTCACCGAAAACCTTCAGGATATTGTCCAGAGCACATTGCCTTAATGACTAACGCATTATTAGTCACTAAATAACACAGTTTCCTGCATCACAGGAACAAAAACCAGCGCAATGTTGTCGTGACAACGTCACATTGTAATAGATAGAGAATTTTCAGTTCTGAGTTCTAATCATCATAAATATTTATATGCGCATGATTGGTCTGAAGCCAGTGTCTGAACGAACGAGTGAATCACTATTAAACATTCAGATGTCATATTCTTGGCAGCGAATGAACGTTGCTGATGTAAACTAAATACTACGCTGAATAGTTTTGGCGTCAATTACAGATAACTTTCAAAACAAGAATAAACATACAATTATCTTTCTGTAATGTTTATAGTAAATACCTAAATTTGTGTGCGCTATTTAAGTTGTTTAACCATGTAAGGGTAAGCCGATAATTTTGGCGTCTGTTAACGCTACGCCACTGGTATTAGTAGCAACAGTAGTAGCAATCGTAGTAGTAGTAGTAGTAGTAGTAGTAGTAGCAACAGTAATACCAGTAGTAATAGCAGTAAAAGGTAATACTGCAGTGAAACAAAATAACAACAGTACTTACGTCGAACAAAGGTTTTCAATTTTCACTTGAACACAACTGACAGGCTGTCACTAAAGAGCTATGGGGTGTAAACACGAAATAAGACAAGTGACAATACACATTTTCAACGTTTCGAACTGTTAGGTCTTTGTCGAAAATATATAAAACAAATAGTGGAAAACAAAAAATGTAAAAACAATTTTACCACCGCGGAGACACTAGAGACTATTGACATGTAAACAATACGAAATTCAAGGTGACAATGACGTAAATGTAAACATGTCGTCATGGAAGCGGGTTTTGTCAAACAGGAGACGGGATATGAGAACCGAAATAACAATTTTTTACCCAAAACAACATGATCTCTGCACCACGAATGACAGATCTAGGTACGCTATTGAAAACTGATGTATTTTTTTTTAGTTTGGTACCTTCAAGCCTTTAATACTGAACTCCGAACATTTATTTGTTAAAATTGTGTTGGTGTGGTCCTTATTGTATTGCTGTCCATGTGTTTTGGGTAATAATTTTTATTTCTGTTCTCATATCCCGTTCCCTTTTCAACAAAGCCCGTTTCCATGATGACATGTTTACACGTACGTCTTTGTTACCTTGAACTTCGTATTGTTTACATGTCAATAGTGTCTCTGGTGCCTCTGTGGTGATAACATTGTTTTTACTTTTTTTAAATTGATTTTCACTGTTTGTTTTATATGTTCTAGACAAAGACCTAACGGTTCGAAACTTTGAAAATGTCTTGTATATTGTCATGTGTATTTTTATGTTTACACCCCATTGTCCCTTAGATAGATAGATAGATAGATAGATAGATAGATAGCCCCTTAGGGATAGTCTGTCAGTTGTGTTCAAGTGAAACTTCAAACTGCCTGTGTTCTACGAAAGTACTAGTAGTAGCAGCAATAGTAGTAGCAGCAGTAGTAGTAGCAGCAGTAGTAGTAGCAGCAGTAGTAGTAGCAGCGGTAGTAGTAGTAGTAATATCAGTAATAGTACTATTGTAGCAGTAGCAATATTAGTGGTAGCAGTAGTAATAGTAACAGTAGCAGTACAAGTAACGTATCAAAAGGTTGTGTGTACCTTTTTATTATTATTTTTCTGGCTGGATGTTTAGATCGATCATTTGTATTCTTTCGAGGTTAGTGTATGAGTGCTGACAATAAAACAGAAGTCTTACAAGGCCACATTTTTGGAAACACACGTGTGACCGTGCTCTCTTTAAAAAAAATACTCCTTTGCTCCCTGGTATTTACCTCTTCAGCAGTCGGAAGAACTTCAAATACACCTGTTTTTCATTGCGAGTTTTCGCCTACACGTTTTGTCATGCCATATAGACTTACCTGTTTACTGCCGCAACTTTTGTTACTAGTGTTCTCTGAAAGCCCAGGTAGGTTTGCATGTTATGTTGCTAGTTTAGCACGTAATTATATGTAGTATCTGTAGCACTAACTCACATATGACCATCTGCTCAGTTTTCAGTATATGTAGTTTTAATTGTGCAACCTTCGAATCTTAGCACATGTTACTAATGTGTACATCTACAATTGCATTGCACATGTGAAATGTTATTTTTAGAATGTTTTGAAGTTCAACGAAATTTAAGCTTTGAATATTTTTAGAACCTGTGTCATTTTGTTTATGCATACTTTTGGTTGTTTATATCTTAAATTGAGCATATTATGCTGTGTGTGAATTATTTTTTATGTGGGCCTAAAATGTGAAACAATTGGTGTTTTTTTTAAAAATATGTTACGCTCATTACTTGCAATATCGCCAGTTTTCATATTCAGGACAAGATGTAGCAGTTATCACAACATTTCGAAACTTATGTCCGCCTTTAACTATACTACTTGAGCATACTATCATTTTCAGGTAATCTTTGATGTTTTGCATTCATCTTCTTTATTTTCGAACACTTTTTCGTCACCCTAAAATCATCCACTGCATTGAGATCTCTCATGGGTTGCCATGTTTTTGTCCGAAGTGAAATTTTCTATTTTATGGAGAGACAATATGTTGGTGACAAAGTCTGCAAATGTAAACATGTGTTTATTTTTCATATTTGCAAAATTATGTTTTACTGTAGTGTGTAAATTCAGTATGAATATTTGAGCTTCGTGTATGGTTTGTTTGTTCATTCTGTGTTATGTCTATTGTGGATTGTGTTGTTTCTCAAACGTTGAATTTGTGTTGACTCTGTATGTTTTGCAAAACTTGAAGCTCGTGACTGTCTTTGTTTTTGCATTTATAATTTATATTGTACAAATATACGTAGATGGCAACAGCAATAACGGAGATTAAGAGAGATAAAGGAAACGAAGAGATATAATGATAGAGAAAGATATTGAAAGAGATAAAGGGAAATAAAAAGATATAAAGAGAAATATATAGAGAAAGAGATGGAGAGTTGTGTTTTCGACTTTTTTGTTGACGTTTTTTTATACCCAGAACACTTTAACTTCCGGCAGTATGCCATTCCGTGGGAAGAATCGTTCTACTAAGTGGTCGCCAGACGAATTTGATATTTTTCTTGGGCCTGAGTTGTTTAAGGATGCTTTTTCAACTACTTTTCCCTTAGGATACTGACCACACATTTGTATGTAACTTGTGTTGGCTAATGGTTATCAGTTGAGTTGGACTTGGATCGATTACGTCTTCACAAGAGGAGAATCCATGATATGTTTCAACCATTATCTTTTTTCAAGCACTAGCCTCGTCTACCAACGGTAATTTTTCAATCCGTCGACAAGCATCGTCTGTATTTTGACTCTGTGACAGGATGGTTCGTCACCCACTGTGTTCTTGGGATACATATCACAAATGTATCTGTATAGTCGTGTTTATATCTGTATATTCACTCTGTGTTTTTCGCTAACTTGATAAAGTCATTTTGATCGAAACTTTGATGATCTATTGTTCCACGCAAAACTGGTATTTAATCTTTGTAGTTATATATTTTTCTAATTTAATTACCCTATGGTGCACCCTTTTCTTACAATCTCCCGTCCATTCAATTTTTGTTTACAAATATTGCAGTCTTACGGTTAAAGTCTAAACAAAATACTGTTTCACAGAAACAACAAATAGCCCTATACCCCAATAAATGACAGCTCAAAATATCCTCTGCTGTTTGGAAAACGTCTACAATAAAACGGAATTGCCACTGTTAAGAAACAGTTTGAATGATTTTGATAAGAGGCACACGTTCTTGTCTCTTCGATGGACAATGTCATAAGCGTCATCCTTTTGCCATTATGCATTCTTTCAGTTCCGATTGATGTGTGTAAATGCATTACATCAGTACTTTCCATGCTGATGGAAGTGGCTCTATTCTTAGCAGATCTAGTATGCTATTTAGGTATACATCTGTACCCTCTTTCTAATCCTTGACATGAACAAGTTATTTTTACGTTTTCTTCTTTTTCTTGTATCATTTGGTACCGGCTTAAATATTTATAGTGAGAGTAACTCCCTTTAAGTCAGCATAACTTCGAACACCAATAACCTGAAGTATGTAATGTATTGGTCATCTGGCCATTAATTCCCATATATAACACTGTCTGTAGATCTATGACATCGTCTCACTAACTCTCGCAGTACCATGTCTTAGCTTATGTCTACCATTTCTTTAGTCTCTAATTTGAATGATCTAACTTGTAGGACTTTTGTATTACCAGCTAATCAGAACGAAATAGTTACGCCGTCTTTACTTGATTGTACTCGAGTTTTCCCACATGTATTCCGTCCCTCCCAATGAAGCGGCATGCCATCTGCCAAGAGCAGGGCCGGACCTAACAATTGCGGGGCCCAATGCGAAACGGATTGCTCGGGGCCCAGTATGGGTAGGGAAGAGGATAATAAAATAAATTCTAATATAAATTTATGGGCCTATGAAGTGCGGGGCGCATTGCGGCCGCATAGGCTGCAATGGCCTAAGACCGGCCCTGGCAAAGAGTACATTTATATCACGTAACTTTAAAAAATAGTCCTCATGATGTATTTAGAATAGAATAATTCTATTCAGTGTATGTAAACTATAATAGTTATTCTCAATAAATGAAAATCAGAACCCAGGTATTAAAATAGAAAACCTTCTTTTCAATATATTATATATTCAAATAAAAATCATTATTATCAATGAAAAACATTCACGGAAATAACAACAATTCTACTCAATGTATGAAAATAAAAATTACTCTCAATGAATGAACACTAAATCAATTCTAATGAATGTATGCAAATAATAACCAATCAGCTCAGTGTATAAAAACATGCATCCCAATGAATCCAAATATAATATTCTTCTCAATGTATGAAAGTAAGAACCATTTTTATGAATGTAAACAATATTAGAACATATCTTCACAAAGTTCACAAGTAAAAAATAGGATGAATAATTCTACGCTATTTGATTTCTGATTCAACATCGTAGATCTCCATCGTCTGATATAAGTGCGATAATTTTACTGATGTATTTTACTTGCATATAACACATATTCAATGTTCTATACACTGTGGTGCTGTCTTACAGACAGAACTTTATCTGACCACAAGTGTGAACGCCCCAAAAATCATATAACATATCAAGTTCAGGGACAAAGAATGTTCACGAAAACGCCCAGAAAATACTTAGATACGTACCTAGATCTGAGAATCAGACATAATGTCATGAACGGTCCGGCTCAGAGAGAGATCTACGGTAGATTTGATTACCATCTCATCTTATTGCCCGTTGTATCCACAAAAAACGTTGATCGCAGACTCCTATCATTGTACACGAGTATCAATCACGTGGAGATAATTCCAATTAATAATCTTCAGGATTATAAATGGGAATGAACACAATCCATTTATAAAATCAGATACAATATACTACCAGTATATAGGCCTATTGCTAGTTTATTGAGTTCAGTGTTAGCGCTCAACATTCCAAAAAGTGGCCTTGTTCCGAAAACCACCCCAAAAAAATCTACAGAAAATCCCAGCTCTTATATAAGCCCATTTATATAAACATTTATGTTGGTATGTACATATGTGTGGGATAGGGCTTTTATATATATATATATATATATATATATATATATATATATATATATATATATATATATATATACGGGCTGTGATTACATCTATCTATCTATCTATCTATCCATCCATCCATCCATCCATCCTTCCATCCAACCATCTATCTATCTATCTTTCATGTTCCTTCAGCGCCGAACGCAGTGCATAGGACAGAAACTAGAGCTCTCCAGTTTGAGCGATGTGATGCTACTGTGTGTAATTACTGTATATTGCTGAGACCCATAGTCATACCCTCTTTGATGGTTGTTCTGCGAAGAGTCTCTCGTGGTTTTCCTCGTTTTCTTATGCCATCTGGTACACATTTTTGGTACCTATAACACACTACACATACATGTATCCTTGGTTTTGTTATGAATATTTACTATAATACCTTTCAAAACGTTTGCTGCTATTTAAAAATTCGAAACTCGACAACGATTATTCTTAAATTCATAACATAATCTGCGCAACATAATTATCATAATTTCCCAACATATGTGTTTAGTAAGAATATTCAACATATCTTTAATATGTCTTATTTGTGTTATACAGAATATCAGGAAAGGTAATCGTACTGTAGATTAGCACACATTCTATATCTTTAATGTTGTTCAATTGGCATACAATCAGTGAAATAGTAAGTAGTTTCCAATGTGTGGATGATGATCGAGGTCGTTATTGTTAATATTCAATGACTCTTGAAGATTCCATTTAATAAAAAGGTTAATATTTGTGACTGTGCTTCCGATTATTAGAAACTGGAGGTGTCAATATGAATGAGTAATATCTTTCCTATAGGTAACATAAGACCAATGTGTACGTAAGAAATAAAGTAGAGGTGTGTGCAGGTGTTCAGGTACCATTGCTTTCAATAGTGAAACAACAAAAACTAGCATAGTTTCGACATGTATGTAGGCATGATTCCTTGTCAAAAATATTACTGCAGGGAACTGTCGAAGGGGTAAGAAGCAGAGGAGGCCAAATAAAGGCATGGACAGACATCAAGGAATGAACAGGACAAGATATTTCCACACTCATCCGCATCGCTGAGGATAGAATTCGCTGTAGGACTCTGTGTGCTGAAGAATCCATTGGGGCACTACTACGACCCTGAAGGGTTACGGGTTTAATGATTGATTGATAGTTTCCAATCTCATGTAAACCACATGCTCGGAACATGCTGGCGTTCACAAATTGACAATCTCTCTATGTGACATGCCCTTTACAGAACGCTGTCCTCAATGCCACTTTGCAAGCCTCTCGGTTCTGTACAAGATGTCCAGCCTCTTCAGTGTCATGTTCAGAAGGTCTTTGATGGCATTTGTCCATATAGTCTTTGTATGCCTCTTATTCTCTTACCTGGAACTTTGCCCTCCATGACTAATCTTTTTAAATCATTTCGTCTCTTTATATGTCATATATATATATATATATATATATATATATATATGTCATGTGACGTATTCTTTCAGAACGTTGTCTTCCCAATGAACTCTTTGAACCCCTCTCTGTCTTGGGCGATGCGGCTTGCATTTTTCAACGATGTATTCATGTTATCTCTAATGTCGACAGTCCATCGTCTTCTTGGTTTGCCCTTTCTCCTCTGCCGAGGTACTCTGCCCTCCATTATTTTCTAAACAGTTACGTCTCTTTATATGACCAAACAGGTGTAGTTTTCATATATATATATATATGGCGAGGATTTTAACCAGTTTGTTGTGTAATTAGTTCCGGGACGTCACAATGCACCCAAACATCTCCTTCGGCCGGATAAAATTCAATCAAGTGTAAAATAATTCGCAAGTATTCATGTAATGCAATATCGATGTCGGTAACCCGTAGATTTCCCGGTTACACGGTAGTCCCGTCCATCCATTATCACAAGACATCAAATATTGTAGATCCTTTACAGCGAATCTTGAATGTGACGGCAACACTTAAGTTTAAATTTAAAAAGAAATACCACTTTTAATATAGGAAATTATAAATTAATATAGCCATAACGGGTTGCCATACTTTCCCTCCATTTGAGTATCATGCAAACATTTTTTGTTCTGCAAGCACATGAAGGTACGCACGATCTGGCCTGGCTACATCCTACGTTCCAAATTAGGAATGGGTACACGTGCATAAAGGTAAGCACCAGGTCATGTGCTATGTTCGTCTTTTCCTGCAAGTTAGCAAATCAGATCGGTAAAACTGCTAGCTCTGCTCTCTCAATAATGTGCTGCCGCCCTCATTCCTTGAGGAGCAGTCGTTGAAACTGATTCCTATCTTGCAGACTATCAGGTAATAATGAAAACAGAGAGATAATCTTAAACCTAAACCATGTTACACTTAACACGGTGTCCAGTGTTCTGATTCTTTTTTGCAAGGCAAAAATTGTCTTCAATTTTTGGATAACTTATGTGCGCTACTACGTAAGTTGGTGTCAGAAAAAGTATACAAAAGTAGACTCGTTTATATAAGTTTATATAAGTATAAATAAGTATAAATAAATAATATATTACTTTATGTAAGTAATTAGTATACATAAGTAATAGAGGTGTTTACAAACTGATGTCAAGACACAACGCATTCTGTTCCCTACATCCTTCTATTATTTTGTAGTTTTAGAAGTAACGCACCAAAAAAAAAAGAGTTTACACCAAAGTAAATTCTTTTAATTGTTGAGAAATCTTACACAGAAGTATATTATTTCATTTTTATTTCATAAAATTTACACAAAAGTCGATTTTTTAAACAATTGATGCCAGTAATTTTGTATATTACTGTGCAACACATTACTGTGCAATGATACAGTATATACAATGCGATAGAAAAAAAATATAAACCATTGAAAGAACAGTGGACGATGTTAAAGAATCATTGCAGCAAATAAAGAGATCCTGTCACTTAAGAAACATCTTAATATAAGAAAAAAAGACTGGATGACAGAAGATATTTTGAATATGATGAAGCGAAGAAGATAGGTGAAGAATAACATTGAAGAATACAACAAAATGAACAAAGAAATTAAGCATAAATGCAATAAGGCTAAAGAGGATTGGTTAAACGTAAAGTACAGTGAAATAGAAAAATATAATCATATAAATGCAATTGATAGACATTTGCAAATAATGGAATTAACAGGCAGAAGACCGGGTGTACACAAGACAGGTCACAACAGTTCACAAGACTGGGTGCCTGAAATCTAAGCAGGGACACATGCTAATGGGAAAAAATGAAATATGCACAGTTGGAAGAATATATCAAAGAATTGCACGAAGATAACATAAATGATACTAACTTAAATTATAACAATGAAGGTCAAAGTATATTAAAGTCAAGGGTAAAGGAAGATATACAACACTTGAAAAACAACAAATCATCGGTACCGATAAGATTATAAAAGAAGAATTAGAAGCCCTGGAAGATTATGGCATTGAAGTTATCACCAAAATGTTAAATGATATCTACAACAGTGGCTATATTTCATCTGATTTGCTACAATCAATTTCCATAGCCCTACCAAAGAAACCGGGTGCAGTAGTTTGCGAAGATCCCAGAACAATCAGTCTTATGACTTGATATCAGTCAGACGACCAAGATTTTACTGCTCATAATAATGAGGCGTGTAAGTGGAAAAATAAAATCAGAGATAACAGAAGAACAATGCAGATTCGTAGAAGGAAAAGGTACAAGAAATTCCTATTTATAGTAAGAACATTAATGGAGAGGTCCACAGAAGTACAATAATACCTCTATTTGTGCTTCATAGATTACAGCAAAGTATTTGACAAGGTGAAACATTCAGAGATTATAAAACTGCTAGAAAATCTTTAAGTTGAAGGGAAACATCTAAGAATAGTAAGAAATATGTATTGAGATCAAACGGCTGCGATGAGAGTTAACAACACTATAGAAAGATTTCAAACGATAGAATGGGTGTCAGACAAGGTTGTGTATTGTCACCGGATCTTTTCTCCCTGTATATGGAATACGTTATGCGAAATATGGAAGATATGCCAGGAATAACAGTGGAACGATGCAATATAAATAACATGAGATATGCTGAAGACACAGTACTGATGGCAGGAAGCGAGGAAGACTACGAGCCCGGTTGACTAAAGTAGTAAAGGAAAGTGAAAACAAAGGCCTCAGTTTAAATAAG
This sequence comes from Meghimatium bilineatum, assembly GCA_034231615.1. Lineage (NCBI taxonomy): Eukaryota > Metazoa > Mollusca > Gastropoda > Stylommatophora > Philomycidae > Meghimatium > Meghimatium bilineatum. The sequence continues at coordinate 30,206,163 of CM067317.1, read as the reverse complement.
AATAAAACAGAAATAATGGTTGTCTCAAAGAGGTATACACTACAAAGATTCAACATAATGATTAATGACACAAAATTAACACAAGTTGAAAAAGAGAAATATATTGGCACCCTGTTAACATAAGAAAGTAGATCAAATGAGATAAAGAGCCGAACAGCACAAGCGAAATTCCAAAACATGAGAACCATTTTGTGCAATGGAACACTATCAATACAGACCCAAATTCTAGTTCTGAGATGTTATATAGAACCAATTCTTTTTATGGATGTGAAGCATGGACTGTGAACAAAAAAAGTTCAAAGTGAATTAGAGGCTACAGAGACGTGATATCTGAGATAATGATGAAAATACCATGGACAGCTAAGAAAAATAATGCAGTGGTTCTCATTGATGCTGGCGTAAAAAGATCAATCATATCAAACATTAGGGGCAGACAGTCATGGTTTCTAGGGCAATAACAGCTTGAACGCTTAATAACCACTGGAAAGATCAAGGGGAGAAGAAACAGGGGACGACAAAGAGAGAAGTTACTAGATGAACTAGTATTATGGCATGATTGAAGCTCATCAACCGAGCTTATTGACAGCACAGGAGACAGAGAGTCGTGGAGAAACATGACCGTCTACGCCATTCGGTTTGATTAATTGATTAATAATAATTCAACTTGATTAATTGATTAAATTTTGCACAGAAATATATTATTTAAACAAATGTAAAAAAAAAGTTTACACTTAAATATATTCGTTAACTTGATTTTATAAAGTTTTCACGCCCGAGTGTTGCCGGCACCCGAAGGAAAAACTAAGAATAGCAACCATGTTACTTGCCATACATGTCGTAAACGACATTTCTATCTGTGGTGTTGGCTGCCGTCCCATATCAAAGTGACCCAAAAACCATGTTGAAATCGAATGTCTTATGTCGAAGTGTGCATATATCACAGCTAAGTTGTGTATTATCACAATGCATTTCATTCTCCGGATTACGTCCTGATAATCTGCAGGAGTTTTAGAACGAATACAGAAGAAGAAAGTTTATACATATGTAGGTAGATTCGGTAACTTAATTTCAGATAATTACATAAACGTATATTAGTTAACTTGATCTCAGATGGTATACACAAAAGCATATTCGTTAACTTGATTATCAGATAGTTACATCGAAACAAATTCGTTAAAGGTGGTTTCCATAACTTGCGTCAACAATTAGGGAGGACTGGGTTTGGAAAAGTTTGACATTTGTTGACTAGGGGAGGGGGCAGGGGTGGAGGGTGACAAATGGAGGGTGACAAATGTTGACGTCAACAGAACATTTTATACAACAATTAAATTGTGAGAAAATTGTAAAATTTCATTTAAAATCTGAAAATATATGGTGCTTTTACGCACTTTTTCTGCAAACAATTTTTGGTTGGGTGGTGTGGGACTTAATTTTTGACATGATTAAGCATCCGCAAACTATTGATAAGGGGGTAAAAATTGTAAAAAAAGTGTTGACGTAAATCATATATATATATATATATATATATATATATATATATAATATATATATATATATATATATATATATATATATATATATATATATATATATATATTATATATATATATATATATACACACACACACGGTGTTATGCAGACCCAGTGTCAATTGACCAGTGGCATAACTATGGGTGATATAATAAAAAGATTATTTTCACAGAATATCTGGTACCCATTTCCTTAGGTTGAGTCTACCTTCGAGCGTTTGTTGGTTCAACAATATTTTCAGTTAAATTTTAAATCTAATATTGAACCAGGTTGGAATAAAAAATGTTTGCTAAGAAACTGATCATTGAACCAGGTTGAAACAAAAAGTGTTTGCAAAAATACTAAACATTGAACCAGGTTGAAACGACAAGTCTTTGCAAAGATACTAAACATTGTCTGGGGTTCCCTTACAATGTTTAACGTTTTCTGAAAGTCAGTCAGTCAGTTTCTCTTTGCCAAGTTTGGCAGATAGGATGTCATAGTTTCCCATGCTTGTCGGTCAGTTGCCAAGAATTGCAGGTCTTGTGCATTTATGCCTGTTGATTTTAATTCATTCATAAATGTTCGTCTGAGCGTTGTTTTTGGTCTTCTCTGTTTTCTTTTCCCGTCTGGTGTCCACATGAAGGCTTGTCGTGGAATTGTCTTCCTTCATTCTAAGTATGTGGCCAATATATCCAGCGGCGTTTTCTGATGATGTTCGTCACATATTCTTGTTTTGTCTCCTTTCTTAGTATGTCGTTTGATTTGAAGTCTTTCCAAATAGTTTTTGTGATTTTTCTGAGGCATCTATTCTCGAAGGCTAATAACTTCTTATCTATTATTGCGGTAGATTTCCAACTTTCACATCCATATGTCAATGATGGAATCACACGCATTGAATAGTCGCAGTTTGATGTCTTTACTTGCGATCTTCGATCTCCAGATGTTTGAGAGTTTGTTAAAGGCGTTGGAGGCGAGAGCGATTCGAGTCTTGATTTCTGAGTTGGTATCCCGTCTGCTTTTATCTTGCTTCCCAAATATACGGAATTCGAAACGTTGTCTAGTATATTATCATCTAGTTTAATTGATTCTGTCAGGCCGGTAAAGTTCATGATTTTCGTTTTTCTGAAAGTACTTGTGCAAATTTTATGATAGGGTAGAAGGTTAGTTATAGTCAACAACTTTTCTCGAGTACAAAGAAACATTGTAGAAATATCATAGTATTGATAAAAAAGAGGTCTAAAAATGTATGTTTACATACAAGCATTGTCGTGAGCAATGTGTTCATTCTCAAAAGCCTGTACATTATCATAATGCAATCTGGGAGAATTGTTGTGGTTTACAGCTTATCTGCAATATGTGCATATTTCAGGCTGATACATCCCACCTCAGCATGGTTTTCTTAGTCACTTTTACCCTCTATAACAGGGGTCGAGAACCCATGGCTCGCGAGCCATATGTGGCTCTATTTATGGCTGCATCTGGCTCGCAAACAAATGTTCGATTATAAAATAATGTTTCTTTATACTCCTTTGATCAACATATTAATTTCATATCAATATTTCATTCTACAAATAAGCTAAAGTCTACTGCAGCTCAGCATCAGAAGTCGCCTTAATGGTAAGAAATACTCATTATTGATTAGCAACAGCATAACAATGTTATAATAAAAAATTCAGAGACATAATTATTGTACTTTTAGTGTTGAAATTACACAACAAGCATACATTTACTTGAATTTTTAGTCTTAAACATAATGTATGGCTTTCACAAAATTACTTTTCAAAATATGTGGTGTCTATGGCTCTCTCAGACAAAATATGTGGTGTCCATGGCTCTCTCAGACAAAATATGTGGTTCCATGGCTCTCTCAGACAAAATATGTGGTGTCCATGACTCTCTCAGACAAAATATGTGGTTTCCATGGCTCTCTCAGACAAAATATGTGGTGTCCATGGCTCTCTCAGACAAAATATGTGGTTTCCATGGCTCTCTCAGACAAAAAGGTTCCAGACCCCTGCCCTATAGAATAGAACAACCAGTTACACCTCCAAAACCTTCTTAGTTGCCTCTTACGATGTGAATGGTAGTAACAGTCACTATTCTTTGCTTCTACTTTCGTGCTCCAAAAAGTACGTGTGGACTTCTGTAGTATATTCTTGTATCTAGAGATCAGTACTTTAATTCAATGCTGTAAAAACAAACACATTGAATATATGTATGGTTCAACCAGTTGCTACATCACATCACTTGACGTCAGGAACCAACATAATTCTTCCTTCTTTAAATGATTTAATTGCATGTACTTATAGAATTAGAAGTTGTGCGACTGTGTGAGCATATACGTGTGGTTAAGTTTTTGTATTGTGTGCGTGTAACGCTGTGAGCAAATGGTGTGTGCCTGAGTGCCCTTACTGTGTACGTGTAACTCTGTGAACATGTACAGTTATTGAGTAATACCTCTTACGATGTCTCTGAGTAATTATTTTCTTTGTTCCTGTGGTTACTGCGGCACCTTCTATTTTGTCGGAACCCTCCGACCATTTGGTTATTTATAAAATTATAGAACCCTTGTATGTGGTCGGGTACATGGTATTTTGTGGTTATTTGGAATGCTGTTGTACTTTCCTCCTCTCTACATTTGACTCCTCCATTCGATTTTATTTCTCGCATACCATACCGGCTCATCCTTACATATAAAATAAAACTTGTCGTAAGAGAAACCATAAGGTACTTGAAAGTTTTCCCGCTAAAGCTATGTTTCTACTTAATCAAGGTGTTCTATGAAAATGTATCCAGAGACATGTATGTAACGTGCATTTAAAAAATGATATAACCTACTCATATATTTAGTCGCAATACAATTGAACACATGCAAACATTATTTTGAACACAGAGAAATTACATATTTTAATTTAGTTCTTCAAATAGTCTTGAATGGTTCTGCACACAGTTTACCGGTAGTCTTCAATGGCTCTGTACACAGTGTTTTCTACAGACTTTTGCCTGGGAAATCAGGCTAATAATATCGCAACATTTTACGTTGCATAGCAATTTGTAGTAGTTCCTTTAAAACTTTGAGCGGATATTGATAATTCATTATTCTATGCGTTTCAACACCACAGTTTCATATGCCTCTTCTTCTTCTTCTTCTTTCCCTGCAGTCTCCTTCTCTTCCCCTTTTACATTTTCTCCAAAACTCAAAACTAAGTCATTGATGTCCGTTGTATCTACTTCCGTTTGCAGGTTTTGGTCTTAGTTGATGTAATTTTCATCATTGCGGTTATTGAAAATAGTTATTCATGTAGTTTGTAAATTTTTCTGGTCATTCTTATTGGCAACAAAAGCAGTAACTTAACCATTAGAAAATTCTGCATCTAGCATTTTCATCTTTTAATCAGCGGACTAAATAGTTTTTTGTTTTTAATTTTCTGCTTAGGTTCGAAACAGGTGTCATAAAATCTTTTTCTCACTACTCGCTACGAAATCTCTTATCTCGCTACTCTTCTGGTAGAATCGTCTGATCTATTTCTAAAAAAATTCATTGGTTCCCCCACCCCCAAATTCTTTGATATTGTCCAAGAATTTCTGCAGAAAGGCTTGTTTATCGTTTCCGTGTAGATAGTTTCCTGCGGGTGGGGGGATGTTTTTCAGCTACATAAAAAAAGTGAATGGAAATAATTCCAGGCTTTTAAAAAGAGGGTCTGCGTAAGAGAGTATTTACTGTAACTATTTCAGAGAATGAGCACAGCAGCTTTTTCCACGCTGTGTATTAGTGCTCATTGTTTCTGAATACCAATCACCATCAGATTTATAAATGTTGTCACAAAATGCCATATGTATCTGCAATTGCCGTCACAAAATGCTACAAACATCTGAAATTCTACATCACCTAGATAAAAGTTATTTCTTCATTTTGTTTTTCGTCTGCGTTCGCTCTCAATCTCCTGCAGAATTTAGTCCAGAAAACGAAATGGGAATGTCATGATTTACAGCTTGGCTGCGATATATGCGTTTTTGGGCTGAACACATCTGATTTTAGCATAGCTTCTGTGTCACTTTGACCTTGTATGGGATGTGGCAGCCTACTCTACCCTCAAAAATCTCCTCTCATTTATTACGATATACATGACATGTAATTTTATTGCTATTATTTGCTCCCCCATTCAATCCCTGGCAACACACGGGTGAAAGGTTTGGCTGCTTGAATGAATTCAACCATCTGTTAGTTGAAGGCTGTCTTTTACTTTTAAGTCGTTTAAGTCTTTCTCAAAAGACATATTTTATTTGGACGTAATTCATGGAACGAAATTTATTGCGTTGTAGTTTACATTTTGGCTGCAATATATGCGCCTTTATATATACATATAGATGTCTCTGAGTACGAGGCTTTTTTCTTAAAGCAGTGCATACCGCTGATAGTTTGTATTATATAAATAAAATAAAGCTCGTGGTAAAACCAATTTCGCATAGGAAACAAGAGCTTCATTTATCGCAATTCCTGGTCATAGAAACAAGAAGCGTCGATTCTATACTATAACTTTATGCGCCCTTGGCAAGACACGATCCATAAACACCAATTGATGGCGGGCGACTTCAGCTTCAACTTTGCGGAGTATGTTCGTTGAGTCACTAAGTATGCTTGCATAAGAATAGTCTAGTTACATTATCCATAACAATTTCTCCGTTACAGCTTTTATCTCCAAAGTAAGACTCCTCGTGGTTGTGGTGATGACAACACTGGATTATTTTACTATTTTCCCGTCTCTTAAGAGCCACTATTTCACTGTCTGTCTCTCTCATTCTCAACTAGCATCTATTTAGTTATGTCTTTTATTGTCTGATGATTTCTGTCATGATTTATAAAATTATTTTATATATGGCCATCCATTTAAGAAAATATGTAAGTTATTAGTCACTAGTGGTCATTGTGTTTATACTTTGTTTATACGGGAAAGCTCAAATGAGTTTTTATAAAGATGTTTTCCACTTAGCAAGCGGGTCTTATATAAGTTGACGAGCACGGTTGAGATATGACTTATTCAAACATATGCTTTATCAAATACGTAACAAAACTATTATTCTCTTTTCACAGTCTTATTTTTTAAATTTTTTTTGTAAAGTAAAATGTACCTCTTGTGATGAGGTATCATGGACTTAATTTAGTTATACCAAAGCTTTTACCATTAATAAATAGTAGATGTCGCGGTGTTGGTAATCCAGTCACCACACCCTCGCAATATGTATATATTTAGTCGCAGCTGTAACAAAATTAGTATACCCTGTCCACCCAAACTTATTCTAAGTTATAACATAATAATAGTTAGTGTGTTTGCCATGTGTTTAACAAACAAAATAGAAGTAACATCAGCGAATGGTGAAACTGGGACAAATATTAAGAATTCTGTGAAAAAATTCTGAGAAAAAAGTGATGGTGATGTTTCTTCTTTTTTAGATGTATACCAGTACATCAGTGATACACGGTTGCAGGTAAAATGTTTTCGCTAATCGCGAACGGAATGAATACCTGCCGCTTCCTACATCACAAACAATATCTTAGAAATTCTTGAGTGTATAAAATGTAAACGAAATATTGTAAAAATAGTTGTCCGATTTTTTCACAAAAATGTATTTTCAGCTGGTACATTCAGCTGGGCATTGTTGATTGTGATTGTTGAATGTAGACATGTATGATTTAGAGTGAAGCTGGACACTCTTTCTGAGTCGGCGGATCAGAATGAACTTTTGTCGTGTTTGTTTTTTTTACGTATAAAAAGGCATTATTTCATTATGAAAATCTTACATGAAGAGTGCTAAGACGCTAAGTGTCACAGATACAAATAGGAATGAGACATCATGAGATGAACAAAATACCCTATACACCACCAGGGCGGGAGAACGGAATTTGCAAGTCCATTGCAACCTAGCTACGATATGGAGATGTTACTTGCTGATGATGATGATTGAGTAGTAAATACACATTGTATGTAATATCTATTCTATTGAGCTTTCACTCAAGGCGGTGTATATGCCCTTAATAAATCTATTTTATTTTATGTGCAGTCACCAGGCTGGGATCGTAAATTAAAAAAATGTTGATTTAAAAACACTAATTTTCATTATATTTTTTTCTCCCCATAGTTTCAACATATTACACACGAGTGGATTTTACTTCTCCGTAATTTGAAAACCATAACATGAAACGGACTGTATTTGACAATACCATGAAGTTGACATTAACGAAAGTTCAACGACAAAATTTTAAGCTTGTTAACAAGTAATAATTTTAAGCATTGAATTAAAAATAGTAAATTATGCTATAAATTCTACTTATATACTAACATATCTATTCTGTTCTTTTACCCTATCTTTGTTTTTTTTTTTTAATTTATCGTGGTCTGGTGTCACTTTGCTTCCATAAAATATGGTAAAAACTAACAAAATTGTGAAACCACAATGTTAGTTCATTAAAGCAATATCGGGGATCTCCGTAACATAGAAGTAAAGTCGTTTGCTCTGTGTTCACAAAGTGCAGACTCAAATCGGGCCAAATGGTCTGGTTCACAAGCGAAATATTTCGTGGGACTCTGGGGACCATTGCTAGATTATGTCGTTCTCTTAACGACTACTGTTTCGTGTATGGTATTGTTCTAGTGACTCTTACAGTGTACGTATGAGAGAATTCGAGTAAAATTTGGTCAGTCCTTTACGTCTTTAAAACTTTTTAAAAGCGTACTACATGATGAGTACAATACCGAATAAGAATATATTTGTTGTTTGTTCATCACAAGTAATGAACATTATATTGTTTACATCTTCTGTGTTTGATTTCATTCACTGCCAATTAGGAAAACGTAGTCCAGGAAAAGAAATGCATTGCATAATGTTTACAGCATTACTGCGATATAAGCTTGCTCACTCAAGCAGTATACCCTAAAGGTACTTATCGCATCTGTAGACACCTAGATGGAAACTTCGGAAAACCGTATGTGTTTGAGAATCAGAAGGGAGAATCAAATAAGTTGCTAAAAGAAGAGTGTACAAACGGTACAGTTATAGAGTGTCAATGTCGAGAAAGTAATTGAAAGTACAAGATTGAAAGACGAATAAACAATCATTTTCAGATTGAGAACAGGTCACAACAGACTCAATAACACATGTATAGAAGGTTTTACGTTAACGACACCGATATGTGACCATGTGCACAATCTACAGAAAACACTATATATATTTTATACAAGTAAATTTTTAAGTAGGAAGCCAGAGCGCAATTTAAAAATTCTTGAGACTAACAAGAATTGAACTAGTCCGTTCAACGGCACCAAATCGCCTAGCAACTATTGAGATATAGTTGCTAGGCGATTTGATGCCGTTGAACGGACTGGTTCAATTCCCGTTAGTCTCAAGAATTTGTATATATATTTTACAAAACTGCCCACTATACGAGTCTCTTGCCACTAATATACGTATAAGAAATGTGCAATCAATTGTTTTCTGAATATGTTCTTGTCTCATCAATATGGAGATAGATTGCTCATTAGAGATCAGAAAGAGATTATCAATGGTCCTACGAAAAACATCACATATGACAAATCTGTGGCAAACAGAAAAACAATGTTACAACTATTACGAAGCTGTATTTGTCCAGTTGCAATACATGTTTGTGAGTCGTGGAAAATGACATCCACAACGGAAAAGAAAATATCATCATTGTAAACGAAATGCTATGGAACGTTCCTAAAAATACAATGGACAGAAAGACGATTCAACAAAGACTTTCGTAAAGAACTAAACATAGAAGAAGACAGGCTTCTCAAAGCTATCAATAACGAAAACAAACATATTGTGGACATATAAAAAGACACACTGGTTTAGAAAGATTAATTGGAAGCGGGGGAGGGGGGTACAGAATAAGGTGTTATAGAGAAGAGAATAAGTGGTTCTAGAGGATAATAAGGTGTTCTAGGAAAGAGAATAAGGTGTTCTATGGAAGAGAATAAGGTATTCTAGAGACGAGAATAAGGTGTTCTAGAGAATAATGTGTTCTAGAGAAGAGTATAAGGTGTTCTAGAGAAGAGTATAAGGTGTTCTATGGAAGAGAATAAGGTGTTCTAGAGACGAGAATATGGTGTTCTAGAGAAGAGAATAATGTGTTCTATGGAAGAGAATAAGGTGTTCTATGGAAAGAATAAGGTGTTCTATGGAAGAGAATAATGTGTTCTAGAGAAGAGAATAAGGTGTTCTATGGAAGAGAATAAGGTGTTCTAGAGACGAGAATATGGTGTTCTAGAGAAGAGAATAATGTGTTCTAGAGAAGAGAATAATCTGTTCTAGAGAAGAGAATAAGGTGTTCTATGGAAGAGAATAAGGTGTTCTAGGGAAGAGAATAATGAGCATATCAAGATTATAATGGACACGGGATATTGAAAACTTTCTGAAAATGACACTAGAAGATGCTGGACAGCTTGTATAGAACCGAATGGCTTACGTCTTGTCAGTGAAGACAACTTTCTGCAAAGGGCACATGGATAGCCCACTGTATCACACAAGATGAAAATGATGGTCAAAATGAAACATATCTGACGGACAAGATCTACGGTCCTGTCTCTGTGATGGTGGCCATAGTACAGTTCATAGAAACAAATTCCTATCAGTCTGACTACGTCAGGAGAACGAAGAAGAAGAGGCTGAAAGTACGAGCTCAGCTGTGAATCCTGCACAAACCCGAACTCCATTTGAGATAGAAACGTAAAATAGAAAAATAAATAATATATATTTAAGCTGGTGACATCAATCAACTAAACAATCATGCTGTTTAAAATGAATACTACTCGCACAATTCTACGAGTACCGCAAAAAGGTTTTCCGTTTGATAAACAAATTACCGGTGTACAAGTTCCTCAGTCTCCTAAATACTTTAGTGTCAGATCTTTCGATGTTGATTATAAACTTGAAGACATCGGTTGCATTTTGTTTTGAAGAAATTATAGACCGAATAAGCACTTGAAATAAAGTTCTCGAAATATGAGACGGTCTGCTTCTCTGTATAATGAAAGAGTATGGAGACATTATGAATCCGTACAGTAAAGAAATCTTTGAAATGATATCTATATATAACGTTACTTTACGTGCTAGATGTGGGTTTCTGGATTTTTACAGTTAAAAACTTTAAAACGACCGCTTTTATTTACGTTCTCAACAATCAATTCATAGTCCGAAAAGAACAGATCATAAATGGAACCGTCCTGCATATAATTATGTCAAACTCGCTTACTTTTGACACGTTTACTAAATTTATTATCAAAAATAATTTTAGATGATGGAAACCTATCTTTTATATAATAACTTCATTATACCACCCCCACCCCCCGCCAATTTCCTTTGCATCTTTTTCTCTTATTACAGGTATGTCTCTTTATTCTGTTTAGCTTTTATCTAACATCCAAGTTTAAGTAAACATAACTGTCATATGATTGTGTGTGTTAAGAGTATTTACACGGGTATAACAACTAATGATTATCATACTGTTCGTTCTGTTTAACGCATTGTTGCGTGTTGTTGTTTCTTTTTTTAAACTCAATCAGCGAAAAATCATTTGTTGAGGTCTGTTTAACGCATTGTTGCGTGTTGTTGTTGTTTTGTTTTTTAAACACAATCAGCGAAAAATCATTTGTTGAGTTCTTGCTCACAAATTCTACATTCACATCTAACTTTCATTCAAAATCAAAGCTGTGCCAAATAAAGGTAACAAATCAACCCTGGAACTCTGTCTCCTTGCTTGCCAGAGATTTCGCATAAGAGTGTTCTGTGCCAGAAATGTGCAAGAACAGCACATATTTGTGTCTGCAAACATTCTGCTTTCATTTATTACTTGAATAAATTATATTTTTCCTAGTAAGAATTATGTGCCAAGTTTTGCAGTAACGCTCAAATACAGGTAGACCAAATACTGTAACCGTAAGAAATACATTTATATGCGTGCAACTGTAACTTCACGTACAAAGTGGCGGTTCATTCTCATATTTGCATGTAATGAATCTCAAACGCTTTATATTTTTTCTCGCTTTGTGTCTATTGTCTATTCTCTGTCCCCAGGTGAATAAAAGTTGATCGCACTCAAACTTGCCGTTAAGCGTTGGGGTGGGATTTAAGCTGGCGTTCCAAGGCCAGATGTGTTGCCGTGGCTGCATTTAGTCCGTGTTTGTTCAAGGCTATCTTGATGTTTTCTATCCACCGTTTCCTTGGTCTACCTTTGGCCTTACGTCGGGATATTCTTTTGTTATATGCTCTTATTGGTACTTGGGTTGGCTTCATTCTCATAAGGTGACCGAACCATTTTACTTGCTGTCTCTCAATATGTCAAATACAAGATATTATACCAACTCTTTTCCTAATTTCTTCATTTCTTATTTGATCTAGTTTGGTAACCTGCTTTGTAATAAACTCAAAAGGAAACATTTCGACTCTTCATATTTACGCCGCCTTCATAAATTACATTCACATTATTAGTTTAAGTTTGTTGTCAGTTTACGTTTATTGTCAGTTTACGTTTATTGTCAGTTTGTGTCTATTGTCAGTAGAAGTTTATTGTCCGTTTACATTTAATGTCAGTTTACGTAAATTGTCAGCTTATGTCTATTGGCAGTTTATATTTAATGTATGTTTGCGAGTATTGTCAATTTGTGTCCATTGTCAGTTTACTTCTATTGTAAGTTTGCGTTTATTGTCAGTTTGTATCTGCTGTCAGTTGACGTTTAATGTCAGTTTAAGTTTGTATCTATTGTTAGCTTATGTCTCTTGGTATTTTATGTCTATTGTCAGCTTACGTCATTGTCTGTTTATGTCTAATGTCAGTTTACGTCTATTTTCAGTTTATGTTTAATATCAATTTACATATATTGTCAGATTGTGTTTATTATTAGTTTACATCTATTGTTAGTTTTATTGTCAGTTTTATTATAACGTGTATTGCCAAGTTGCGTTTATTGTTAGTTTATGTCGATTTTCATTTTGCATCTATTGACAGTTTACGTTTATTGTCCGTTTACGTCTATTGTAAGTTTATGTCTATTGTCAGTTTGTGTCTATTGTCATTTACTTATATTGTCCGTTTTTTGTCTATTACCAGTTTATGGCAAATATTAATTTACGACTAGTGTCAGTTTTTGCCTATTGTCAATTACTTTATTGTTAGTTTTCGTCTATTACCAGTTTTTGTCTTTTACCAGTTTACCTATAGTGTAAGTTTACGTTTATAGTCGGTTTATGTCAACTGTCAGTTTAAGTATATTATCAGTTTGTTTATATTACCAGCTTCCGTCTATTTACAGTTTATTTGCATTGTCAAATTACGTCTACTACCAGTTTACGTCTACTACCAGTTTACGTCTATTACCAGTTTACATATATTGAGAAACTACCAGTTATATGTATTACCAGTTTACGTGTCTTAATTGATAGTTTGCATAAATTGGTATTTTGTATTAATTGTCATTGCTGTTGCCTAATGTCTTAGCGCCCTTTTAACATCAGAAGGTAGATGCTCAAGTGAGACAAAGAGCCGTTCATCACAAGCCATATCAGCATTCCAAAAATAAGAGATCCATTTTGTGTAATGGAACACTATCAATGAAGATCTAAATTCGAGTGTTGGGATGCTATATTGAATCAATTCTTTTTTATGGATGTGAAGCATGGACTGTAAACAAAAACATTCAAAACGAACTGGAGGCTCTCTCTGTAGAGTTGTGGTTTCCGAGAAGAATGATGGAAATACCATGGACAGCTAATTAAACGAATGCAGATGTTCTCAGTGATGCTGGCGTAAAAAGAAAAATCATAGCAAATTTTTGGGACAGAGTCAAGGTTTCTAGGGCATGTGCTGAGATGAACACAGCTTGAACACTTAATAACCACTGGAAAGATCAAGGGGAGAAGAAACATGGGATGACAAACAGAGAAATTGTTGGATGGGCTAGTATTACGGCACGTAGAAGGTCATCAGCCGAGCTTATTGAAAACATAAGAGAGAGAGTAGTGAATAAAAATTATAGCCTGGTCCATTCGGCATAACACTTGATTAACTGAATGTCGTCATTGACAAAGAACATCTAGAAAATGTCAGCAAATTTCAATATTTCATGTCATCCATCAACACCACAGGAGATTGCTCTGCAGAGATCAGAAATAGATTAGCAATGGTCCTACAAAAAACATCAGATGAAAAATCGATTACATGAGGCAAACAGAAAAACAAAGTTACAACTATTAAGAAGATATATCTTTCCAGTGGCAACATATGGTTGTGAGACGTGGACAATGGTAAAGAAAATATCAGTATTCGAAATGAAATGTTATAGAAAGGTCCGAGGAATATCATGGACAGAAAGACGAACCATCGCAGCCGTTCGCAAAGGTCTGAATATAGAGGAAGAATGGCTCCTCAAAACTATTTTAAAAAACGCATACTGACATATTTCGGACATATAAAGAGACACAATGGTTTAAAAAGATTAATCTTGGAGGTTAAAGTTCCAGGTAAGAGAACAAGAGGCAAACCAAGACTTTGATGGACACATGAACTCGAAGACCTTCTGAACATGACACTGAAGAGACTGGGGATCTTGCATAGAACCGAGAGGCTTGCAAAGTGGCATTGGGGACAGCGTTCTGTAAAGGGTACGTCACATAGAGAGATTGTCAATTTGTGAACGCCAGAATGTTCCTAGAATTGTGGTTTACGTGAGATTGAATGAAACTATAGATGTTGTTCATTCATATTGACACCTCCCGTTTCGAATAATCGGAAGCACAGTCACAAATATTAACCATTTTATTAAATGGAATCTTCAAGAGCCATTGAATATTAGCAATAACGACCTCGATCATCATCCACACATTGGAAACTACTTACTATTTCACTGATTGCATGCCAATTGAACAACATTAAAGATATAATAATTATGCTAATTTACAGTGCGATTGCATGTCCTGATATTTTATATAACACAAATAAGACATACTAACACATATGGTGGCATATTATGATAATTATGTTGCGCAGATTATGTTATGAATTTAAGAATAATCGTTGTCGAGTTTCGAATTTTTAAATAGCAGCAAACGTTTTGAAAGACATTATAGTAAATATTCATAACAAAAACCAAAGATATATGTATATGAAGTGTGTCATGGGTACCACAAATGGGTACCAGATGGCAAAAGAAAAAGAGAAAGACCAAGAGAGACTCCTTGCAGAACAGCCATCAAAGAGGGTATGACTATGGGTCTCATAACATACAGTAATTACACACAGTAGCATCACATCGCTCAAACTGGAGAGCTCTGGTTTCTGACATGCACTGTGTTCGGCGTTGAAGGAACATATATAGATAGATATTTCGTGTGTCATATTTATGAAACCAAGCACGCCCTTATTAGCAGTGCCGAAATAGGATGTTGGAATACACACACGCCCTTCCTGTTGCTAAGTGAGAGAAAGACTATAGTAACTTCTGCTAATACACACACCAAATTAAGCAGCCAGTAGTTAATATATTCTTGATCGGAGTAACCAAATTTTCTTTGACCTGTTCTTAAACAATATTAGCAACATTTTGCAAAATCATTGTTTTACTATTTTGTAAACAAAATCATTCATAATGGGGCATAATTCCGTGTTATTGAATCAATGTTCCTGCTCTCCCCTGGACTGTTTGCTCCTGGAAAAAATGTACGCTTCATGTTAGTTACAAAACGCGTTTATTTCATGATTGATAAAATCTCTTGTTGTGTCTGTTTTGGTAAAATACATTAACATATTTAATTGATAACCCATCGTGTTCCCGGGTGAATATCATGCAGAGCAAAGAAGGCAGTTATAGCACCTTATACTTAAAATAAAAATGAGACAAAGCAGTTAGTAATGTTATTATGCGATATAATGGAGTCGAGTTAATCTCGGGCTAAACAATGAACAATGATTAGGGTGAGGCGAATTGCTAGACAAAGTATATAATAACTATATAGTAGATGCAATGTCCGGCGTTTTCTTCTAATGCAGCGATGAATTTTATATGTTTCAGTTTCTGCATATTAACCCAAGAACTATCTTTTTAAAAATCGCTTGAATCGAACACCCACTTCCACATTCCCTCCTAAAATATACTTCGAGCTAGTATCACAGAGATCGTACGAACAGAGCTATTCCGGACACACAATAGACGGTGTGAATATCTAGCTTTATAAAAGTTGCGTACTCTAATGTTTGTCATGTGACGTATTCTTTCCAGAACGTAGTGATATCAATGTTTACCGGAGAATTCAACGCCCGATAGATTAGAATTTAAGAATACAACAGAAAAGCAGATATAAACAGCTTTATGCGATTAGCTCACAGACAGAAATATACACGTCATCAGCATAAGGAAAGGAAAGGGAATATTCAGCCTATTAACACACAGTGAACTTCAGTCAAAATGCAATACATATTTTCCAGGATTTATGGATTTGTTTACAGTTGTTTGACTTGTGTACACCGGTCAGTGGTAAAAGTTTAACCAATCATATAATTAGTCATCGTTGCCGGAGCACAGGAGAACTTTTAAGATTTTCTGCGATTAACTTCTTCTTCTTCTGCGTTCGCTCTCATATAACCACAACGAATATTTCGTGTGATTTCCGCCGGGGAGCGTGAAGTACGTTGTACTGCAAGTTCCACAGTAGAACTGTGATTATTCCCACTCATGTTGGCCACTTGTGGTCCGAGGTCCAGCACATCCGTTTTCGTCATTCCTTTATTTCGGGTTTGGTCCCTTGTCCGTGACAGCCTCTATCTGTCGCTGGGCACGCTGGTGTGTAGTGACTCTTCGCAAAGACGCCTGTCGAGCGCGTCTATCTGGCACGAGGTGCTCCACCGTCTATGAATCCATCTCGTGAAATTGGACGAACTCTGCCTGTGTCCATCGGGTACTGAACCGTTTCTCATCCGCGAGCCTGGTTCCGTATGAGGAAGAACACGTCTGATGAGTTGGTCCCTGGCTCGTTCGCCCTCCTACCCGAGGCGTCGTTCACAGACATCGTGAACCCTCGTCCAAGTTCGAGTCTCACACCACGCGTTTGAGAGCAAGGCGTTCTAGAGCTGAGCAACCTTGTCCCAATAGCGCCTGAGCCCATCAGGTACTGAACCCTTTCTCTCTGCAAGTGTGTTTCCGGTATGGTATAGGAAAGCTTGACAGTAGAGTTGGGCCAGGGCTAATATATTTGTCCCTTGTGTGCCTGAGCCCATCAGGTACTGAACCCTTTCTTTCTGCAAGTGTATTTCCGGTATAGGAAATCTTCACTAGAGTTGGGCCAGGGCTGCCATCGTTGTCCCTTTTCTGCCTAAGCCCATCGGGTACGGATCCCTTTCTCTTCGCGAGGTTATTTCCGGTTTAGGAAGGCTCGACGTTAGAGATGGGTTAGGTCTTCTTGCTTTTCCGAACGCCCATGATTGGGTATGGGTCTCTGCCTATAAGGATCACAGGTAACTAGAAGCTCGTCTCGAGCTAACAGAGCTTGTAGTTCCCCTTTCCAAGGAATTTTTTCCTTTCTATTTACAGTTCGCGCTTCCCTCTGGCGCTGTTCTGTCTTTCATTGTGTCATTGTACTCAGTATGACATCTATTAGTCTCTCGACATGCCATCAATCTCCACGTACCTTTTACATTGGCCGCCCCTCCAATGTTCGTATGTCGACAATGTCACTGTATGTGGTGATGCAAATGGTGTCGGAGATGTTGTCTGTCTCTTATGCAGTCAAATCTCTTTCCATCTGCTACCTCCACATTCTCGGACACGATCCCCAAATGATTTGGCCAGAACCAGCTCGAGCTGCTGTATTTCTGTTTCCAGGGTGCACCACGTGGAGGTTCATTTGGTATCTTGTTATCTGCTAACCCTGGGTCCGCCTAGAGCAATTCGTTTCCTTTGCACCCCTGCGATTAACTCATTGCACGATACTGACATAAAAGTTATATTTGGTCCGATTTCAAAGTCTGGATTTAATTCTGGTGGTGGCAAGCCATGCGGTAGATTTTATCAATATGATGCAAGTCTTGGAAATATCGCCCCCCCCCCGCCCCTTAAATGGTTTTTCTTCGAAATATTACCTCCGACAGTGTATTTTGTTTCGCGTCGGCTAATGCTGCTGCCATTCTGCATCATAGCACGATGCATCCTTTTATTGTGGTTTATTCAGCACCTCTGTAAAATGTCCTACCCATCGATGCATTTTTGTTTGTTTTTCATAATGATTAAGTTGCCATATTGGTTTCTAATAGGTGTATTTGCGATGGATGGTCTATTTCATAATTGTCTTGTGATCTGCTATAAGCTTCTATTGTTTCCTACTTGTGCTAAATTTTCAACTGCTTATTCATCAATAAACTGTCTTTTGTCTCTACAATTTCACGTCTTTATTTAATAATAAATTAATAATGAATATATCTTCTTGCTAGAATTGAATGTAGCAGGTGTTTTTACTGCAAATAGATTCAATTTTGTTGCTTTCTTGAGTTTTGTCCCATGTGTCATTATTTATACACTTTTTCTATCGCCTCTGAGAGTAACCTGCAGTTGCTATTGCTGCTTCTTTCATCATTGTTCTGAATTGTTCCCATTTGCAGTCAGTTGAACTGGTAGATATATTGTCGTTTATTTTGGTTAAAGCTTCAAAATTATTGTTAATCTTGACATTATATTTTGCTTGTAAGTCACCTGTAAGTAGTCTTAAATTGCGGACTAATGTGCGAAATTAGTTACTAATCCAGAAGATATTAACTTTGTTCTTGTTCTGTCATCAGGAGAACTCCGTGTTATTTTGTGGATATCCTTATGTTGAAATATGGTATCTGCTATAACAAGCTGGACATTTCACACGGGTCTACTAATATTTCGCTATTGATTCATATCTCTTATAGCATGAATACTAAGAAGTCTTTGTATTCCATTGTCGTTTTCTACCTTCGCATTTAAATCGTCCATTGTCACTGTTGTCATGCTTAGAAGTATTGCATAAAATGTATCATTTGTATCATCAAGGGCATAGCTAATTGGTGCATACTATTGAACAATTATTGGCTAAATAGCATCCTGTCTGGAAGCAAGCTGAGATTAATCACTCATTAACTAGTTCCCAACCTATAGGGTAATTTGCAACTTTGAATGTCATTAAGATAGCAATGGCCTCTGAATACAGTTCGTCAGCCCTTCCAGGGTGATATCTTACTGTGACATGGCCTGGGAAACGTTTTGATATTTGTTCATACAATTCGTGCAGTATATATATATATATATGCAGTGGTGGAAAAGAGTGCCATGGAGATTCCAAGTGACAAGAAAAAATGAAAGGTGTCTAAATTCCGGAGATATTGTAATGTAGATGTGATCCTGAAGACTGACCGAGATATGTGGTCCAATCCACCTTTTATTTTAAAGTGATAATTATCTCTACATGTTTAAGCAGATGCGAATGCAGATTTCCATAACCTGAGGAGTGTCGCTGCTTTCTGTGAGCATGGTCAAGTTGACGTTAGAGTATTAGTGAAGATAGCGCATACGCATTAAAGTCTAAAGAAACAATCCCTAAGATAATCTACGCTGTTCGCAGTCATAAATGCATAGTGGTCATTTAAGTTTTATTATTCATGTGTGTTCACATGTGTGACGATAAAATATCTAGAGACGTTATTGTTTTATAACAAAAGGAAACATCCGTTGAAAGTAGGCCTATGTTCCATCCTAATATATTCAAGTTGGAAATAACTAAACATATATTGTTAAGTGATATATTCAAATCAGTATATGCTAAGATTAACTGTCATTAAATAATCGTATTACCTCTTCCGGGTTTTGCATTTCCATCTTTTTATAATATTTATTGTAGGATACTTAATTTTTAAATAGAGAAAAATGTTACTGTTACAATAATTTTCGAGTATTGTGCCTGCTTGTTTTTCTATTGCTGTTTTCCATACTTTATAAATGCACTGTTTAAAATGATTTTGTACTACGAAATGATATCCTTGCACAATCTTCTACATCCTACGTAAATATTAAAAGTGTTGTGCACTTGAAGACGTAATTAGCACAACACTTAAGGTGTTGTTTCATTGGTGTACGCAGTATAACTACCACTTTGAGCTGCAGTCTGATGTTTTTACGGAACGAAACTAACTGCAAGTTTAGATAAATAGGCTTCAATTCATTTCTAAATGATTACTTATGTTTTTTCTTCACAGTTTCACTTTCGATAGGCCAGAGCAAGTCTACGCAAAGGGTTGAACAATAGGATTCTTCTACAAGCCTGCAAAACTAACGTTTACACCGCCCGGCTTAAATTCAGAGGAAATAAATACGGAATCACAATGCAGCAGACGGAAGATCACGATTGGGACGAGGACGAGGAGGAGATGTCTGCGGCTGAAAGAGAGCTTGCAGATGATGCTCAATGGAAAGTTATTCAAAAGAATACATTTTCAAGATGGGCAAATGAGCACTTGAAATCCGCCAACAAGCAGCTGACGGATTTAGAATCAGATTTCTCAGACGGATTGCGTCTTGTCGCTTTAGTTGAGGTACTGTCAGGAAAGAAATTCAAACATGTCAACAAAAAGCCAAACTTCCGTACTCAAAAACTTGAAAATGTTACTATGGTTCTCAAGTTTTTGGAAGAGGACGAGGGAATTCGTATCGTGAATATTGGTAAGTTGCAGTTTCATCTCATATATTAATATTAGAAACTCGCAGAGTAAGGGTTCATAATCAACATCATGCATTGTTTATACACATTCCAACTATATTTAACCTTCTTTCTTAGACATGTATTGTGATTGTTGATTCTGAAGTGCAGTTAAATAGTTTATAAAATCAATAACATAGATCGAATTTATCAAGTTCATTAGATTAGTTACGTATTCTTCAGGGCAAGAAATATGAAGTTGATATCAATAAATAGATTATCATTATGTACATAGATACAGGCTATCTGTGCAATGAAAATAATCTTCATAAAATTATACAAGTTAACAGATGTTACAAAGTGAAAAGAGAATGTGTTTGTGGAAAGTATGCATATTATCAATATTTTGCCTAGTGATACGCTCATTCATTACAATAACGTTTATCAGGCATGTTTATATTCAAGGGAAAACATGTTCAAAGTGTGATACTGTTTATTGTTGAACAATATTTAATAATAGAGCAGTTTTATGTGTTTGGTAGCTGGTGTTTGTTATCTTTTGTTTGTTTGTCACCTTGTCTTTGTTAGCTTTTGTTTGTTTGTTAGCTGGTGTTTGTTAGATTTTGTTTGTTTGTTAGCTGGTGTTTGTTAGCTTTTGTTTGTTTGTTATTTTGTCTTTGTTAGCTTCTGTTTGTTTGTTAGCTAGTATTTGTTAGCTTTTGTTTGTTAAATGGTGTTTGTTAGCTGATGTTTGTTAACTGGTGTTTGTTAGCTGGTGTGTGTTTGTTAGCTGGTGTTTGTTAACTGGCGTTTGTTGGATGGTGTTTGTTTGTTAGCTAGCGTTTGTTAGCTTTTGTTTGTTTGTTAGCTTTTTTTTATTTGGTAGCCCAAGACCGTGATCTTCGACGGTACTTATAAGGCCTCTGCACATAATTAATTAGGACTTCATTCGCTAGTTTGTTTTTATTATTGTCGTGTTTTCGTTGGTCACTATTAATGTACTTGAAGTCGCTTGTGCTATTTTCGACATGTGACTCCACGACAATAATACAAAAAAGTATGCAATTAAGTCCTAATTAGTTATATGCAGATGTCTTCCGCATTCGATGGTCTCGCTGCGGTAATCACCTTGCGGTATACATTGTTTTTGCAATAATTAAGCATAATTAATTTATTTTTTTTAAAGAGGGTGTCCTGAATGACAGTTTTTAAAGAGGGTGTCCTGAATGACAGTTATTGACTAGGTGGGGGAGGATGTAAAATTGCAAAATATTGATGTAGTTTATGGACATCTTCTGTAGTAATGATTTCCTCTCATAGTTTCAGGAAGAAATATTTTGTAAATATACCAGCAGATGAACTTTCGAATATCAATGAAACTAAAATATTGCTATTATTTAGTCCATAGATGCTATGGATTTTCACATCCGCGATTTATGTTGCTGTTTCAGGACCCTTACAAAATACGTGTAGTAAAATGTAAGATTTTACATTCATCATCATCATCATCAGGTGCCATGCCGGGTGGCGTAGGCGGTCATGGCTCTCCACAGCTCTCTGTCCACAGTATTATGTATCAAAGTCGTTGTTGTTTCTTTGTCGTGCCATGTTGTCAAACTGTCTAATATTTTCTCACGTTGTCGCCCTCTGTCTCTGGTGCCTTCAATCTTGCCTGTTGTGATTATGTTCTCTAAACCTGCCTGTCTCATGAAGTGGCCAAAAAAAGAAGATTGCCTTTTTCTTATATTGTTGATTAAGGTCCGTTTCGCATTTAACTCTTTTAACACCTCTACATTAGTTTTTCTGGCATTCCATGGTATTCTCAGCATTCTTCTGTAGAACCACATCTCTGTTGCCTCCAATCTCCCACTTTCCAGTACACAGTCTATTTTCTAGTTAATTGTATTCATAGTCGGATCTCCATAATGCCTTTATAGGTCAAGTAATTTATATGTTGGCGTGTATATACAACCGTAGACGTGGATCCAATATGCAACAGTTAGTCTTGCCTTTTAGTCACGATTAGACCACAGGGTGTCTTAACTGCACTGAAAATTGTTTGATTGTAGAAGAATTTTGGATAACGAGATGTATTGTTTGCTGCTCTACATACACTTGGCAGTTTGTTCAACATATGCTTATTTATGCCTGGTTATTATTCATTCTGGCAGATGTGAAACAGAAGTTAAAAGGAGAATAGGAATGGCTAAAAGTACCTTCAATGACATGAGGAAATTACTAATAACTAAATTAATTAAAAACAAGTTAAAAATGAGAATTATATAATGCTACATCTATTCCATATTAATGTATGGCTCAGAAACATGGACACTAAATAAACAATTAGAAGACAGAATTGATGCCTTTGAGATGTGTGTATATAGAAGAATAGGGAGAACATCATGGAAAGAGAAGGGAAGAAAACAAATAAAGAGGTGCGAAAGACACTTAATATGATGAAAGAACTACTAAGAGAAATAAAGATCAGGCATAAAATACTTTGGACACATTAAAAGACATGACACCTTATTGAAGACCTAACTTGAGGGTAAAGTCAAAGGGAAGCGAGAAAGAGGTAGACAGAGATACAAGTGGGAGAGTAACATCACACGATGGACAGGTTACATTCTAGCAGAGTGCACCACCAAGACAAGAGACAGGAGATGTTGGAGATACGTTGCAGCCAACCTTTGTTGCGGAGACGGCACTTAATGATGATGATTATTCATTCTGTCAACTAAATATGATTTTCATCATTCTGAATCTGATACTTTCAAGAGCTTGATAAGTGTTAAAATGGCTGGAGAAATTGTAATTCCTCATATAGGAGATCACCTCTAACAGATTCCACTCATTGTACAGTATAAGTACTATTTAGCTCTGGTGTGATTGGATAAAGGTTACACGCCTCTGAGGATACACAGTCACTCATAATGACCTTGGTTCAAACTCGTGGGTTCATTCTGCTTGAACGTTATTTTATTATTTGTTTAAACCTAGGTACACACTTCATGGTATCAGTCAG
The DNA here is from genome assembly GCA_034231615.1 of Meghimatium bilineatum. Classification (NCBI taxonomy): domain Eukaryota; kingdom Metazoa; phylum Mollusca; class Gastropoda; order Stylommatophora; family Philomycidae; genus Meghimatium; species Meghimatium bilineatum. The sequence continues at coordinate 30,182,911 of CM067317.1, read as the reverse complement.
GCCAATATCCTTTTAATCTTCATAAATTACTATCATACATTTTTTCCTAAATCAATAACTTCCAAATAGGTTCTCTTGGAGTGTAATGATGTCGGCTCATAATCATAACTATTAAATACAGTATGCATTATAGCCCGTATTTTCAGTACATACGTTTAATCTGGTTACTATACTGCACTGTACACTTGCAAACCAGACATATTTCTTAATTGCTACTCTGGAGAACTGTTACTTTTAAACAAACAAAATTGTTTAAAGTATGCCTTGTTCTTGACTCAAATATCTGGTCGCTGGCGGTCAAGGCAGCAGCTTAAGTATTTGTTTGCTTGCTAATAGAAACGTTACCGTTGATACTGAGTGGCTTTAGGTAGCAGTCTGTTTGTTGAGGTAACAGGAGGTGATTTGAGATTGTATCCAGACATTTGAATATGAACGATGCACATGTATAGGAGATATCTGTAAATTACGTCATCAATTAGAGAGGAGGGGGAGGGGTCTGAAAACGTTTGACAGTTGTTGACAAGGAGGAAGGTGGGAGGAGCGTTGACAAAAGTTGACGTCAACAATACTGTTTATTATACATCAATTTAAATTTGAAACAATTGTATTAAACAATTGTTGACATAATTAAGCAGGGATGTGTCCGTGGATTCTTTACATTTGTTAACAAGTGTGCGGGGGTGGTGAGGGGAGTGGAGGGGTAAGATTGGGTACACATTCATTGACGTTATTTATGGACCGCCCCATTTAACAACATACCTGGTGATATATGTAATTAACCGCAGGTTGCATTGGTCAGTTATTAGTCAACAAACTTTACTTAGTTGTGCTAAGTGTCAGATATAGGTATCTATTATAATATAAATTTGATAGGAGAGACCTTGATAACCGCCCTGGCTAGAAGCACCAACTGCAAACCTCAGCGCCGATACACTGAAATAAGCTTATGCAAGAGAGGGAGCAGGAGCCAGAGTTTGCCCAGGTCACCGGAATGCCTAGACGTTTAAGACGTTCATATTATGAACATGATTGCAATAAGGCATCTAAGCATGCGGTTGCATCTGTCGGTCTCACCCATCGCCCACTAGACAAACCACCCATGCAACAGAAAAACTTAGTAGATGACATGCCATTATATTGATGTTATCTTTTTATCGAAGCTTCGTGGCACACATCTGTACAATTATGATTCTCGTGCTTTTGTTTTGTTGGTGCAATGTGGTTCAAGCTTTGGTATTTGTATATATGTATAGACCCTCTGCGGTTGGGAGGGAGCTAGAGATGTACTGCGCAGCACTGAGTAGGAGGAAACTGACAGCGTTTTTTCCTATGACTAAGGCCCATCATAGAGGTACAGTTACTCCGGACGTGACAATCCTTTTAACTTGAACATTTGATTGTATGCATGGAGCAATAGAGAAGTTCGGCATAACCAGTAGTCAATTGGTGGCGGGAAATGAGCACAGTGAACCCTATCTTGACTGCAGTGGCTCGGAGCAGTGCATAGGTTTAAACCTTCCTTCCTGGTGGTATGATAGTTATTCTCTAGGTCTGGCCCAGGGTGGGCCGGAAATCCACAGACTTCCCAGCAATATAATGCCTTTTTAATGGCATTGGGTCAAAGAGCATGAGCGCATAGACTGCTAGATCAGCAACCAACTTACCAACCACTAAGACATCAAATCAATAATCAACAGAAGATGATCGCATGAAGGCATTTCATTAATAATCAACTGAGCATGATCGTACGAAGGCATCTTATCAATAATCAGCTGAACATGATCGCATAAAGGCATCTAATCGATAATCAAATGAATATGATCGCATGAAGGCTTCTTCTCATCAATAATAAACTGAATATCATCGCTTGAATGCATCTAAGAAATAATCAGCTGAATATTATCGCTTAAAGGAATCTAAGAAATCATTAACTAAATATGATTACATGAAGACATCTCTTTAATAATTAATTGAACATGATTGCATGAAGGCATCTCCTCATCAATAATCAACTGAATATTATCGCTTGAAGGCATCTAAGATATAATCAACTGAATATAATCACGTGAAGACATCTCATTAATAATCACAGATGGACATAACCAACTTATCTCAAGATGCACTTCTACCATAATTCAATGTGCTGCAAGACCTCACAAGACTTCGCTGTAATTTTTGCTCACCATAGTATTTGCAAGATATTATGTGATCATAGGTTACTCGAAGATAACGCAGCTTATAGCAACTTTGAATATTTTGTCCATTTTCTTACCAAAATTGTGTTATCAGTGTCAAACTTGGACATTATATTCTAGAACAATACATAAGATTAACACCACTGAAATGAAATGTGTGAGATGTATGATTGGAGTTAACTTGAGAGACAAAATCAGGAATGAAACACTAAGGAAACAATTAGGGATCAAGTCAGCAATAGAATACATCCAGAAACAATAAGTTAAATGGTACGGCCACATAACCAGACAGAAAGAGCAAAGTATTATCCAAAAAACACTTAACTAACGATACGAAAACAGTCGACCTATTGGACGTCCTCGTAAAAGGTGGATAGAAAGAGTATTAGAGACACTCGGAAATATAACAGCGGAAAAGGCAAATAGAAGGGCAAAAGACCGTACACTCACTCTCCCCTCAACACCGAAAGGTACATGAGGACAGAAAGAAGAAGAAGAATATTTTGTCAATCAAAGATGACTGCATGGAGGTTAATCTTGACTATTCACAGAGCGTCAAAACATGCACGTTTTCTCAGGGTTTTTACACATTCCTATCACGTAACAGCGAAAAGGTGGTATGATGTGTAAGGTATAATGCATGTCTTTGACCATAATCTTGTCTTGCTAAACCGGTCATGTAAGTTATAATGTTAAGTTATCGTGTAAGCAAATGCGATGATGATGATAATGATGATGCTGAGGAGTATTATATAACCCCGAGAGAATACGGGTTTGTTACTTATGTCAGATAATTGAGTGTTACTTTTAGCTTATAGTTCGTGTTTCTCTTGCATGTCTATTATGATGAAGATTTTCAGATCTTTTTCAAGCCTCAGATGAATGTTTCACTTATTGTGGCTGTACGGTGCACTGTTATGCCCTGGGCATAATTCTACTCCGAGTGGGACTTTGCTAGGATTTTCTTGAAACCTCGAGGCAGCATGCAGACAAAAGGATTGATCAACAGTAGGATTGATCAATCCCTCTCAACAGTATAGGCTTGCGTCTAGCACGCTTCATCACAATGAATATGGCGTTGAGGTAGTCAACTCGAAGCTCAATTTCCTTAGTCTTCTCTTGCGACATTCATACCACATGACAGTGTTAATACTCTTTGTTCTTCTTTTAGACCTCAGTAATACATGGACAGTTAAAAAATTTTAGTGGCTACCAATCCGGTACGGAGGTTTGGAATGGTTGGGTTTTTTTTTCACTCGTCCCTCGTGAATTATACAATCCTGTCATACATCGTTGATAATCATTCAAAAGTTACGCCATTTTCCTTTTCCTGATCATTTTCATTGGTCAATTTGTCCATAATTTGTGTCAACATCCAATTTAAATCACAGGAAAAGTCAATTACCCCACTTTTGAAAGATGTTCAGATGAGTCCACGGGAATAAATACCTGACTCGGGACTCGGTGTTGTGACCTTTCCTGTGTAGATGTTGAACAAATTAGGTGATGGAAGGAAGCCTTGAGGTATTCCTGGATATACATATATATGATTTGAAGTCCCTGTTTCTACACATAAACCTATCTTTAACTGAAATAATGAATTACATTATGTTACAGGTAAACGTTTTCTTCTTCTTCGCTCGTTCTCAAACTCTTGCAGACTAGCAGGATGTAGTCAGGAGAACAGAATGCGCTGTGTCATGATTTACATCATTTTTTTGCTGCGATATCTACGCCTTTCGACCTGACCCTTAATACTTCAGTATGGCGTATGGCCAATTTGCCCTTATATGAAATGGGACAGCCAGTCCCATCCCAGAGTCTCCTTAGTCACTTCTTACGACATGCATGAAAGATAAACAGTGTTGCTATTCTTCCCCCACCCCTCTCTCTCTCTCTCTGTCTCCGGTAACACACGGACGGCTACAGGTAAACATGCAAAGATGATGCTAATTATAATTATATTTGAAAATATGTCTCAAATTTCAAAGATGTACAGAAAAATACGTGGCCATAAATACAGATAAAAACTTTTATTATTCTGACTTCCGAAAATAGCGTACTGCTACAATTGTTATCGTTACCTCAGAAAAATTTGAAATGTCACTGCTGGCTAGGATAATTGTATACAGTAATATTTTCCTCTAGGTCCCTGGAGAGTTGCCTAGTTCATTTATATTGCACAGGTTATGAATTCCTACATTGTCTCAGAGTGATATTTTCATATTTCATGTCCATTTAGTTGTTGCACTATTCTATATTTTTTCCTATATACGCTAAAGCATGTTGAATACTTGTAACCACCTGTGTGGTGTTTGGACCCAAAAGGGAAGCATAGCATAACGACACTGTTATCTGTCATACACTCGTAAGATGAGACCAAAGAGGTTTTGGGAGTGGAATGGCGTTGGCTGTCCCATGCCATAGATACTCAAAGTGACACAAGCCAACCTGAAGTTGGATGTGTCAGGCCATATCGCGGAAGGATCAGATATCGCGGCAAATATTTTAGCCATTACACAGCGTTCTCGTGATAATCTGCGGAAGTTTGAGAATGAACGCAAATGAAAAATACTTGCTATTAAGACACTCTCTCACACTCTGTGTGTTTTATGAAATGAAAATGTGTGTGAGTCTTCATGTGTGTACGAATTTGTCTGCATTGCGCTTATGTTAACAATAAATTATTATAAAACGATATAGTGTAGTAAAATAATTGAAATATGACATTCCTGAATTAATGGTCAATTGTGTGGAATACTTGGTCAGAAAAAAAGATTGATTTCCTTGCAAAGGAAGACGGACAACTAAAACAAATAGAAAGTGGAATTGCGTACTGTAAATATAAGACTATGATAAAAGCAGAATTTAAGGAAAACTGGAAGCAGATGCACCCAACTGTAGTACCAAATGTCCCATACCGCCAAATGTCACGCAAAGAACAAACCATTATCTTCAGACTACACAGTGGCCACAAAAAACTAAGAAGTCACATGTTCAGAAAACACAAATTGGTGAGACAGGCATGTGCAACTGTGAACTGAGCCCAGAGACTGCAGAATATATTCTTCTTGCATGTTAATTCTACCAATAACAGAAGAAGAAAACGTGGCCAAATGAGACACACTCCTCCCAAATCGTCAGGGTTTCATAGATGACATGAAACGTGGCCAAATGAGACACACTCCTCCCAAATCGTCAGGGTTTCATAGATGACATGAAACGTGGCCAAATGAGACACACTGCTCCCAACTCGTCAGGGTTTCATAGATGACATGAAACGTGGCCAAATGAGACACACTCCTCCCAAATCGTCAGGGTTTCATAGATGACATGAAACGTGGCCAAATGAGACACACTCCTCCCAAATCGTCAGGGTTTCATAGATGACATGAAACGTGGCCAAATGAGACACACTCCTCCCAAATCGGCAGGGTTTCATAGATGACATGAAACGAATTACACAGTTCATTAAAGCTAATAGCGCTGTAACCTGATAACTGACGGCAGAACGATAAATAAAGCCATATGTCCACTCACAACTGAAAGAACAAATTCTACTCCAATATTTCCCGACAATTATTACAATCGAATGATTTTTTCCTCTAACTTTCTTCTGCTATGCGGAGGAAATGAGATGTTAATTTAAAATTTAAAACCTTGATTTCAGAAAGTTTTATTTTCATAGATCTTCTTCTTCTTCTTTCGTTCACTTGAAACATGTCTATATCTGTAATTCTGTCTCATGAATAAAACTCACTGTCTTTTGTAGTTCATACAGTGTCCCATAGAGCTTTGATTCCAGTGTTGTTTCCTCTGGCCAATATGTCTGCCTCATTTTCATAGATAAACTGGGGAGAAAATAACCTTCTGAAATATGATTCTACATATTGATCATTTATTGGTAATATTGTGTTTATTTTTCACAAATATATCAGCATATGAGTGTTTTCGAACAATAAAGCGCCTCATTTTGGACCGTTTTCGTAATTACTGCATTGCTTTTAGAATAATTATGAAAGGCCAAAGCTATTATATTTTTCTGAGCCTTGGCAACTACGTGTCTGACACGAGTGTGGTAAATATTATTTGCTGGCAAATACTATTATTACCCAGGAAGGTTGCACGAATTAACATTGTTGTTTCTAACATTGCTGCTTCTGTTTGAATGTACACTATACGTTTACATTAATTTTTCCAGATGTGTTTGTTAAAGACAGTCATGCTTTACGAGAACTGTATATGCTCGTTTGTTACTTGAAACATGCATACTCTTGTTTGTTACTTGAACCATGTATGCTCTCGTTTGTTACTTGAACCATGTATGCTCTCGTTTGTTACTTGAACCATGTATGCTCTTGTTTGTTACTTGAACCATGTATGCTCTCGTTTGTTACTTGAACCATGTATGCTCTCGTTTGCTACGACAAAATCACTAATTAACTTGTACCTTATCCAGTGTTTAATTATGATTTCATATCCCTCGTGTAGTAAAATTGACCCGTTCTATACTGTATATATTGATATTCAGTGTATATGCAAGCTATTATTGATTGAAATCAGGGACATAGATGTGAATTTGTGGAGGTATTCCCCTAAATAATAAACGAAACGCACTTTTTTGTTAAATGGGAAGGGGGAAATTGAATCTTACAAAATTTCCCTCCTATCTGTATCTACATACTTATTCACAGTGTGTGAAATGAAACAGCGCAGCTATCAGTAATTTCATAAGAAAGAAAGTAAAGGCAGACAGCGTGATGGTATCTTTTTTATCCGTATTTACGGTGTCATCACAAAGGGAAGTGCAAACCTTCACCGAATGACACTATCACCCGGGGCTAAATAACAATGGGAAATATGACTTTAAAATACTTGATTAATAAAAACAATATTCTGTAATGCGATTATCTAACTTAAAAATATTTGCAAAATAGTGACACCATGAGTTATCACACCGGGTTCGAACTTAGCAGTGATATGTGTGGGTGTGTATGTGTGCGCGCGTGCGAGTGAGTGAGCGAGCGAACATTGAATGTTGGGTCTAATTTCAACAGATTACCTGTAGCGAATGAGTATATAGGAGTTCACAACCTTTTCAGACGGCGAGCACCGCCAACATGTAAAACTGGTAACAGATAATATGATGAAAGGGAAATTGAAAGGGAAAGTAAGAGTGAACGTTAACTTGCAATATAAGCTTCTTTATTTCATCGTGTATACTTCAGCGCCTTCCTTTCTCCCTTAACACTATTTATTTCAAGTTGTACAACGAAGTTTGAATTTTAAAGGAAACTCATGTTCGTTAGAGCTCGCGAGCTCTTTCTAACTCACATAGCGCGAGGATCGCATGTCATTACGAGAACACCGTGGTGTCCACGAGCACTTGATTCTTCTTCGGCGATCATTACTCAGTCAGGTTGGGACTTCGGATTCTATGATATAGGCTGCTGTCTGTTTTAAAGTGTCCACTGTGCCATACAGTTTCTCTTCAACACTGATTGGGGTGGGCCATGTCTTGTTTCTCAGGTCTGCATACTGGGGACATTCTTGTAGGATATGTTCTGCTGTCATATTTGCAAGGCTGCAATGGAGAAAATGATACAAAAAGCACCAACTATAGGACAAGCGAAACCAAGGCCCATACAACTAGTCAGTATTATCCCCCCTTGGGCATACAGACTCCCACAACTAAAAGAACAAATAGAAGGTATAGAAAAGAAAGGAACTCAGACAGAATTGGAGAGAAAGCGTATCACAGAACAACACATCGCAGTTAATTACCCACAAGATGCATGGACTCATGCCTATACAGATGGCTCGGCCACAAACGCAATTGAGAATGGAGGTGGAGGAGTGACCCTCAGACTAAGATGCGGGAAAGATGTTACTCTAGCCATAGCTACAGGCAAGCTCTCAACCAATTTTAAAGCAGAAATGGAAGCTCTCAAGAAAGCAGCAGAAACTATCTTACAACACAAAGAACAAGTGCACAGGAATATTTTACTACTAACAGATGCACTCTCTGTCATAACAGCACTGAAGCTACACAAGAACACCGAACTGAATGAATTGAGGGCAGTGCTAGTTCAGTTGTACAATAATTTCCAAAGAGTAGTGATCCAGTGGATACCGGCACACTGTAACATTGAAGGGAATGAAGTTGCAGATAGAGCACTTGATTGAAAACACCTGTCTATATTAATTTTGAAATGATGTATTGTGAACAGAATGAATATTGGAGGTGTACTAATATAAATTAGTGGCAACCTCTTTAGGTATAATACTGGAGTCTAAGAAATTATTATTTTAAGGCTTCTGAATTGAATAAAATAGTCAACGTTCATCGCGAGCGATGATATCAACAGCTTTGCTTACGTTTTGTTAAAAAATCTCTTAAAATGTTTTATACTGCGATGATATATCGAAGAAACTCAATTTAGTACATACATTGAAGTTACGTTAAACTTATTTGTTGTTCGTCCATCACATGTGAGCATGACCATTTGTTACATCCACTTATAAAATTCAGTTAGAGATATGTCCATGCCTATGAATTCGTAGATGGCTAATGTGCTCTATTCGAGCCCAAATGTTCTTGGACAGTCCGGGTGTGAGATGACCATTGTATACAGTTTAGGGTCTATCCGGGACTTTCTAGCTGCTCTCCGCTGTTGAACTGCTGCATTTCTCATCTCTTCACAAGATGATGCGCCCTTTTTTACTGTAGAGCGTCATGTACATCTATTTTGTGTAAGTTCTTCCTGTGTATTTTGGTCTTTTTCAACGGTTTTCAGCGAGGCCTTTAACGAGTCCTTGTAACGCTTCTTTTGGCCACCTTGAGATCTTGTACCTTTCCCCAGCTCACCATAGAGAAGTATCTTTGGCAGCCGAAGATCTGGCATACGTACTAGATGACCTAACCAACGAATCTGTGTCCGCATCAGAATAATGCTAATGATATTGATACCAGATAAGTCAAGGACAGTTGTATCCGGAATATTGTATGGCCATCTAATGTTCATAACTTTTCTAAGACAAAGTGTGTGAAAGTGATTGATTTTCGTCACATGACGTCTATACACAGTACATGTTTTTCTAACGTGTAACAGCACTGAAAGTACCACTACACTGTAAACTTTGAGCTTTGTATGTTAATACCATTTCTATGTCACACATTGGCGTACAATCTGTCCAAAGTGCTGCTTGCCTTGGCGATCCTTGGAGATCAGTGTATACACTGCTTCATCAATGTTGATATTTTGTGATAAAGTACTACTTAGGTATGTGAATCTGTTTACAATGTTCAGTGCTATGCCATTTACTTGTATGCAGGGCGCGAGATACATTTTGTCAGGTGCTGGTTGTATCATGACTTCGGTTTTCTCCGTGTTAATAGTAAGCCCAAAATTAGTATAAGCTTTGGAGAATCTGCTTATAATATTTTGTAGATCAGCCTCAGAGTTGGCATTTAGGGAACAGTCATCAGAAAATAGGAGATCCCTGATTGTGTGTGATTTGACTCGTTTTTGCTCGGAGCCACTGAAGGATTAACATTTTTCCATCAATGCGATATATGGTGCCTACTACCAAGTCCAGATCTCTGAGAGAATTATCCAACATAGCAGAGAACATGGTGCTAAACAGGGTAGGTGTGAACTTATTTAAGAAGTAGTTCAAGGTACAATATATGATTACTGATAATTTGTACTCGTTGAACATAATACGTGTAGTTGATAATTAGTGTTTGTAAAAACAACTGAGCCATAGGAGTCATCTGCTTGAATCATTCTGCCTTCGTTATTATACTCCTGTTGGTTACCGGGATGTAGTATAGAGTTTAGCGAGAACTGAATGTATTGTGTCATGGTTTACAATTTATCTGTGATATTTGCACCTTTCGAACTGACACGTTCGACTAACATGCGTTACAAGTCACGGTGTTGCTATTATAATCTTTGTATGCGGGTTCCAACAATATTCAGGAGTTACAATTTAGTGCAGGATATTGAGCACATTAGTGATATCTTCTTGCAATGAAATGATATCCGTTCTTCTAACTAGTAGTCTTTATAATTAGTAATCGTATGATCTTGTTTCACAGACAGTACAGATATTGTGGACAGAAAACTGAAGCTTATTCTGGGTTTGATATGGACCCTCATTCTCCATTACTCCATCTCTATGCCCATGTGGGAAGGAGAAGAACCAACCCCCTCAGAGAAGGCTCCTACCCCGAAACAGAGACTGCTCAACTGGATCAATGCAAAAGTTCAAGGTCTACCTATTAACAATTTTACCACCGACTGGAATGATGGCAAGGCTATTGGTGCTTTGGTTGACGCAATCGGACCTGGTATGTACTATTTCTACTGTTACCTTAAGAATTTGATACAACTTAAATGTATTAGTCACAGATTTGTTTGTTAATTCCTTTTTGACACTATTGAAGTATGTTGCACATAAACGAGTATGTATGTGTGGATGATGTGGACTGATTTAGAACTATATAACTAAATATATTGTAAGACTGTTATTATGTAAGTCGTTCAATTAACATATATTGTTTGTTGCTAAGATATATTGCTTATATGTACGTAAGTAGTTTAAATGTTTTTATCGTATGTGCTTAATATGGACTGTTGTGTCTGTGTTATAAAGCTGCTAAGTTTTTCTCTGTGAGATAAGGCTAGACGTTTTTTTGATCAAACTAGATTATCTAATGTTTTTTCTCTGTGCCACATCTACATTACGTCTTTTATCTATATAGTAAAGCTCGACACCGCATTTTCCTGTATATAATAAAGCTAGCGAGACTGTTTTGTCTCTGCATGACGTATGGTGCTAGGGTGCTAGACTATGCTTTATTTCCCGAGAGATAAAGTTAGATTGTCACAGGCTCGCTCAAAACCTTTTGAGTTTTGTTTGAGTATTTTTGTTTATAAAACAATTTCCAACAGTGCACATTATCTTGTTTTTTCGTGAACAGTTTGTTGTGACAATTTGGATAAAAATAATTTTTTGCATTCATTTCAAAATCTGGCTGTGAAATAAAATTACCCCCAGACTGAAAAATAAACAATGAGATGTGAAAAAGAAGTTGAAATTACGACAGGCATTGTTTAAGAAAGTCGCGATGTTATGAATAATAATGGAGTACGATTGAAGAAATGACAAATTTACATAAGATAAGGTTGACAAGACAATGGGAAATAAAACTTAAAATTTCATCAATTGATATGTTGCGTCTGGGATGCAAATGTTGCGATTGAATATGAATCTGTGCGTTATGAAAATTTGGCTGGAGTTTACAGAGAGGGTCGTCGCCGAGTGCAACTTTCAATCATGGCAACTACTTTCAGTATGCAGATAAATGATGATGCTGTTACTGCCTTTCTCCAATTTTTCTTTTAGACTAAAGTCATTATCATACTTCTTGACTCCTACTTCATATATCGAAATGTTAAAAACCGGCATATGTCCATATGAGTGAATGGATTCATTAATGCACTTTTCACCTCCGGTGCCACAGCGATCTACTGACATGAGCATGTCAGTTTTCATGATAAAGTGAGAAGAGTCAGACATATTACCAAGACATTTGTAGTTGGTGAGCTGAAGATGCTTGACATTTGTCTGCTAGATGTAGATACTACAATTGATGACACATTTGTTATGTGATTTTCCTTTATCGTGGTAGGGAGTTTCGATATTAAAATATGATACCAGTAGGATTGACGCCTGTGGGGCAAAGCGAGTGTAATAATTGAGCAGAGGGAAATTATCAGAATGCGTGGTTTTCGACACCAGTTGATGAGATTGAGTGCTTATACAATATCGACATTGTGTGTTAATTATTACATTAATCTTATGTTGCGTGTTACTTTATCATCTTCGTAATTATTTTAATGCTAATTTTATAACAAGACCGTGCATCCGATGTTTGTGTTGTTATCTTCGTTGAATTATGTTATGTTCTTTGAAAATGTGTCTTTTTTGTTTTTCTCTTAAAATCTGGGTGATGATTTATGACTATTGAATGCTTGCAAAAGTACTTGTTGATTTTGTAACTTATGTTGTTGGCTGTTGTAGCTTTTCAGTACATACAAGTATATGACTTTAGACGCTACACTATTCCTAAATATGGATGTTTTCTCATGTGGTGCGTATGTTTTTGTGCAGGTCTCTGTCCTGGTTGGAAGAACTGGGATCCTAAGAAAAACAAGGCAAATGCTAAGGAGGCTATGGACGCAGCTGAGAAATGGTTGGATGTGCCTCAGGTAAGCCAATCTTGTTGTAAATATAAAATCTCTCTGTGTCGTTCCTGTCACCTCTGCTTAATTTCGACACTGTCTGGACACAATCATAATTCCCATCCACTATTTTTATATATTTTGAATTGAATGTATTTAAGTCACAAAGTTATTTATCTTTATTCTTCATTTTGAATATAGAAAAACGTTTGTTGAATTGTGATATGTAGAATGAAAAAGGAGAAATGTAGGAGGAATCAACAGTGGTGAGAAATGTGGAAAGTAAGAGGATGTACATTCAAGATATTTAATGAAGTTATATCAAAACTACGGGTGATATTGAACACCATGGAACAAAATAGTAGTGTAATTTATGTTTTATATAACTAGTTAAGCTTAACGTGTATACATTGTACATAAGTAAGGAGGTCCTTGTATGATAATTTTGTGCAGTTAACTGTGTGTAATTATGTATGGTACATTACGGTCTAATGTGTCCCTTTTTTGCGAAATAAACCATACATTATTTAACGAAACGAACTTTCACTAAAGGTGCATACACGCATACAACGCAGTACCCTCGGGCGCTCTCGCTGCATTACGCGTAGATCGAATGATCGTTAGCAGGCGCTAATGTTTTTTTTCTGTGCGTAACGGAAGCTGTATGCAATCATACATAATATTAAAAAGTTGGAATATATGAGGGCACGGATTTCCGTAATGAACCTTATGTATATATTTGCTTACTATTTTGCATCAATCTAGGTATGTACAAAGTCGTCAGTGATCAGATTTCGACCACTGACGTCTCCATACGCCTCTAGATAGGAATTTATATGGGAGGGGGTTGTAAGGTTCAAATCATTAATTTCTGCAACACAGACAACATGCAACAGTTCAGGAACATAGAAACAAATTGCTAAATGTACAAATTGCATTGAAATGACTTCCTGGGTAAGCACGTTTTTTTTCGTTCTCCTTAGCATCTCCCTTACATTTTACACTGCTTCGAAGTAGGGTCTGTGGCTTAAAATATTACACACGGTAAGCTACTCACAGCACGTCTTTTTTTATTAGAATCTGATATTTTCTACTCTGAAGATAAATCAATTCCCCCCCCCACCTTGATTAATAAAAGCATAGGCCCTACACCACAGACTAATTATCTCCATATAACGTATCTTTAGATATTCTCTCCCGATTCTCCACTTTAGTGCCAATATCCTTGAGAACTTTAATCGTCTTTTCTTCTTCAAGTTCTTCATAGACTCAACTCTCCTCTTTTCACTGTAACTTCCATGTCAATGCATCCCTTGCAATATCGATTTCTGCCTTCCTCGGCGTATGTCTTTCTTTTCTGATCTTATCTTGCCATTCTGATTTCCAGCAGATGTAGTACAGCTAACGAAAATACGTTATGTTGCCGTTTTATTTTCACCAATGCCCTGGCACATCCGAGTTCTGTGTCAGTGTTTTTTTAGTCCAAGAGAGAGGGCATATTATATTTTTAAATAACCCTGGTGGCCAATAAAAATGTTTGTCGGGCCACATGTGCCCCGCGGACTGTATTTTGTCTACCACTGATTATATAGATAATAGAAATTGATGCTTGCTATGAAAGCAGTCAAAAAGTTCATACACATGAATCTATATTGCACACAGCAGCGGCAATACAGGGATGCACTCTCTTCCTGCCGGTGAAACTTGCACCAGATGCAACAACTACTCTCACGGTTCTGAATACAGGTATTCCAATAGTCTAAACGTGCCAGCACACACTAGCATGTAGGTCTTGAGCGGCTCAGTGTCAGTTTAGTAACTATGCCAATGCAGTGAAATTCTTGAGTCATTCGTGTGACCTACTCGAAGAATTTACCCCAAATAAGCTAGCCTTTGGATGGGGGGGGGGGGGTGTGCGCTCGGGTGCGGGTGTGTGTGTGCGTGCGTGCGTGCGTGCGCTTGCTTACATTGTTCTTTTACCATATTTAAAGGTAACGGTAAGCTGAATTATGAACCATCGTCATAGCACACGGTTTTCCCATAAGTGCTCAGAGGTCTTGTCAGTGATGAACCAGAAATCATCTGACTAGCAATTAGCACAGAATCTTTTCTGCAGTCTCTCTTTCTCGCAGATCATGTCAGCTGTATATGTGATCATGAAACTCCATTACGTTTTATTTACATAGATTTGTGTTGATGTAATATCAATACGTCGAAATGTTGCACAAACTCTGAAGGATGAGTACTGGTATCTTAGCACTTGGACTGATTCCGTGACCAGTGCGAAAATACTTATAAGTGACTCTTCTCTCTAATATTCCCGCCTTTTGCTTCCTCTTCTCTTCTCATTTATCTTCTGCATACATATTTCCTTTCTCAATCTGATGATGGCAAATACACAAAGGCACGTGGAATCTGCTCTATCTCGTTGCACATATAAATAAACACAAGGAAACGCAGAGATAGTCTACACCAGCCAGTATTATTTATGATGCAGTAACTAATACATACCAAAAAGATTATGATTCAAGGACATCTCGATACATGTGTTATCTAGATGTCTGTGGATGATCACACAGTGTACAATGATATAAAACTACAACAGACAATCCATTTGCAACTTAAAAAGTGTGATATAGTTACATCAGATGTAATAGTATTTTAATAGTTAATAACAGGAGCGGAGGACTGACAACTGATTTCATTATAGATAATATAGTTCGGCTCTGTTGCGGCGATTCACGTTTTACGACTAGATGTAAACAGAATAAACCAGCAAGTCCGTATGTGGTCACCTGAGGGAAAGGAAAAGACCTAAAACAACCCTTAAAAACACCATTCTTAAAGAAGGGGAATTAATAGGCTGTAAGACCATCCAGGAACTAAAGCTGCAGGCAGCGGACCGCATCATATGGAGAACCAAAACATCTGCCCTATGTGTCGCTTGCGGCACGAAAGGAACAAACTAACTGTTGCGGCGAGGTACAGAACGCGTCTGTAACGGCCAAGTTACCAGGTTCGAATCTAGGCGCAGACCATTATACATCTATAAATCAATGGTAAACAACTTATCTTAAATAAGGCCAAAAAAATTAATTAAAGCCAAAAAATGCTAAATTAATGGCTACATCATAAATATGATATGCTACCAATTATTTGTATAAAAAATATGAAATCAAATTATCGAAGTTGATAAAACTATTATAAGTCTAATAAATTACAATTATAAGTAGAAATATTGAAAGCAGAATATGCATTGCAACCGTAAACATAAAGACTACATGAATAGCAACTAAAAAGAAACATAACGTATCAAGAAGGTAACCTACATAAAATAGATACTCAGAAACTCGTATCTGATCGGAAATGTGTGAAACACGATCAAACTGTAATACTAAAAGGTGACGAAACAATAGAATATGTCCAATCAAACTTCTCCAACCGTCATGCTTTTACAGCTTGAATGCGACATGTGCGTCTCTTTCGACCTAACGTATCCATCTTTGGTATCGCTTCTGAATAAATTTCACTCTCTATGTGATGGAACTGCTAATTCCACCCAAAAACTACCTTAGTCGTCTCTTACGAAAGGTATTGCAGATCGAAATTTGCTATTCTTTGGTGTCGTTATTCTTACTCCCCTTTCTGGTCCCGGTAACACAAGGGCGAATAAAGTAATACCAACCATCAAAGAAATTTCGCTAGCGTCTACGGGTTAGTCATGGGCGTCTGCAAGTAAGTCTCATGTTGGGCCAACTCGCGACGTCTTGTTTAAAACGTGTGTTTTTCGGAGATCCCTGGGGGGGATCTGAATACAATGAAGTAAGTCCTCTATGCCTTTGGGTCCATGCACGTCACAGAGGAAAACGAAAGGTGTCACTTGTGAAAGAGGTTGTGAAGCATTGGTGTTTATTGCTATAATATTGATTGTGTAATTGGGAATCACCCTAGTTGCAGCAGTTTGACTTTTCCCGTGATTTTCATTAGTTCCTTTGTCTATATTCTGTGACGGAAGCCAATAAAAATCGCTAGAAAAAGTCAAATTGCCTCACTTTTAGAAGGAGAATTCCTGATGGCTCCAAAGAGCTGTATTGTAAAAGGACTCACTTCATTCGTGACCGTCTACAGTATAAGACCTACTGACTAATTGGTAATCTAGCCTTCTTAATTACTCATTTCACTATTCCTGTAATTTCCATTTGTTACTGATTATGCTTTCTGTCACATCCAAAATCAAAGGAATATTGAAATGACTCATTATAGAAGGCTGGATTTCCCACTAACAAATAGGTCTTATACCGTAGATGGTCATGCTTCCTGACAAGAAAATGTTATATTTGTTGACTTTGTCATGAGCGTCAGATTTAGCGTATTACCATATCGTATCACTATACTGTAACTCTGCCTATTTTTTAACCATTAATGTTGGCCTGTAATCATTATTCGTTCTAACAAAGCTCTTCTGATCACAAGGATAATAAATACCAGGATGTGTTTTCAGTCTTGTAATTTGCTACACTTTGCATCTCCTCATTGGTTATTTCAGCTATCCGTAATGAGCTTAACATTGTTATATAGAGCAGCATCTCTGTAACATATGCCATCTTGTTTATTTATTTGTATCACTGATTCACGCGTCCATATATGTGAATTGATATTGCAGAACTCACTATAACGATACTGTTACCTGCCATGCATGTCGTAGGAGGCATCTAAGAAGGTTTGGGGGCAGGTTAGCTGCTCCATCCCATAGAAGGTCAAATATGTCTCTCGTCAATTATACAGTCCTTATTGGGAATCAACCTTTTAAAGTAGCACATTTTACTTATTCCGTGACTTTCATTGGTCACCTTGTGTTTATTGTGTCGACAGCTATTTAAAATTACAGAAGTCAAATTGAGTCACTTTAGAAGGAGGATTCCCAATTAGTCCAAAGGGTTAGATTGCGAGAGACACAGGTCAAAGTGATCCATAAACCATGTTGAAGTCGGATGTGTCAGAACGAAAGACATACATATCACAGTCAAGCTATAAACCATGTTATGACGCATTCCTAGCGAAAGTTTGAGAACGAACGGTTTAAAATAAACGTTTTGGCGTTAAATGTCATTGATGATTTGTTCCTAAGTCGTGTCTGTTATTTGTGTTTCTTGTCTTATATGGTATGTTCACCTCTATAATCTCTATAATTGCTTAATCTGGAGAGCACTGACTTATGCCCTATGTTCGACGCTAAAACAACATAGATAGATTATAGCTAAATTTGATATTGGCAACCTTCAGCAGTGTTTGCAGTGGTTGATTCTACAGCAACTATTGCTACACATTACTATTACCCTCCCATGTTTGGAAGTAAACATTGTCGGCGATGCTAGCGGTATTACAATCCTAGCCCCGCAATTGAGCATCTTGTGTGTGCTTGTTGTACGTAGAAGCTGGAAGTGCGTACAGAAATAATTGCATACACCGAGAGGCGCGCACACCAAACATACTGAGATATGCGTATGATAAATGTGATTATTCTTATCCATTATATTAATGTTTATCCTTCCATTTCATCGGTCTGTATGTTGTTCATGTCGTCGGTTTTTTCATTCTGTTTTGTTATCATTGCAAACTTGTAAATACGAGGGGCAACCGAGTTTTTTTTTATAGCCCTAACACCCCACTCTAATAGCCCCACTCCACTCCCCCCACCCCGTCACTATGATATAGAACATAATGCTGAGCACAAGATAAGTAAAATGATGGCTTTACTTCTCATCCTGATTTACGATAAAACTACAGGGAATATAGTGACCCCCCCCCCCACCTCATCCTGATTTACGATAAAACTACAGGGATTATATTGGTTTTTCCCCCATAACCGAAAAAAGTGAAAGGCTCTTTTTATAGGAACATCCCTCCCCATCCCCCCTTTTTTAACAATCGCCTTGCTTCCTTGCTTTCTTCCTTAGATTTTGCAGCTATTTTCACTTTCACCCTTTCTGTTCTGTTACTGTTAGCAGGTTCCTTTTCTTCTTTCATTCTTTGTCTTCATAATGTCACCCGATTTCTTCTATTTTCCCGATTTCCTGGCATTTCTTCCCCTTCATCATTTTGTTTTTACATTGTTTTAGTTTCCTTTCTGACAAGCTATCTCACATTACTCCTCATAAGTTCAGCTGTATTTGGCTGGAAATGTCTTTTTTCTCACTTTTTTTATGATGAAATCCCCTTTAGCTGTAATCAGGTAGCTCTTAACAGCCCATAGCCTTTCTGATAAAATCATAAATCCTCCTCAGTAGAGTAACCAAGGTGATACTCAGACGCATATAGTTTGCTGTCTCAAGGGCATGTTTGTGTTGGGGATGTCGTAGTTATATATGAATGTTCAGCCCCCGAATGGAGACATTCCAGAGTGACAGTATCCCAGGAGTGCAGCATGTACATCCGGACAAATTTGTTCGTTATTCTTCCGTCAGATCTGTTAAAAAATCTGCAGTGATGGCACACCTGGTATTACCGACCACCTTGGAGACACAGAAGGATAAAGGTGCAATTCCCGCTGACATGCATCTCTTCGTCATCCACGGGCAGGGCCGGTCTTAGGCCATTGCAACCTATGCGGCCGCAGTGGGCCCCCTCACTTCATAGGCCCATAAATTCATATTATAATTTATTTTATTATTCTCTTCCCTACCCAGACTGGGCCCCGCGCAATCTGTTTCGCATTGTGCCCCGCAATTGTTAGGGCGAGCCCTGTCCACGGGGATCATATGAAGACAAAAGTGAGACATCCAGACAGGACATGCAATGACAATAATTGTTTCCACAGATGATAGGTTGTTCTAACTTTCCTACGACATGCCTGGAAATAAGACGGTATATGTCAGAAATAAGACAGTATATAAGTCAGAAATAAGACAGTATATAAGTCAGAAATAAGACAGTAGCCTTATTTCGCACTAGAATTCCTCTTTAGTGAAATATACACGAAACGAATAAAAAATTAGAACAGCAAATAGTAAAAAAAAAAACTCGGACAATTAGGAAAGAAATGGTATGATTGAAATCAAATCAGGTGATTTATGCACAAGAGTAATTCTTTGCTTGAAACATCGAAAACGGCAGAATATGGTAGTCCGTGCGATACATGAAGACCATCAGTTGGAGGCTTGTATGGAACATGATCATAAGTTCCAAAATATAATCTAAATGTCCTCAACGCACGAAGTTTAAACTAGTTTGTATCGTCATAACGATTTTCAATCAGCTAGCTACTCATTAACTAATTGATTCGCGAAAATCATTTAGATATGAATACAGAAATATATGTATTTTTCTAGCAGAAGAAATTGATGTGCTACTGTGACTTCGCTTAGTTTCCAATAGTAATTACAGGATGAGAACACAACAAAATGCTGGTGTCGGTACTTCCTACAGTTTTACTTCTTATTTCTACACTTTCATCTTGGAACATACCACATTATCAATTGTAGCTTGATGATGTTCTGTTAAGTGATTAGTTATACGTAGATTGACCTCACGGATGCAGCATCATTAACTTTTAAGGTCATGAAGTTCAGTGTATTTTCTATGTTATATATTGAAAAAATTACCGGGTCACTGCAACACATAGACGATGTGCAAGCAGTTGGTGTGTTCATCTACCTGAGCCAACCGGTAAAAGAATTTACCTAACTTACATGTGCTCACCTACTACCTAGCTGCTCACACATAAACCAGACACCAACAAAACAAAACTGTTCAACTGCCACTTTTTCTCACTATCTCTCTCTCTCTCTCTCTCATATGTATAATCATCTGCTCAGCGTATACCCTCTTCCTTTCGTTGCACAATCTGCCTACCTGTTTTCAATTGGTTTACCTTTCCGTGTGCATATCGGGACACTATCACGCGATCAAGCATCATCTCCATTGCTCACATCATGAATTAATTTATAAATGTCTATGTCAAGCACTGATTGTTCTAGTCGTATTTTACCAAGTAAATTATATTCCACTTTTAAGTCTTGTCGCATTCTGCCCTAAAACGTTCAGCAAGTACCTAAATATTGCAGTACCCGTCTATTCTTATGTATACTTCTTCCACTTCTGCTTTCGTTCTCAAACTCATGTCAGTTAACAAACAAGATGTCTTCCAATGAACTGATTGCGTTGAGTGGAGGTTTATAGCTAATATATATATTTATATATATATATATATATATATATATATATATATATATATATATATATATATATATATATATATATATATATATACTTTTTTAAACCACACACATCCTACTTTAGTATGACATTTGGTCACTATCACCTATATCATTAGGTAGCCATCCTCATTCCAAAACCTCCTTAGTCGTCTCTATGCAAAGTATGTCTTTTTGGGGGGGGGGGGTCCTAGACTCAACCCCCTCCCCCACGCGTGGTCTTGTGAAAATAGTATCGATAAACCCAATTGCTAACGATTATTTATATCTTTTTTTCTAACATTCTATGTTGCTTTATTCTATTTTTAAAAATTTTATAACATTCTCTATTTTATTAATTTTGTTTTATTTTATTATTCTCTGTTGTTGAAATTTTTATTATATAACATTCTGTGTTATTCAATTTGTTAAAAATGTTATATTTTCGCTGTTAGGTTCTATTTTTTTAATTATTTATATTATATGTTGTATCTTGTTAAGTATTTTTTTTTTAAGATTGCATTCACCCCTACTTCTCAATCTTTCATTCTTCTGTTCACTATTTGCTACTAGATCAATCAACGCTGCTATCACACATCTTCGTGACACTCCCTCCAACAAATGTTTTGTATTTCTCAAACCCACATATTTTTATCAGTAGATTTGTTTATGCAACTCATATCCACACCTCAGGGAAGCCAAAGTAGTGCAGTGGTTATCGACTGACCCAACCTTGGGCATACATATTAGAACAGATGGTGAAAAATAAATGTTCAGGGTCATAGGTGAGACTTTATGTGGAGAGGTACCCCAGTTTATAAATGTTTTTGGTACTGGTTAATGATCTATATAGATAGATAGTGATCTCACATGACATCTATATGCAGTCTGTGTTTCACTAGTGTATAACAGCACTGGAAGTACCACTGCTCTGTAAACTTTCAGCTTAGTCTGTAAGTTAATGCCATTTCTATGAAACATCTAATCATCTGCCTAATGTTATAGGTGAAGATATAGGACCTAGCAGTCAAGCTGTAAACTACGATACATCACATTTTTTTATCAGGATTACATCCTGCTTTGTAATTGAGAAAGACGGAGGATCCTATCTTATTCCATGGGTGGAAATGGCAAAAAATGCATGCTGAATAATGTGTATGTTCCAGGTCAAAAGCGCAAGAAAAACAAAAACAGCTTAAATTCTCTAACCAACAGTTCCAAAAATGTCAGCAAAAAATCCCACAAGAAGTAGTTAGTTTTTAAACTTAGGTAAATTCCCCTCCTTGAAAAAAAATTAAAAAATATCTGATCATAATAATTTAACAAAAATGCATTTACTTTTTATCAACAGCTGATCCGACCTGAAGAGATGACAAACCCCAAGGTAGATGATCTTAGTATGATGACCTACCTGTCCCAGTTCCCCAATGCCAAACTCAAGCCTGATGCACCTGTCAAAGGTGGCCCTATACCTGCCCCTGTTAAAGTTGCCCCTGTAGCTGCCGCCCCAGTCATCAGTTCTGCTCCTGTTAGAGCATTTGGGCCTGGCATTGAACCAACAGGTAATCAAGTTGGTGTACCTGCAAGATTCACGGTGGAGACTTTTACTGCACCAGTAGGTAGAACCGCTGTTGAGGTTCTTGTGCTCAACCCCAAAGGACAAACTGTGCCAGTAAGTTTAAAATATTCATAAATTCTTTCTCTTTTAAATTGTTTTAATGTTGGTTTTATTTACTAAATTATTATTCAATTATTCCTATTCATAAGTGATAATGATGATGAAGCTGTGAGCAGGTAGCTCTTGAACACCCAAAGCCTTTCTGAAAAAAGGAACCTTTTCAGTCCTCCTCAACTGAGTGACCAAGGTGTCACCCACATTCATATAAGGTTGTTTTTTTGTCTCAGACATTCTTGTGAGAGGGGGGGTGTAAAGTGGCATATACGGATGCATGTTTAGTTCCTCAAGGAAGGAATTCCAGTGCAGCAATATCACAGGATGATCAAGTCCTGACAGGAACGCAGCATATACTTCTGGGCCAACTAGTTCATCACTGTTGACCCATCTGCATTGATTGCATATCTAGCAATATGAGTCTGTCTTAGCAATATGAGTTTGCTACAAAATTATTGCATCTCTCCATCATCCATGGGGACCATTTGATTGAAGACAGAAGTAAGAAATCAAGACACAATACGCAATGACTGACATTTTTTACATGTGGCAAGTTGTCAGCATATCACCCTTCTTTCCTTAGTCACCTCTTATGACAGGCCTGGAAAAAAACAGTGTCCCTTCTTCTCTGTTCATTCTCAAACTCCCGCAGATTATCAGGATGTAGTCAGGAGAACGGAATGATTTGGTTATGGTTCACAGTATTGTTGTGATATCTGTGCCTTTCAGCCTGACACATCTAACTTCAGCATGGCTTCTGGGTCACTTTGACTCTATATGGGATGAGACGGCAAACTCCACCCATAACCTCTCTTGCAACATGCATAGAAGATAAACAGTGTTGCTATTTCTTGCTTCTATTTCAGACCCTGGCAACATACTGGCAGACATTGCCTCTCTTCTTTGCACCCTGAACTAGTCCAGGCCTCAGTTACCACACAGAAGATTCATAAGGCATGGTTTCCATCTTCATTATTCTTCATTATGATTGTTACCTTGGAGATTTCTGTTGTGAAATATCTGCAGTCTAGTCCATTGGTGATGCTACTATTATTTTTATTGTTTGTTCACTGTTTGCAGGGCCATAGATCAGTAAAAAAATTTTTACGGCATTCGTGCATTTTCGCATGTCAGTTCTACATTCTGATGAGAGATTTGATGACCTTTTGTGAAAAATTGCGAAAGGGGTGGAAAGTTCCTAGTACTAAAAGTTATGCTCTGATTTGTGAAAGGGGGAGGGGGGGGGGTTTCAACCTCCTCCCCCTTTCCACCTCTCTACAGGTCTAACTGTTTGTCATGTATTTTTCTTGATAAAGACCTTGAGGTTGAAACTGATTTAGTCTGGCCTTGTATAATGTTACCTGAATTGTATGGTACCTTTTTAGTCAGATAGTTTGTTCACTGTGAAAACTGAACTGTTCACTGTAAAACAAAGATCAAGATGGAAATTAAAAAACAGATAATATCTACAATTTTTATACCAAAACTGTGCTACCAATGTCAAACATGGTCTTTAACAGCTTCGCAGCAAAGAAAAATATGCTACGCTTAACGGCAAGTGTGAATGCGATCAACAATCATTCACCTGGGAAAAGACAATAGACAAAGAACTGAATTACCTTGTGTTTTGCATAAGTACTATTGTACTTTCACTGCAGAGTACTCGTTAGTACAGAAGCTATATGAGTGATGTTCTTTGTATTTCATTCATTGTCTTGTATGAACAGTGTTCTAATTCTGGTATAGATGATTGTGCTTTTACCAGATGAATATGGATACTTTTATGTTTCATAATAACACCTTTGATTTTGGAAGATAACTTGGTGCATAATATTTCTTGTTTAATGTCTGAATTCGAGCTCAAATTTTCTTTTTAACTCTATTTGAGCTCTTCTTCTAAGATATTTGCTTAGAGCTGCAGTTACACGCTATGTGTGGTACTCTTGGCAGGCAATACATTGCTCTCATGGAAGGAGCAGAGTATACATGGAGAAAGTAAAGAACAGTGATGTCAATCTTTTATGATTTTAAGCATTTATAGAAAAAAAACAAATTTGAGACATCTGTTCTTATTTCAAAGGAATTTGAAACTCAAATTCTATCTAAATTGTGTATAAAGAGTACTTTACTGAAGATCATTATCGGCATATTCAATGAAACCTGACTATATCTGTACACATACATACACTCTGTACTAGTTGACAGCTATGAACTTTATGTTTAGTCCATTTGACAACTGGCAGTCTTTGCTAATATTTGTCTATATGTGTATGCATATATTTGTTTTTATATCATAAAATAAACAGAATAAGATGAATACCAAATTACCATATAAGATTGATCTTAGCGGACCCAGTGTTATTACTCTGTCATACTGTGGACTTCAGACAAAATTAATAAAACAAGACAGAAGGATGGCATAGTGAAGATTGTGAAGACATGAAAAATATGCAAATAATTATTGAACACACTATGAAAGTTGACTATGTGCTAAGAAAAGTTAAGATAAAGTACTGTGTTTCAGTTCCGCTCTACTGCCAACTGTTTCAAAGTCATAAACATCTAAATTATTTTTGGAATATTACATCTTCATTGTCTTACCACAGTTGTTATCACAAAAATAATTATTTTGTTTCTTTAAATCAGTATGTGACCATATGCCTTTCCATCTGTTTCAGTGTGAGGTGACTTTCAACAATGATCCTAACAAGAGCTACTCATGTGTGTATGTGCCTACTGTGGAGGGAACTTACAGGGTTTGTTTATATTTTTATTATTCATTTGTCCATCATGCACTAAGACTCAACTTATCAGTTTCCAAAATTCCTAATTTGGAATATTTCATGGAGTATATAGTTTGTATTGTAAAATGAAAGGGACTGATTTAGTGTAAATTGATGCACAGGTTATAACCTGTAGACTGGTGGGAAACTGCCATGGACTAGAAAATATAAGCCTGAATCAAAAATACTTGATAAAAACAGATACCCTGGGATCAAATTCACAAGTATTGCAGCTTTTCTGTGAACTAAAAGCACAAAATATGTATGCAGAAATGGCTAAAATCACAAGGATAAGTTTAAGTGTTATATTAAACGTAGAAAATAAATAGAAAGTCAGTCAGATTCAAAATCAAATTATGCCTACTAACATTACTTGTCTGCAAGGGATACATTGGAAAGTGAAATTACTTGCAATATTATAATTTATTTGAGGAAACACAAATTTCATGTCTTGCTACTCTGAATGTAATAGTTATGATTTGCATACCGGTATGTTTTTAAAATCATTTGGGCATTATATTCGAGGACCAGAGTATGATAGAAATGAATACCTGATCAAGCTCATATATACAGGGTGAAAGGGGACTCTATTGTTCAAACTCCACTCTTTATTATATTATACTTAGCAATCGCCTGTTTATTGAAGGGGTCAGAAATGGAAGCAAATAATAGCAAAACTGCTGCCATGAATGTCGTACGAGGTCACTACAGAGGTTTAGGGGTAAATTTGGCCGTCCCATCCCATGTAGAGTAAAAGTGGCCCAGAACCCATGCTTGTTTGATGTGTCAGGCTGAAAGGAGCAGTTAACACAATCAAGCTGTAAACCATGACACAACACATTCCATTCTCTGAGCTACATCCTGCTAATATGCTGGAGTATGAGAATGAATGCTCAAGAAGATACTGTAAAACAAGTAAAAATATTTGACTTTCCCCAGTTCCTATGATTAAATAACAACTGTTGGACATACCATGGTTATTTCTTTCAAAAAAACTGCTTTATAGTAAAGCCCCTCTATTCCAACATCTCTTTTCAGCAAAGTTGTATCTATTGTCCTGTAGGAGGATCATGAGAGCGACCTTTATTGCAGTTATGCAGAGATATCAGATTTCAGACTTTTTGCTGACCTAAGGAGAGTCATTAATGGCATTGTTCAAAAGAATTACATGTTTGTTTGTTTTGTGTTTGCTCCATTGTAACCATAACGGGTGTCCGTGCAATTTCCGCCGGGAGCGTGATTACGTTGTGCCACCGTTATGCGCCTTGTAGGCCTAGCACATCCGATTTCGGCATGCCTTGACAATTCGGTTGGGCTACCCTTAGCCTGTGACAGCCTCTATATCTGTCTCCAGGCACGCGTAGTGGCGACTCTTCGCCCAGACGATTTTTGCTCTCGTCTGACTCGCACGAGGTGTTCCACTATCTATGAACTTGCCTTGTGTAATTGGACGTGCTGTGCCTGTGCCCATTGGGTACTGAACCGTTTCTCCTCCGTGAGCCTGGTTCCTTAAGGGGAAGAACTCAACAGAGGAGTTGGGCCCTGGCTCTTTCGCCCTCTTAGCCGAGGTGTCATTCACCGACATCGTGTACCCCTTGCCCAAGTTCGTGTCTCACACCACGCGTTTGAGAGCAAGGCGTTCTCGAGCTGATCGTCCTTGTCCCAATAGCGCCTGAGCCGATCAGGTACTGAACCCTTTCTCTCTTCAAGTGTATTTCCGGTGTAGGAAAACCTGACAGTAGAGTTGGGCCAGGGCTAAATCGTTGTCCCTTTTTTGCTTGAGCCCATTGGGTACGGAACCCTTTCTCTCTGCAAGTGTACTTCCGGTATAGGAAACCTTGACAGTAGAGTTGGACCAGGACTACCATCGTTGTCCCTTTCTTGCCTAAGCCCATCGGGTACAGAACCCTTTCTCTTCACAAGCATATTTCCAGTTTAGGAAGGCTCGACATTAGAGTTGGATTAGGTCTTCTTGCTTTACCAAACACCAATGAATGGGTCTGGGTCTCTGCCTGTAAGGAACTCAGGTAACTAGATGCTCGTCTCGAGCTGACGGAGCTTGTAGTTGCCTTTCCTAGAGACTTTTCACTTTCTATTTGCAGTTCACGCTGCCCTCTAGCGCTGTTCTGCCCTTTCATTGTTTCATTGTACTCGGTATGAAATCTATTTGTCTCTCGCCATGCATCTACCTTTACGTGCATTTTACATTGGCCGCAGTTCCAATGTTCGGACTGGACTGACTAGCTTCACTGTATGTCGACAGTGTCGCTATATGTGGTGATGCTGGTGGTGTCGGAGATATTGTCTGTCTCTTGTGCAGTCAAATCTCTTTCCATCTGCTACCTCCACATTCTCGGACACGATCCCAAAATGATTTGGCCAGAATTAGCTCGAGCTGCTGTATTTCTGTTTCCAGGGTGCACCGCATGGAGGTTCATTTGGGATCTTGGTTATCTGCTAACCCTGGGTCCGCCTAGAGCAATGCGTTCCCTTTGCACCCCTAGAATTACATGATTTCACCTCTATAAATTGTTCTTCCACTCTAACCTGATAATGAAACACAGTGTTACAAAATTTAATGTTTTTGTAAATAAATGGACCTATTTGTTTTTGCACAATAAAAGTAAACTTTAGCAGATTGAAATTGTGCAACTCAAAGCTATACATATATAATATTAAACACTCATCAACGTTCTTCCGAACACATTTTTATTATTATATTTTGTTATAAAGGTCATTGTCAAGTTCAGCAGTAAGGAGATTCCTAAGTCTCCCTTTAATGTCAAAGTGGATGCTCCTGACGGTGATCCTGCAAAGGTTACAGCTGCTGGACCTGGATTGGAGGAACATGGTGTGATTGCTAACAAAAAAACTTACTTTGAGGTTTATACAAAACGTAAGTTACACATTAATTATGTTTATACATTGCTCCAATTTATTAAAATGATTGATTAATGTAATGTATGCAATTTTTAGAGGAACTG
This sequence comes from Meghimatium bilineatum, assembly GCA_034231615.1. Lineage (NCBI taxonomy): Eukaryota > Metazoa > Mollusca > Gastropoda > Stylommatophora > Philomycidae > Meghimatium > Meghimatium bilineatum. The sequence goes on along the minus strand of CM067317.1, from coordinate 30,154,832 downwards.
ACTTTTGGGACTAGAACTAATAAGCCCTTTTGCTACCAAAAAAATTATTGAGATTTGAATATACAAAATTTATATGAGGTTTCCACATATATGATCATCTAGAAGCAGACTCAGAGCACTGGTCTGACAATAGGTAAAACCATATGAAAATACGGTAACTTACTAGTACCAGGAGAAAGTAGAAAGCCACAAAATAGTCTATTGTCTATCTCCAGGTGGATGATGATAAGAATATCCACACTTACCGTTAAGCGTAGTGGTGGTGACTGGGAGCTTTAGCTGTCTATCCAAGACCAGATGTGTCACCTTGGCTGCATTGAATCTGTATTTGCTCAGTGTTGTCTTGATGTTATCTATCCATCTTGTTCTAGGTCTTCCTCTGGCTTTGTATCCAGATCTTCTTAGTCTTCATAACTCTTCCAGTACTTTTAATTATTTAGCAAAATAATCTCCCACTATTTAATAGCATCTGTTCTCCTCTAGTATAATAGGGTGTCATATGTTCTTGTAGCCTAGTCAGAAAAGGTAATTCATAAAAATTGATAACTTGAACTATAAGTTAATCCATCAAGTGCCATGCCATGCTGAGTGAGACAGGTGATCATGTTTCTCCATAGCTCTTTGTGTCTTATGAATAAGTTTAGGTGATGAAATTGTCACATGCGCACAATGACAGCCCATCCACTAACCATGTCATTCTTTGTCTTTCTCTGTCTCTTCTGCCCTTGATCTTTCCAGTGATTACTAAATAGTTTTGGTCTTCTCATCACATGCTCTGTGAATTCTGTCTGCCTCTAATTTATTCTATGATATATCAATATTTCTTCTGGTTCAGTGGTTATGTGGTACAGAATGCATGTCTGATGACTAAGGTTCAAATCTTGCTGCAGGTAAATGTGCATCCGGACCATTCAGAAAGCAATAGAAAATTACTGATCATATTTATATTGCCTAGAAAATCACTGCAGGCAAAAAAAATGTTATATTTATGACTACATCATCAATAGGACATGCTACCTAATGCCTCCGCAGGGAAGTATACTTGACTTCACATATACATTGATAGTACTTCATTGCACAATGTTTCTAAATTTTTTAAATTTTATTTCGCTTATGCTATACTGCTCACTATTCTTGAACTTGCAGCTTGAAATTAAATATGATTTAAATATTGTGGTTATTTTCATTGATTTAATTAACTTTATAAACATTTTATATTTGGTATATTTTGGTGTTTTTTTTTAAATTATCAATAATTCAAAATGTGTGTTACATTCTATCTGCTCTGTCTCTATCACAAACATTGGTCATAATTTGTTTAACCAGCATATTTTTGTGTGTCATTTCCATCAGCTGCTGGCAAAGGTACTGTTGATGTTGTTATTACGGATTCCAATCTTGATAGAGTTAAACCAACTATCAGCCCTGTTGCAGGCAAAGAGGGCACATACCGGGTTGAGTACACAGCTGTGGTACCTGATCTGTATTCTGTCAATGTGTTATTTAATGGCTTTCAGATTCCAGGCAGCTCTTATGCTGTAAATGTGGCACCAGGTAACTCATTTTCATTTTTGTTTATTAGTTTTATAAATATTGTCAGACTTTTAATCATACCAACTTTTTCTCTACGTATAGACTGAACTTGTTTTGTGTAAATACTTTCTTCTTCTGTGCTCAAGATTCTTTTTGTCTCACTAGATGTTCAGGCCAGTCCTCAAGATGAAACTCCCAGTCTTCTCTAGGTCAGAGCAGCTGCCCATAAGTAGTCATGTCTTACCTTGCAGTTCATTGAAGTCTGGACAGTCTTAAGTATTTATTCACATTTCCTGTATCACATGTGTAAATGTAATATTATGAAGACCTTGCTTGAAGGGAAAGTTGAAGAGTGAAAAGCAAAAGATAAGCAGAGATACAAGTGAGAAGGATGTATCATAAGATGAAAAAAAATATTGTTTGTCAGAATGTCAACATTAAGAATATGCATAAAGAGAATGAAGTTCCTTGCAGCCAGTCCTGAATGCAGAGATGACACATGATGATGAATATTAGAATGCAGGGCTTTTGTAAATTCATTTACTGATTTTTGTATGTATATTCAACTATTCTTTCATGAGATAACCTATTATTAGAATTCTATACTTGCTATAGTTTTGTTTGTGGTTTCGCACATGTGTTGAAAGCCTGAAAGAGTAGCAAAGAATAGCAATACTCTGACCAACCATGCATGGCATGTCATAAAAGGCAACTAAGGAGGTTTGGATATGGCTTATGCTGTTTGTTCTATAGGTGAAAGTAATCCAAATACCAATCTGCAGATTTATAACCATGTCAGGCCAAATAGTGCAGGTATTTATGCTGAAAATTCTGACATTTAATTCTGCTCTCCAGACTACATCCTGCTAACCAACAGCAGATTGAGAATGAATAGGTGACTAAGATGGCTTGTATTATTTAATATTTGTTTACTATTTGTCTACAGTGTGTTATTTTCTTTCTTTCTCTGTTTACATGTATTTTTCCTTAACAATTTCATAAATATTTATCCATTCATTGTATTATAGGATTTTCATTCATTGTACATATTTTCAGTCTCCAATGCAAAAGCATGCTATGCTACTGGCCGTGGTATACAGCCTCGTGGTATAAGAGTCAAGGATAATGCTGTATTTTATGTTCATACCAAGGGAGCTGGTAATGGAACAGTTGGAGTTCAAATTTTTGGTCCAGGTATGTTGTTTTTTTTTAATAGTCATAGGGCCCTACAATTGAGTTGGGAGGTAGAAGTTGGAATACATCAAGTTTATTTTAATGCTTGTTCATGTGGGTGTTCAAGGGAATGAGAGAGCAGATAGGCTGGCTTGCACTACCACTGTGTTGAATTGTGGAGAAATGGGTCAGGCTAACATTTTTAACTCCTTATACGAAACAACACAGATAAATGAAATTAATGAGGGTGATGATTCCTTTCCATTTACATAATAAAGGAACTGAACATGAAATTTAACATTACCAAAAATGTTGAACACTACTTTAGCTTAGAAAAATGTTTGTCAACCAAAAGAGAACTGGAACTATCAGTCATCATGTAATAGTAGAGACACTCAAGTGGAAATTGGACTACCAATGGACATGTCCAAGTGCAGTGATAAGGATCCGACAGCTAACTAGCTATTGACTCTTTTGTCAGGATGTGAAAGGGTACACATTATTATCTTGTGAAGAAGAATGTCCTAGAAGTCAGTACTGGTAAATAGCAGTTTTCAGAATTGATTTTAGATGCATTAAAATTCACTGTCTGTTGAAATAAGTTTATTTAAACATTGAATCTATATCGGTACAATACAGGTAGGCCTATATTCGAGTAATAACCCAAACATAATTCATAGTTTTTATATCTCCTACATTCATTCTCATCCTCCTGCTGGTTAGTAGACTAGTTCATAGAATAAAATGTTTTGTCTCATGGTTTACAGCTTGATTGAAATATATGCAACTTTCTGCCTAAAATATCTGACATCAGCATGGCTTTTTAAATCACTTTAACATAAAATATAGGACAGCCAAAACCACCCCCAAACTTCCATAGTTGCCTCTTATGTTATTCATAGTAGATCACAGTCTTGTTATTATTTACTTTCCATTTTGAGCTGCTGCATCAAACAATTGTTTATTTAATAGTTTAGAAGATATAGCCATTCTATCACTAACATCCCCCTTATTTTGTTCATCTCTCTCTTTGTGATGTGTCCTTTACAGAATGTTGCCCTCTCTGCCACTCTGTAAGTCTCTCAGTTCTGTGCAAGCTGGCCAGCTACTTCCAGTATCATGTTCAGAAGGTCTTTGATGTCATGTGTCCATCATAGTCTTGGTCTGCCTCTAATTTGCCTATAGAACATGAGTTTCTTGGCATTGTATACATCTCAGTACTTTACCATTACTTTCTGAGCCGGTTCTGGTTGCTTATCAGTTACTAGCCTTGATGCGCCCTCAGCCCAATATGGGGCCTTTCAAACTCCCACATTTGAAGCCATTGTTGATAAAATGATCTTCTGACTTCTCATCCAGCAATTTTGTTTACAGTAGGAAAGACGGTCCCCTTGCAGATTAGCTTCACAGAGTTCAGCCGACTAGCGAAGGTCGTTCTGTTTTGTCCATAGAACACATAATTAAAGCATTGAATGTGTGACAGTTTTAGTTGGTCTTGTGCACCAACCTATACTAAAAATATGCTTTCTATTCAGTTCAATAATATAAATATGATTTATTGGTGTCTATTTAACATAGGTGGTGTTGAGGAGAAATGTCAGATAAAACCTGTGCCTAATGAGGAAGGAGTGTATGAGTGCATTTATGTCCCCTCAAAGCCTGGCAACTACATTATAAATGTCACCTTTGCTGGTCAACACATTACTAAATCTCCTTTCAAGGTAGGAATTAGCAATTTCTTTTGTATGTGGAAAGCTGAAACATGCAGGTCTGTAGAAAGTTGTTATTTTGGTGAAACAATGTCTGACCACAAAACCAACAGTTTCATCAACAATCAGAAAATGTTGGTGAATATGGTATATATGTAAGACATATCATAAGCAGAAACAAAGAATCAGAAAGCAAGTTCTTGGATGAGAAACAACAGAGGAAAGAAAAAACATGTTGGCCAAAAGAAACACTTTACACTGACAAAAAAAAGCTAAGAGGACAGACTTACCCATAATTATGCATTTTGAATATACTACAATCTCTATGTTGCAATTTACAGCCATGCAGGAATGACAAATGAATTTTCACTACATATTTTTTATTTTATACATAATTTACACACATTTTTTGATAATTGTGTCAGTCATCAAGAGATTCAATTAAAAGTGCAAGAGAATGAGGAAAAAAGAGTCTAATGTACAAAGCAGATTATCATCAATGAAAATGAGAGATTTTTGAATTGAGTGGGCAACATATTCATTGCCAGTGGATGCTGAAAATTGAAACTCCCAATGCAACATTAAAATTTTAGAGGAAAACTGAAGTTTTATCATTTGATTGGGTGACTGCTTAATATTATTGGTGTCCCTTAGAGTCTGTAGGGGTTGAAATATTTGAATAGTCTTATTTTCTCATATGCTTGTAACAGGTTAAAGTAAAAATCTATGTATAGTTGAGAAGGTAACCGGACAAAATATACCAGACAAAATACCCCCTGACAAAGTATACCCAGATAAAATATCCCCAGACAAAATATTCCCATGACAAAATATTCCCAGACAAAATATACTAGACAAAATATATATACCGGACAAAATATTCCCAGACAAAATATACCAGACAAAATATACCAGACAAAATATTCCAGACAAAATATACCGGACAAAATAGTGCAGACAAAATGTTCCCAAACAAAAATTTATCTATGTTACTATTACTATAACTTTATTCCTAATTTTTGACTATGTAGCGATATTTTGTCTGGAATATTTTGTCTGGTATATTTTTTCTGGAATATTTTGTCTGGTATATTTTGTCCTGGTAATATTTTGTCTTGGGATATTTTGTCTGGGAATATTTTGTCTAAGAACCATTGAGAATGTAAAAGATTCAATAACATAAACATAATCAAAAGCTCACTTTGAATCCTCTTTATAATACGTCATACAAGATGTCTGCATCCACATGATGTGTCTTAGCTGATTCCACTGGAAAAGACTCATACAAGCCAGGAACAACTAGGTCGTCAATCCGAAGTGACTCCATTGAGTATTCAGAATTTTACATTTATTTTGTCATTTTCGGTATTCATATCAACATAAGGATGGTTCCGATCGAACGTGTAATATGTCTACATTACTTCTTGCATGATTTTGATGTGTATTGATTTCAATTTTCAAAATTGTTTAAGTTATTAATAAGTTTTGAAAATGAGGTTATGTTATATAATTTTTCCTTTAATTCTGTATATTCTGTATAACTATTTTATTTACTTTTGTCACATTTATTATTGAAATCCAACCTGGCAATTACTGGCAACTGCTATATAGCATCTTGTTTGCAAATTTATGCTATTTGTAAGAGAAATCTACCACATTTTCGTCGGGCAATCCAGGCCTAATCTCATGGATCGATGTAGAAATTGGTTCTAAATAACAAATTTTTGATGCACTATGCATAGACCTATATACTATAACTTTTTGTGTTTGCAATTGAGTTATCTACAAAACTGTTACAGTTTGAGTGAATGTTATTGATTCTGAAGTTTGGTACAGTCAAATATCATGTCCGAAATAATATTTATTAGTCATTTATATAGTTTATTTTCTTGCTAAAATACATTTTTAAATATTAACACTCTTCTTTTTCAAAATAAACTTATGATTAGCACTTTCTCTGTTCATTTGTGTTTCAAAATGTATATATTACATTACAATGTAAATATATTTAGAAGTACTATTTCTTGTTCCCGTGATGCAAGTGCAAAAAAAAAAGAAATAACTAACAAAATTGAATTCCATGCAAACACTAAAAATACTCCAGCTATTAGTTAAGTAATTTTTGCGTGAAAAAAAATTGTGAATAGTGTGGCCAGATAAGCAGTGATTTAACCAACAAGACAGAAGTCTCCATTATCCTCATTCACAGCTTACAACTGTTGAAGGAGACTAAGTACCAACAGGTATAGCTGGAGTGTTAGCAAGATAGTTCAATAATAGGAACATATAAAATGAGTTACCCTTACCTTGTTATTATTGATAGACTGACCTGTCAGAGCTTTTTCAAGTATTGAACATTATGCTGCGAAAGCTATCATTAAATAATGTTGTGTAATATTATGTAGGTTGAGGTTGGTCCTTTCTGGAACACTAAAGTCAGAGCCTATGGACCTGGTTTGGAAGGAGGTGTGGTCAATCAGCCTGCAATATTTACTGTAGAGACTAATGGAGAAATTGGAGCTCTTGGTGAGTTTGTCCTGTCATAAGCTAGCAAAGAATAGTGGTATTAATTATTTGTTTTAATTGATATTAAAATATATGTTGTTCATTTATTAAAATTGTTACTTATTTTCACTGAATAACATATTAAATGAAATATCTCAATTTTAGGCCTGTCCGATATCAAAATTAAAGGTAAGGTACTGGATGTAAACAACTATATCTAAACTACACACTATTCTATTTCAGTGTTGATGCAAATACATGCTCTAAACATGGGATCAGATTTATAATAAACCTAGTAGTGTCACAAAGCATTGTCCAAACCAACTACGCTAAAGAAAGAGTAATATCAGTTGTTGTGACTGAACAGTCGAAGTACAACCTATGTTCAAGTGTGATATCCGAAACAATGAAGCTGAGTGTGAACAATTTTTTGACAACTTAAATGAGACATTAAACAGCGTAAAGAGAGAAGAAAATGTTTGTGTCAATGGTGACTTCATTGCCCACTTAGGAAAAGAGAAGCAGAATAATATCTAGGACCATTTTGGGGATAGTACGAACAGGAATAACGACAATGGATTTCGGCTCTTAGAAACATGCAACCAATATAGTTTATTCTTAAAAAGACCTTCAAACACAGAGAATCCCAAACACACATGTGGTACAAATTGAACAACCTTAGTTGCAAAAGTCAAATAGACTTCATACTACCAGAAATAAATAACAGATGAATAATAAGAGATGAAAGAGAAATACTAAATATGAGTGCAGACACTGACCACAAAGGAGTAATAGCATCAGTTAAAATAAATAAAAAGAAAAACAATGAGGAACGTAACAAACTAGCTTGAATACCAATATACAAGAACAATATAAATAAAGATTCTTAGAAGAATTTGAAAAGCTATCAATAACTACCAAGCCAATTGAAGAAGCCATAATGCAAATTGCGGGAGAAACTTATGAATACATGAAACATAAAGGCAGAAAATGCAAGTTAATACAGTTAAACGAGAAAGTTGAAGGTGCCATATAATTTATTTTTTAATTCAAGAAATGGGCTGCAAGAAAAGCACAAGAATATTATATAGAGTACAGGTCAGCTAAAGCAACAACAATGAAAACCATTAAAGATGCTAAAAATTCTTGAGACTAACTGGAATTGAACCAGTCCGTTCAACGGCACCAAATCGCCTAGCAACTATTGAACACGCGTTCTTCCGTACTTGACTAACCGCATCTCCAAAAAAAGATGCGATTTCATCAAGCCTTTCAAACCGTGCACACAAAGTCACCAGAACGGACTGATCAAGAAAAGGACTATTACAACAACAACAAACATCCCGTACAGGTATTGAAATATCCTAATAACAAAAAACATATAACATAATATCCAATTAGTTATACAAGGGCCGATAGGTCTTCTTGTAAACATGGATAACATATATAGAGAAAAACAATTTTGCTTCTAGTAATTGTTTATACAAGTAAATATAAGTAGGAAGCCAGAGGACAATTTTTTAAAAATTCTTGAGACTAACGGGAATTGAACCAGTCCGTTCAATGACACCAAATCGCCTAGCAACTATTGAACACGCGTTCTTCCGTACTTGACTAACCGCATCTCCAAAAAAAGATGCGATTTCATCAAGCCTTTCAAACCGTGCACACAAAGTCACCAGAACGGACCGATCGAGACAAGGACTATTACAACAACAACAAACATCGCGTACAGGTATTGAAATATCCTCAGTAACAACAAACATTATAGCAGCAGATATAGGGATAAAATGGTTATATAGGCTGTTTAATATAATATGGAATACACAAGAAACACCAGAAGACTGGAAACATGATTTAATAATATCTATCTGGAAGACAAAAAGACAGCTAAAGAGATTGTACAAAGTACAGAGGTATTTCACTTCTAAACTACACTGAAAAAATGTTCAACCAAATTCTATAAAGACGATTACAAGCATTCATCAAACCACAGCTTAGCAACACTCAAATGTCATTCTGTAAGAGCAAGATCTGTATAGATGCCATTTTTGCACTTATATAACTGGCAGAAAAAATAACTGAAAGCAACTAAGAATTGTATGTTGCTTTTGTCAGCCAAGAAAAAGCCTTTGACAGAGTAAACAGACAAAAACTATGGAAAATATTATAAAAATATGGGGTCCCACAACACCTACTCAACTTGTGCAGGAGTAGTTACAAAGGTAGTCAATGTGCATTTAGAACAAGTGTATGGGTTTCAGACAAATTCCACATACACTCTGGCATGCAACAAGGATGTGTTCTATCTCCCTTGTTATTCATCACATATATTGATTGTATATGTAAAATTTACAACACGAATGAAGAAGACAACCTCTTAAGTGAACTTCTTTTTGTAGATGATCAAGCAATTATATCAAAATCAGAAAAAGAACTACAACAACATATAAATAGACTATACTCAACATGTAGGGACTTTAATATGTAGATAAATACAGAAACAATCTGAGGTAATGTCAATCACAAAAACAGAGAGAAACACTACTATTCTCATTGATGACCAACAACTTCAAAAGGTGAAAGAATTGACTTGGAAGCATTATATAATAAAATAGGAAAAACATTTTAAAAATCCAACATAGATGCAACATAGCATACCCAATCTTAGAAAATATGCCCACTATTTTCAAAAACTATTTTCAAAAACATGAACACCAAAACTGCACTATATAAAACGATCATCATAGAATCACTATGCTACCAATGTCAAATATGGACATTAACAACAGAAGCTAACAGAAAACTTGTTACAACAGAAATGACTTGTCTACATAGAATTCTTGAAGTAACGATAAGAGATAAAATCAGAAATGAAAACATTCGAAGACTAACAAACACCATGTTTGTTAGTTCTAGATTACATCAGGAGACAACAGATTAAGTGGTTTTCACATGTTTTCAGACTACCATCAGACGGTGTCCTTCAAAACACATTACTATACAGACACGATGGTTACAAAGCCAGGGGAAAACAATGCGAACGATGGATTACAGAAATAAAGGAATCAATGAAAACAAACATATATGAAGCACACAAAAAAGCCATCTCCAAAGAACACTTCTACCCCTGACTTTGCAAGGCGCAAAGGGGTATAAAGCGAAAAGAATGACATATTTATTTCCATGATATAATTTTTCCAGATGCCCACATGTTGCTAAGGGCCTAAAAAGGGAGCAAAGAATAGAAAAACTAATTATCTTCCACACATATCATATGAGGTGACTAGAAGGTTTTGGGGTGGAGATGGCTTTTCCATCCCATATAAAGTCTGTCGCCTAGAAGCCTTGCTGAAGTCAGATGCATCAGGCTGAAAAGTGAAGATAATTGCAGCAAAGATGTAAGCCATAACACAACACATTCTGTTTTCAGGACCTAATTCTGCCAATCTGAAGGAGTTTGAAAATGAAAGCAGAATAAGAAGACGAAATTTCTCCAGAAAGTTATAGTAATCTGTATTTCATGGCATGTATATGACAGAGCCCATTTAGATATCTTGTTATTTATTGTAGGTTTCTCCATCGAGGGTCCATCCCAGGCAAAGATTGACTGCAAGGACAATGGCGATGGTTCTGCTGATGTAACATATTGGCCAACCCAGGCTGGAGAGTATGCTGTTCATATTTTGTGCAATGAAAAGGATATTCCCCTGTCTCCTTACATGGCCAACATTGTTCCTGCTCAAGCATTCAATGCAGCCAAGGTCTGTGGTCATCATAAAGAACAGTTTTATCTATGTTTTAACCATAACCGTACTTTTGTATATTTGTACAATTGATTTGATGATTGCTGTTGCATATTTGCTTTGTTTGTTTTATTATTTGGAGCCATAGTAGTGTGCTGTTCTCACCTGCTGACCAGCAAACCTGGATTTCAAGTTCATTCATTACAGTATTTATTGTGGGAAATAAAAATTAATTACTCCAGTGGTTCACCCAGCTACAAGGAAGTAGAGTTCCAAGGTTCATGCTCTGGGAATGTTGAGGAAGAAATGGTGTCATTGTAGCTGAGCAATTGCGATAGATGACAAGTTAGGCAGTTTCTGGTCAGCCACTGCCTAGACAGCTGAGCACTTTATGGGAAAACCATGTGCCGTGACAATGGTTTATAGCTTAGCCTAGACTTTACCATTATATTTTTACTATTGATGTTGGGTATTCTTATATTTGTATGCACATGTTGAGCCTGTAGATTGGGGGGGGGGGGGTTAAACCATCCTTTTTTAAGAAAATAAAACACCTATTTCTGCATTCATTCTCAAACCCCTGAAGATTAGTTAGTTAGATTGTTCCTTTGGTGCCAAAGGTGGGACATAGGGCAGAAGTCATGCTTTCCCATGCGTGTGGTTCACTTCAAGTCATTGTAGTTCTTGGGTGGTGTTAATACCCATTATCATTGCCTTCTTGATTGTTCTCCGTAGTGTTTTTCTGGTTCTCGCACTTTTCATTTTCCTGTTACAGATAATGACAGAGCTTGGAGGGTGAGTCTATTTTCGTTTAATCTAAGCACATGGCCTAAATACTACCAACATCTTAAGATCCTGACGATTAGCAGGATGTATTCCAGAGAACGGAATGTGTTGTGTCATGGTTTACAGCTTAGCTGCAATATCTGCACCTTTCAACCTGACACATCTGTATTCAGCGTGACTTCTGTGTCACTTTGACCCTATATGGGATGAGACTAAGCATCTATGGACCATAACAAAACAAATACACATCTGGCTACCCAACCCATCCCAGAGACCATGATCCAGAGCTCGGTTACTATGGACACTTCTATTGGAAAGGATGTTTGGCAAGGAGCTTAAGCTCCTGACTCCAATTCTGCATGTTGCAAAAAGTTAGGAAAGCCACAACTCCTAGAATTTACCCCCTCTTAGTAGGAGACTTCTTCTCAAAGTATTGCACACAGCTGAGAGTTGGAGGAGTCTTCTCAGTATGGGATATAGCTCTGAAGAAACCACCCATTGCATATAGAAAGTAAGAACTAGTCACATGTAAATCCTAGGGATCAAAACAGAAAATCTATCACCATCACCATTTCTTTAGTTTACTTTCTATCTGAAGGTTTATATAGAATTTATATATATATATATATATATATATATATACCTATATAACAAAATAATGTTAACTATGAAGCATTAACAAATTACACGAAATGAGTATGCATGTTTTTTTATCAAGTTATTAGCATAAGATAATCATTTTACACTGTTCTCAGGTGGTAGCTAAAGGACCTGGTCTTGAGAAAACAGGTGTCCTACCAAACAAGGTGGCAGAATTTACTGTTGACACCCGTGCTGCTGGAAAGGCTCCCCTTCATGTCAGTTGTATGGATGTAGATTACAACCCTGTAGAAGTGCAGGTAACTATATTTGTATACAAACAGATAATATTACATTTCTGTGAAGTGAAATTGTTGTTCTGCACAATATATGAGGCATTCATGTCCTTAAAAAAATATTAATTCCCTGTGGTTTTTATCTATTCAGTTGTTAATGTATATATCCTCTTTAGTTTTTCAGTCTACAAATATGAAATAAACTTGTTAATGCATATTATTCAATGAGGAAATTAGAATAATCGGTTCTTATTTGGAATGTGTAACCTCCTGTATTTCGCCAATATACAAATTGTGAGCGAAATAACATGGTATGCACAGGCTCATTTCAAGTTGCTATTGTGCACACTGTTTTTGTGCCGGCAAGGAAATTAAATCATTTCAGACTGTATGGCAAGAAACACAAAGTGGCTTATTTTAGCACAAATATTATGCAATGAGTGCACATGAGAAGAGAATGCTAGAGTTTAGGAGGGGAGGCGATGGTTAAGGGTAGTGTTTGAACTAACTCTAATCTGTATACCCCCCCCCACCCTCCTGAACTCTATACGTCTGTGTCTCAAGAGAGAACTCCTCACAACTGCAACAAGCATATTGCATCTTTATCATTTGTAGACTAATAGAATATGAACTGGCATAGTGACATCACAAACTACTAACTATTTGTATTCGGCTATGATATCATAAAGTACTGAAAAATTACAATTGGACAATCATTTAAAAACTATGAGCACTGTAAACATTGGGAGGCACACATTCCAAACAAGAATTGAATAATCATCAAAGATGCTGTTCTAGTTTGAACATTTTCAGCAAAAGCTAAAAATGTCTGGAGGATGTGAACATCATCTAATCATGTCTTGTCACTATAATCTGTCCTCTGCAGCTCTCATTAGATTACTGTAAAATTTGTATTTAATGTATATGCTCATATATCATAATATCTTTGCATGACTGGGTAATAGACGTTGTCATTGAGACCCTATTTCTCTCTTCTAATTAATTTTACCCTTCAATATTTTTAGTTTTAAATCTCTACACACTTAACAATAACAGAATTTAACAGGACTCTAAGCAGGAGTAACACTCTCTAATGACTCCACATCTCAGTTTGGCAAGGTACCCAAAATGTTTAGAAATCAATGGCAATCTACTGAACACAAATATAGTCTAGAGAATCACTACAGTAAAAGAAATGGATTAATTACTGCATCCTAGATTGAATATGCTAACCAATTTAGATCTCTGGTGTAGTCAAGTTATCGAGCTGTGTACTTGCATCATTCAGCATACAATCACCAAAGTTCCTGGACATTGAAGCAAATAAAACAGTGACACAACGCATCTCCATTCTTTAGATTACATCCTGCTGGAATTCAAGTAGAACCATTGTCCTGCTACAAAAGAGATTCAGTGGGAGTTCTTAAGAAGAAACACTCAAAATAAATCAACATACAAATATCCATTTGGTACATCAACTGAAATACCATGGCAACTTTGTTTTTCTCAAATGTTACACTTGTTTGAACAATGTTAACATTCTTCAACGTTTCTCAAAATTACTAGTATATTGGTAACAAAGCAACTGTACATTCATATGAAAAACAGAAACAAGGATTTAAGATGAAGTCAACCGAGGGTCATTAAACCATAGCTATCCTGATCAAGACTATGCACAACTTCTAAGCACTGAAATCATTAGCAATTTAACTGCATAAGTAAGGTTCAAGGAGGGAAAACAAACATGGTCCCGAATACAGTGTTCAAAATAGATGTGTCGTGCCGAAAGACACTTATGGTTTCAATGTAAACTGTGATGTTGTTCATCAATCCGAGTCACCGAAGATTATTCAGTGCAACAGAAATAATGATGAAGATGAACTATTAACTTCAGTATGTCCGACTGTGATTGATGAATCATATGCATGACTGAAATTTTCTACCACACTCTGAGCATGAGTGTGAGGAGCCTGTTAAACATTGTGCAGCTCTTACCTTTCTTCTAGCATTTATTTGTTGTGCATTATTGTGTTTGAGGTTTCCTACAGCTGCTGCACCACTCTTGATTTTGCAATGCCAGTTGGATCTGTCTTTTGTAAGTCTCTTACATGAATGTGTCTATATTGAAGTGAATCAGTGATATCTTAAGATTGTCTTTAAAACACTTCTTCTGTCCTCCAACCTTGTTGTAGCCAGACTGGAGTTCTCCATATAGCAGCTTTTTTGACAGACAATCTTTCTTGTAGACCAGGTGACCTACCCAGTATATCTGTGCTTTCATCAACACTGTGTGTATGCTGACATATTTGATTTAATCAGTACCTCACTGCCTGGTAGTTTATCCCACCAATAGATATGTATCTTGCGAAGGCAGGTTTAGGTAGAAATAGTTGAGTCTTCTAATGTGTCTGGCATATACCTGTCCATGTTTCACAGGAATAATAAGTGATGATATAACTGTTATTTGCTAAACTATGAGTTTGGTGATAGTCTTTGCTTCCCTTCTGTTCCATACATTTTTACATAGATACAACATAAACTGTGATTAGCATAACAAATACACTTTTTGGTGGAGTTGGCTGTCCCATTCCAAATAGCGTCAAAGTGACCCAAAACCATACTGAAGTCAGATGTATCAGGCTGAAAGGCACAAATATCACAATAATGCTGTAAACCATGACACAATTCATTCCATTCTCTAGACTTCATCCTGCCAATCTGCAGGAGTTTGAGAATGAATGCAGAAGAAGAAGAATACACTTTTCAGATGATATAATAGACATATCAACATACATCTTAATCATAGCACTGATCTTTCATTGTAATTATAAAATATACATTTTGTAGGTAAATTTGGATGTCTTACATAACATAAAATTTAGTTTGAAAAGTTTTCTCCTCTGCACAGTATTAACTAACATGTTATAATAACATTCAGTTCTGTGTTGTAACATTTCAAAATAACAGTCAGTATAATTTAAGGTGTGATACAATTTCTTCTAGGTAAAGGACAATGGGAATGGAACATACAACTGTCGTTACACACCAACTAAAAATGTTAAGCACACAGTAACCATCACTTATGGAGGTATCATGATCCCCAAGGCTCCTTTCAGAGTAAGTATCACTATAGGTAATTCTCTTTTATATCTCATGACCTTCATTTTTTATGAAATAAATAGGACCAAGCACATGTAGTCTGGCCTCTTCTGTATTCTGTATAGGCCTATAGTCAAGCAATATTAGGGAAGTTTGCAGTCTTTTCTAGGTCTTAACACTTTTGCCTGTGACAACATTTGATAGTGTGGAATAATATACGCTGGCTGAATCTTACTGCTGGAGGTTTATAATATAATTGTGCATTGAGCTAACAACCACTTTGTGCAAAAGAAATTGTTATAGGAGACACCATTGTAATATTTAGTTTTTGAGGTCACATCGTCTTCTTCAGTGTACGCTCTCAAATTCCTACAGATTAGTAGGATGTGGTTTAGAGAATGGAATGCTTTGTGTCATTGTCTACAGCTTGGCTGTGATATCTACACTTTTCAGCCTGAAACGAGTCACCGTGACCTTTTATGGAATGAGACATCGAACTCTACACCCAAAATCTCCTTCATTGTCTCTTATGTCAGGTAGCAGTAATGTTATCATTTGCTCCCCAATCGGATCCCAGATCAGACAGGTGAAGACTCACATTATAAATGGAGGTCACTGCATAATAGTTCCTTATCCTATTTAAGGAAATATTCACTTACCAAGACCCAAAAAAGAGGTAAAGAAGAATAACACTGTAATCTGTCATACATTTTAAGAGATGACTAGAAGTGTTTGTCTGCCTCAACACATAGAAAATCAAAGATTTGAAAAATTACCGAAAAATTATTTACTGAGTGGAAAAATTTAAGTTTCACAGTTTTGATGTAAACTAATGGTAAATGATAAAAATATACAAAATGATAAAAATAGATCATGAAGAGAAATGGGGGAAATATGTACTACAGTGAATACAAAAGAAGAAGCACAGATAAATTATAGCTAGGCCTTATGAATAAGAAATAGCAGGGCAGTGAATACGTCTTCATGTGGGAGGGGTACTCCAAAAAAGGTCATTTCTTCATTTTTGTTAGTTTAAGTTTTTGGGGAAACAATTAAGGGAAACATAAGAAAATTATATAATTATAAAGGAAACTATTAAGCTTATCCATTTCTTTAATTTGCTCCTAGTAATTAAAGCATGTTTTAACTTCCTAAAAGTGGGGTTTAAAGTGACACCCCTACCCCACACACACACACAATTATCTGTTCTAAAGATAAATGGTTTACATTAAGCCTTTAATTTATAATATTTTGAGAGAAATATGGAATAATTTCATATTACAGAACAGTACAGCTGTTGCTCAGAAGTAGGATATTTTCATCTAAAGTGACTTATTATAGTTACTTCATATTTGATACCCAAAAAAATTGTTACTGTCCTAGTAGAGACATATATTAAATGGAGCAAACTTTAGTGGAACAAAGCTTACCCATAACTAGGGTAAACAGTGACATAACAACATATTATATAACTGAGACAATAAGAAATAATGCAACAAGTTTTATTGGGACAAGTAATCTTGCATAAGAATGAGAGTAGCATAAAATATGGTGACTGTGGTTGTTGCCATTTATGTCCATATAAATTCTTCAATATAACTTTTAAGATGCTATAGAGATGTGACACAGTGTGTAATTTCTCTCCATTCCATGATACCCCACATTCGTGCAATTTGTAGAGTGTCATTATTTTCATTGTGCTTCCGTAACACGCAGATAGTAAAACGGCAATCATTTATACTGCGTGTTCATTATTTCTGTGCACTGAGAGAGCCCCCCCCCATCCCAGTGTGTAGCACACAGAAGGAATGTAGAGTACAGATATTATCAACAGGTAATACTTTTTCTGCTTTTTAGAAACAGAACTGATTCCTTCTTATCTCTGGGTAGACTCAAACCATCATGTTTGAGTTATCAGCAGTCATGTTTGTGATCGTATGTAGCAACAAATACCAGCAAATTGTCATGTGCAGTGACTATCTAAAAAGTGGGATTAAAAAACTGAATGTTGTATTGATGTATGCTAGGACAGAACCAAAAAATTTTTAGGTCAATGAGAAGTAAGGATGTCTACATATCAGCTGTTAGAATCAAACAATTTGTGATGATTTTTTTAATGTTGCACCAACGAGATGGACTGTTATGCAATAATTAAAGGAGAAATAAGATATGTCAGCAGCCGGCATCATTTCAACAATTTCACATACCGGGTAGGTTCTATATATGAAAGCAAACAGTTAATGCAGTTTTTGTATGTATTGTCTGTCAAAATTATATGTTTCCCATTAGGGAGATGTGGCGAGGCTTTGTGTGCCTTTTTGTATATACACTATATGGGAATCATAAATACTGTATAAATATTGTCATGTTAGTGGATATTCTAACTATCAAATAGTAAAACTAATGTAAAAAAGAAATAACAATAAACAAAGGAACAAGACTTATTCTACACTGCAGTTGAACAGGCCCTTTTTCAAGAGACAAATACAAACTTGAAACAGAAACACAAACTTATTTATTAAAAAGTGCACAGAGATACCAAACAAACATCTCCGTACATTGGGCATGACAAAAAAAGGACCATTTATTTTTTTTAAAGGTGTGTACTTCTTCTTCATCATTCATTCTCAAACTCCTGCTGGATCTGTCTTGTAGAAAAGTACAATGGTCCTACTAGATTTCCAACAGGATGTAGTCCAGAGAATGAAAATGCATTGTGCAGCTGTTTTATTTGCGGCAATGGCCTGACATATTATCTTCAGTGGTGGTGTGCACTGATTTTGTTCCTAACACTCTTAAGTATTCCATGTTTTTGCCTGTCTTTTTTATCTGATAGATAGCATTGGAAGCTTCTTATTTTAAAAACTATATCCTTGTTGAGATGGATTTCTTGCAAGTGGCATACATTTACGTGCGCTTCATTCAAGATGTTTTCAAGTTCCATTTATTTGTTGCTAACAGCTTCAGCATTTCAATGAATTATTTTCATAAGTCTTGTTTTTAGGCCAATTGCTATATTCTCTTGCCTCCACACTCCTTGGGGCAATTTAGAAGAATTCCTGTAGCTGGGGTTGGACCCTTTCAAGGCATAAGACTTTGCACCTTCCCTACCTGGATGTCTGTCACATGGCAGTCACCATAACATATATCAGGTATAAAGATATTCCCATTGATTGTCATCCTGATTGCTGTGGTGCACCTCTTGACTGGTTGTCTCCATCTTTAATACCGTTCTTGCTAGGACAGACTGTTGTCTTGCTCAATTTTAGGAGGAACTGACCAGTCTTAATTTTCAGCCTATGTTGACTGAACTAAACCCCATCTCAGCAGCAAGGATCTGGCATTAATGGGGAACCCACCCCTATTTAAGAATTATCTACATCCTTGGGTTAACCTCACATCCATACATTGGTAGTCACCTCTTGCTATATGCAGAGCAGGTCACAGCATCACTATTCTTTTCTGTCCTTTAAGACCCATTATTTTTTAAATTATTTTTGCACATCTGTAGTTTATGTGTTTTTTTTTCCTTTTTAGGTTTATGTGTCAGAACCTAGCAACCCATCAAAGGTCAAGGTACATGGACCTGGTGTCGAGAAAGGAGTCAAGACTTTCGCACCCACCTACTTTGTGGTGGATTGCAAAGAAGCAGGACCTGGTAAATTCTGTTGCTCACTCTTCTGTAATTATGTACATTCTGCACAATATGTTTTATTATAGTTAACTGACTTGTGGCATAGTCACAGAGTCCAGTTTATCTATAGCAGACAAGCATCCTCAACTATAACTTACAATCACAGGAATTAATCATTATTTAATAAATGGACTGTGATCTGGATGGAAGAGACTAGGGAAAGTTTTACAAACATCAGCAGAGGAGAATGACAAAAACCTAATTGACAGATCTTAACATGGCAATTCAAACATTTATGAGCAGCACAAATGACATTCTGGTCGTGAGAGGAATAAATACTACATCCAGTAAGTCATTAAAAAAATAATTGTTAGCTAAAATATGTTGATTGAGAAATTCCTTTCCATTCAAGTTTATACTTTTATGTTATTAGGTGATGTTGCTGTTGGTTTGACCGATGAGCGTGGAGTTGATGTGCCAGTTAAGACCATTGACAACCAGGATGGTACTTTCACAGTCCAGTATGAGCCAAAAACTCCAGGTGTTTACACTGTGCTGGTTTACTTTGCTAACAAGGAGGTTCCTCAGAGTCCAATCAAGGTCAAAGTTGAACCCAACATTGATGTCAGCAAGGTCAGAGTTGTTGGACTGGAACCAAGTAAGTTTAACCTTCCTTTTCTATCAATTATTGTAAGCAGTGCACTATCCTTCTACTGCAGTTTATACATTTATAAATCTATATATATAGACAAATATTTATCTGAGAGCATTATATTACATCTTATTTGAAATGTCAGCTTTCCTTAGGAGAGAAGACTCTAAATACAAACAACTATTGCCTTGTAGGTGCAATCAGGAGATGGAAAGTCTATGGGAGACATCCCAGACAGAAAAACCCAACCCAGCCTGCTGAAGACGGAATGTGTTAGCCAGCAATGGCACAGATACTGGGATAAATTAGAGCACAAATTCTATTACAGAAATGTGGTCATATGACAATCAACCTTGTCATCATGGCATCCCTCCTATTAGCTAAAACCGGGGATGAGTGGAGCCGTAAAAGAGTAAAAGTAGATGGTAAACTAAGCAAACGTGTTATTCTCCAACAAGGAGGAGTTAGTTAGTTAGTTGGATCATCATCACTGCATTCTGGACAAGTCCATAGGTGCTCAGATCTCTCCTTGAGTGTATCCGCCATTACACGTTGACTGACGGTCCCAGTACGCCGTTGATTGACCATCATTATTTCTCACCCACGAACTCGCTTGTTTCTAACAACACCACATTTCAAACCAAGCTCCCTTATTCTAGTCATGGAACAAGAGTCATCATCATTTATTCATGCATTTTCCCATAGGGCGTTCAAAATGTCTGCCCAATCCATCACTCTACCAACAGCCATAGTAGCAGCATGTGCGGCCAACCTATATGCTCTCTCATTACCCTGGACTCCCACATTTCCCGGCACACAAATTAAAGTAACTTTACACACAGAGAAATTTTCCACTGCATCCAGCCACTGTTCCCAAATGTACCCAGCCTGAAATTTCACAATCTTGCTCATCGAGTCACTGAGTATACAGGCATGTTCGCAGACAGTCTGTGAGCACACCCATTTCAAAGCTTTGGTTACTGCCAAAATCTCCATTGTCATAGTGCTTGTCGTCTGAGCGAATGCACCACTTTCCTCTCTGATAGTCTCCCTCCACCTTTGAACCCAGGCACTCCTGATGTGTCTCTCAACTGACCCATCTGTATATATAATATCACCTTCCCTGGAATTCTCCCCGATTAGAGCGAGCAACTACAACTCCACCACTGTTGGACACCATTCCCTGCATTCTCTATTAAGTGTTATTACTTTTAAGACTGTCTGACAATCTAAGGACGCCCAACTCCATTCTGCACCAGGTAGCACATCAAGGAGGAGTGATTTCTCATAACCTCTTCCTAGTATTCATCAATGACATTGGAGAGAAACTGTCACATCATATTTCAAAGGCCCTCCATGTAGATGACTTTGCTGCCTGGAGTGTGGTAGGCAACTTATCTACTGCATAAAACAGGATGCAGACTACACTTGACACCTTAAGTGAATGGGCATCTGATTTTGAAGTCCAGATCAACCTCTCCAAAACTATGACAATCATCTCACTTTTAAATCACTAAGAAAAAGCAAATCTACAAATAAATGGAAGTGAGTTAGCATATCTCCTACATATCTCAAGGTCAAACTAGACAAGCAACTCAACTGGAAACCACACCTGATAACCACTGAGCAAAAAGCAACCAGGAAACTATCCTTGATGAAGAAACATGCAAGTACAAGCTGGGGAGCAAATGGAAGTATTCTTCAAAAAGTCTACAAGGGTACAGTCAGACCTATAGTAGAATATGGAATGACAGTCTGGGAATCAGAAAAAAAAATAAATACTGATTGCCTATCTAAAATACAAAATGTAGAACTTCAACTAATCTCAGGAGGGATGAAAACCACTCCAATCCATGCAATGGAAAATACGTAAACATCCGCCCACTGGATAACAGAAGAAAAGAAAGAGTGCTTGTGCTAAGGAAAAAAATTATGTGCATGCCAAACCATCTGATGCATGCACACATTTCTAGATCAACCACAGACAAGCTGAAGAGAACCAGCTTCTGTCACATCTCTAACCATTTCCATCAACACCACAAAGATATCCTCACAAACCTCCCAACTGAAATTGAAACACTAATGGATTTTGAGGTGCCAGACAATAGTCTCCAAAACGTCTCCATAATAACAGACTTACCTGGAATAATTAATAAGGAATACCAGACTCCACCTCAACTAAATGCATTGATACTAGGAAAGGATAAAAATGAAATAAAATCCCAAGGAATGGACTCATGTCTACACAGATGGATCGGCAGAGGGAGAAGTGAGGAATGGAGGAGGTGAAATTCTTATAAGACTCAAAGACGGGAAGACAATATAAAAATCTTTTCCAACCGGAAAATACTTTTCCAACTTTAGAGCAGAAGCAGTTGCATTCTATCAAGCACTGAAAGTCACCACCTAACCAGGACTGCTAAGACCATAGAAGATAGCTATATTCATAGATTGCAGATCCCTACTAGAATCAATCCAGAGCAACAGAAATGAAGGCCTTCTGCACAACATCAGACATGAGATAAGACATATCCAAAAATCATCAGCTATTGCCCTATCACACTGTGGAATCATGGGAAATGGGAAAGCGGATGCTCTGTCAAAAACAGGAAGCAAAATGGAACAACACAGACACCCACTGTCCTACAGAGAAGAAAAAACAATAATCCAGAACACATACACAGCAAAGTAGAGGAAACAAATGGAAGTGGAAGACAAACATGATGCAATACATCGCCTCCAAAGATATCAACAAACCCACAATATTTCACCTTAGAACAGGCCACTGCAGACTGTTGGATCACCTTTACCAGTTGAGAATCTCATACACAGATGAATGTCTATGTGGATCCGAAACCCAGACTCCTGAACAAATACTTTAGGACTGCCCAACATACAAAGAGCAGACCTGGCCAGAGGATACAGATTTGAGGCAAAAGCTATGGGGCAGTCACTCTGACCTGGAGAGTACAGTGGATTTAATCCTTATGATAGGCCTGACAATATAACATGACTGCAGATGCTGAACGCAGAAGAAGAAGAAGATATGAACTGTATGTTTTTTATTAATTCTTATAAATTAATGTTATAATGATCAATATTTGTTTACCTTCATCATGACACAAATATAACAACTTTTGGTTCATTATGGTCTAATGTGTCCATATCACATGATTTCATTCCACCTTTTTAATATCAGGTTCGATTACATAAACCTTCCTGTACACAGAGATAAAAAAACATGACTCATCTACTATTGATAATTCTATCTGCGTGCAGCACACTGAAACCCTTCCCCCTCCAAGGGTATTTCATGGGAGGGGAAAGGGGGTGGATCTCTCACTCTCAATGCGTTGCATGCAGATCGATGGATGCTGCGTTGTATGCGCATTTAGCAAAATTTAGTTTTGTTAAATAATGTACCGGTACTCCTATAGTTTGCTTTGTTAAAAGTATGGACACATTAGCCTGTAATGTACCCAATTTTTTTAGATTAAAAAGTGACACTCTCATTGAAAATGATATAATTTAAAAATATTCATTTAAATAAAGCTACTAGACTCAGTTTCTTAAACTGATCATTTTTATAGCTGTGCCAATTGGACAGCCCAAGGAAATTGGCATCATCTCAAGAGGTCTACCTAAAGCTGAGGCGAAGATCAAGATTGTTTCTCCAACCAACCAAGTTGTAGATGTTCCAACTATTGCAACTGGGGATGGTGCTAAGGCAACATTTGCTTTACTTGAACCTGGTCCCCACCAGGTGCAAGTAAGTTATGGAGGAATCCCTCTACCAGACTCACCTTTCCGTGTGGATGCTATTTTGGGCCCACCTAAAGTCAAGGCTTATGGTCCAGGATTGACTGGTGGAGAAGCTAACAAACCATGTGTATTTACTATTGACACAAGAGAAGAAAAGCTACCAGGAGGTCTAGGATTGACTGTTGAAGGACCTGCTGAGTCTCCCATCCAGTGTAAAGACAACAAAGATGGAACCTGTGAGGTCACCTATGTTCCACCAGTGCCAGGAAACTACAATGTCAACATTTCTTATGGAGACCGTCCTATCCCAGGCTCACCCTTCAAGGCAAACATTAAACCTGGCAAGCCTGTCATTGATGTCAGTGGTATTCGTGCCTATGGACCTGGCCTGAATCCAGCGGGTAAACTACATACAGCATTGATTAACATGTTACGTGAATGCACATACATCCATATATTACTCATATAACCACCATCAGCTTTCGTATTCACTGAATGATTTTGTTGTTGCTGTTATCTTCAGAATTTATATTTAAAATGAATATCCATCCATTAATCCAGTACCTAATCTTGGCATGCTTGGTTTTAATAGCATCTAATCTTTACATGATTGATATCAGCGATTTATAATCTTAGTAACATACCTGTCAACTTCCAGAAGGGTCATTTTGTATTTGAACCTACATTATCCCTAAAATTATGTATTTTGACCATAAATTATGTCCACACTATATATAAAGAGGACATTACTAAAGGTCAATATGGCCATACATATATACAATTACAGAAAATATGTAGGCCCTACTAGTTAACAGGTATATAGATTGTTACCGATATAGTTAAAGCTGCTGTGGAACTTGTAATCCCCTCTAACCACTGTTATTTGAAGCATCTGATCTTAACATTAGACATTAATCTTGAGTGTATATCTCACAGGAAAATAGATTTGAAAAACAGTTGAAATTTTAAAATATAATATGTGTGTCTACACATGGAAGGTCTGTGGGTCTTACCTGTGTCCTACCACACAACCATATGCCCATATGCTACATTATATTTCTAGTATATGATGTAACTATATAGTGTAGCTTTTCTTTCAGTGAAAATCTCTCTAACATTCATCTTTAGAGTTGTATGTTTACATATTGCATGTTCTGTTGTTCCCTTCTCATGTGTTAAATGCATATCTTGTCTCAATTTCTTACTTTTGTATTCTATCAAATAATCTCCATGGATGACAAAGAAATGAAAACCAGTGAACAGTGCAACTTTTTCCTTTTGTGGCAGGCATCTAGGGACGGGGAACACCAAATGTACCATAACTGCAGATAGGTCAATAAACCTGAAGGACAAATGATGAAATAGTTGATCCAGAAGTATAGTCTTATGCTATGGTCCTGGCAGGATGTGATGATCATAAGATACTGCTGCAGTTAGATGTATCCCCTTGGAAACCTAATACAACCATGCCTTTGAGACAATAAACCTTATTATGAGAAAGTCTATGGGAGGTCAATAGCTACCTATTTATAGCTAATGAGATTACTTCATCATCAATATGAAAGTATTCTCATATTGACATTCATTGTCAGACATTGATCCTTAGCTTGGTTTGGACATGTATGCAGGAATGATTCCTTGCCAAAAACAATACTGCAGGGAACAGGAGGACAAATAAAGGCATGGACAGACAATATCAAAGAATGGACAGGGTAAGATATTTCCACACTCATCCGCATCGCTGAGGATAGAATTCGCTGGAGGACTCTGTGTGATGAAGCATCCAACGTGGTACCCCTACAACCCTGAAGGGTTATGGGTTTATTGATTGATTGATTGATCCTTAAGTGGATTTATGTTTCACATAACATCTTTTTTTTCTCTCAAACAATTGTAGAGTTCTAACATGCTCTGATGATATCCCACTTTACAACATGCACAGGAACAGAACAGTTATTACTAACAGTGTACAGAGTGGACAAGATCAATTGTCGATATGGTGCAGAACATACAATGCTGTGATCAGTCCCTCGAAAGCAAAGGTCATCTGGTACTCCTTAAATAATAATCTTGTCAGTGACACACTGTCAGTTGTATGGACTCGTTCATTGAAAGAGAACAGGACCTTAAATATCTTGGGATAATCTTTGATAGTCTCTCATTCAACAAACACATCACAAATATGATTTAGAAGGCTCAGTGTGATTTAGATTTAGAGGGACCAGTGTTATCAAAGTTATAGTGACATTCAACATGCAGCAGTGGGTATTTGTTCTACTCCTACAAGCGATGGTGCTATCTGTCATAGATTATGGCCTCGGCCTACTAGCACTGTCACAGACACAAGTCAACAGATTGGAAAAAGTCCAAAATTGAGGCAATGAGAGCGGTACTGGGGTGTGCTAGGGATACACCTATCACTGAGATTTCTGCTTGATCTCCTCAGCATTAGAGTGCGACATCAGGTAGCACAAGTTAGGTCATACCTTAAAGTGACAGAATACAACCACTTCCCATTACACCAATGTCTAGAAGAGTCCTAGGGAAAACGCAATCAGCGTTGCAGATCATGGATGGCAGAGGCTGAAGACACACTGTAAAGAGTATGTGAATTTGAAGAAATATGAAAGGGCAGTGAATAGATGGAGGTAGACATTGAGAAGAAATCACTGACTAAAGTATAATACAACTAGATAAAGCGTGTCGAAAATGGATGGGTGTCAGGGCCCAGGTTACAGTGTATGAACTCACCCAGCTACACTCAAGATGCACCCAACTGCAGAACCAAATGACCCTACCATAAAATGTCATGCAAGGAACAAACCATTATCTTCATACTATGAACTGGCCACAACAGAATGAGAAGCCACATGTTCCAAAAGCTGAAGATTGACAAGACAGACCTGTACAACTGTGGACTGAGCCCAGAGACTGCAGAACACATTCTTCATGCCTGTCAACACTACCAAGAAGAGAGGGAGAAAATATGGCCTACTGAAACGACACTACTAGAAGTAGTGCCGTCTGTTCAAACGATGGCTCTGAGGGGCTCCATGGATGACCTGAAATAAATTGCACAATTCATCGAAGCTATTGATGCTGTAACCTGATATCTGACTGAAGAACATTGAAGAAGAAGACTGATGATTTTGTCACCTCCTATACTAAAATAACCAAATGGTCCGACAGACACTGTCATCCCAGTCTCAATTAATTCTGAACACATGATCAGTTCATATTATCAAATATTCAACATAATCATTTACTCTTAATCACTGTTTAGTCATTTTTTACAGCTTGGTTGCGATAGCTTGTGATTTCATATTTTATGAGCTGAGTATATAATAATTTTAAACCAATCTAGCAGGTCAATAAAAATAGTTTGACTAGCTAGATTTGGTCTGTATGCCATATTTTTCTCATCCCTGTTCTAAATGAGCATTTCTGTCATTATGACTTTCAGGCTTTCATATATCAAAAGGAACAAATTAGCATATTATATCTGTTTAAATTGCTTTCCCTAAGTTTGCCTAATATTTGAACAGTGAATTGTCTACTAATCCTTGTTGTGTAACACCATAATAAGTGACTTGAGCACATTCTGTTCTTGATACTTATACTATTTTTTAACCTGTCTGTCTTTCAGCAATACATACTTTTCATTATAGAAATAGCACACTTAACTTGCATGAAAATTACTGTTTATAATAAGTTCAACATGAGTATTGCTTCATAAAATTGCTTGTTACGGACACATTTAATGACAATGAGATAAATTTATGTCATTATCTTCTTCTATGTTCGTTCTCAAACTCCTGCAGATTAATAGGATTTAGTCCAGAGAACTGAATGTGTTGTGTCATAGTTTACAGCTTTTATTGACACATCCAACTTCAGCATGTCTTCTGGGTCACTTTGACCCTATATGGGATGGGATTCCGACTCCACCACCCAAAACATCTATATTTGCTTTTTACAACATGCATGGAATATAACGGCATCACTATTCTTTACTCCCTTTTGGGCCATGGCAACACACTGGTGTATTTATGTTAATTTAATTATCAGTTATGTCCAGAGTGACCAGATTTAGGAAATAAAAACCAGAACACTTATTAATTATAAACAAAGCACCATGAGAACATTTTATTGTATTTATTTACATCATAAGACTGCATCAGTCAATATTTTGTGTTTTCTGCTTCTCAGATATAGTTTCTACACATGTTAACATGTATAATTTCTGCATAAATTCAACCAATTCACATTCTTAGGTCCTTTATAAAAAATAATCAGAATTTTGACAATTTGAACATTTTTTCATCCAAACAAAGTTTTTAGAAACACTTGGACAAAGTGTCCAAAATCAGTACTGTCCCAGTAAAACAGGGACATCTAGTGACCCTGATTATGTCATTTAATTATTAATAATATGCTATTTTAGTGAATAGCTGTCCAAATTTTATAAGAAGTACCAGGAAAATAATTTTCACTTTTCTTAGAAATTTCTTTTCTTTTGTTTGCATAATGGAAAATTATTTATAATATGGAAAAATTGTGAATAACTAGAAGAGAATCTTTGAAACTTACTATACTGGTTACTTCTTGTTAGATTTCGAGGTATACATAAAATACATGAAAATATGAATCTAGTGTTGATATTGTGATTTGTATATGTTAGGGGCATATATCATTACCGGTATATAAAGAAGTATGCGCCTCCTAGCTAAAAAAAAATTAATAATAACCAAAGTGTCCGAGAATATCCGACAAAGTGGAGAGTTCTGCAGTAACAAAAATAAGATGTGAAACACCAAGAGCAATGCACTGTTGTTACTATTAATAATAAAACTAATAAATAGTAAAACTACTAAATGTAAAAAATTGTTAATGAAAAATAGTAAACTAGCAAAAGAACAAGGTCTTTATCTACATTGCTGTCCAATAGGGATCTATCGCAAGAAACAAATAGATGAATAAGAATCAAACATAATACACTGGAACTCTCTTACCACTATGTACCAGCGTATTTGACAACAAAAATATAAAAAGGATAATAATAATTGTGCTTAGTTTTAAGCTAGTGTTTGTTAGGAGGGTACATGCCAATACTCTGTCAATAAACAGAAATCAACAGAGGAGTAAGTGGTTTGGGGGAATGGAAGAGGTAGAAATGCTACTAGAAAAGGAGTCATCAGTGCCACACCTGATTGAGTGAAGAAGAGGAAGACTAAGAGGATGATGGACCACCAACATCGAATAATGTATGCACATGTCTCTGGCCACTGCAGGATAGCGAGGCATTCAGAGTTTCCATGATAAAAACAACATTCTGGAAAGAATATGTCACTTGATATATATTATTAACAGTGACAACAGTACATTATCCTTAGTGTTATCACTCACTCCTATTTATATTTCTTTCTACTATTTCATATCATCTGTTTTCACATGACCAGCCTCGCCTACAGTATATGTATCCCTCTCTCTCTCTCTAGGAGTTTTCATAGATTGTCCCAATGAGTTTACAGTTGATGCCAGGTCAGTGTCCCCTACTGCCCAAGGCAAGGTCAAGGCCATTGTTACAAGTCCCAGTGGCAAGAGAAGTGATACATTGGTCAAGAACAATGGAAATGGCACTTATAATGTGCTCTATACGCCATTTGAACAAGGTAAAAGCCTTTTTTCACTTCTGCCATATATACCTCAGTCAATACATCTGTAATTTCCTTCTCCCCTATCCCCACTATAGTTTGTGCTGTCATGGTGAGGAAATTTAATTATATTTAGCATATGTACTCTCAAAAGTTTAATAATAATTATTAGACAGAATATGTAAGGAAAAAAGATGATGGGCGTACATTTGACACATAAGAAGAAACAACCAAAGGATCATAAAACAAATTCTCAGTTGGGAAACAACCAGAGAAAAAAATTGATCAGGGACACTGATAAGATGAACTGCATTTCTTCTTCTTCTTCTGCATTTGTTCTCTTATAACCACATTGAATAAATCATGTGATTTTCACCTTGGAGCGTGAAGTATGTTGTACTGAAAGTTCCACAGTTGAGCTGTGTTATTTGCACCTTGGTTGGCTCATTTTGTGACCAGGACATCCGAGGCCCAGCACATCCATTTTTGTCATGACTTTAATTCAGGTAGTAGGCTTCCCTACTATTAGTCTGTGACAGCCTGTCTATCTGTTGACGACATGCTGATATGTAATGACTCTTCGCCAAGACGATTGTCATTCCCGTCTATCTCGCATAAGGTGTTCAGTCAGTGAACTTGCCTTGTGTAATTAGATGTTCTGTGCCTGTGCCCATTGGGTACTGAACCTTTTCACATTCATGAGCCTGGTTCTGGTATAGAAAAGTTTGACAGTAGAGTTGGGCCAGGGCTACCTTCGTTGTCCTTTTTGTGCTAGAGCCCATCGGGTATGAAACCCTTTCTCTCAACGAGCATGTTTCCGATATAGGAAAGCTTGACAGTAGAGTAGGGCCTGGGCTGCTTTCTTTGTCGAGTGTCCACAATTGGGTCACTGCCCATAAGGAGCACCGGTATCTAAAAGTTTGTCTCGAATTAACAGAGCTTGTAGGTCCGATTTCCTAGGAACGTTTTCCCTTTCTACTTGCACTTGGCGCTGCCCTCTGGCAGTGCTGCCCTCTCATTGTACTCAGTATGTTATCATTTCATTTCTCACCATGCATCTACCTTTTCATGTTGCTTTCATTGGCCACCGTTCCAATTCTCGGGTTTGACTGACTAGCATCATTGTGTGTCAACAGTGTCGCTGTATGTGTTGCCACAGTGGTATCCGAGATATTGACTGTCTTTTATGCAGTCATTACTCTTTCCATCTGCTACCTCCACATTCACAGACATGATCCCCAAAAGGTTTAGCCAGAATCAGCATGAGAAGCTGGATTTCTGTTACCAGGGTGCACCACAAGGAGGTACTTTTGGGATCTTGGTTATCTGCTAACCATTGGTCCGCCGAGAGCAGTACGATACCCTTGCACCCCTGAACGGCATTGACTCCCTTGTTGAGAAATTTTCCCAGAACAGATATGCATGACAAGATACACTACAAGCCTTCTGTGATATATCATAGCACTGGAATAATAAACATCTTCTTCATCATTCCTCAGTCAGTTATCAGGTTACAGCACCAATAGCTTAAATAAACAGTGTAATTCGCATCAATAGAATCCATAGAACCCCTCAGGTTTGGAAGAAATGCCAGTTCTGTTGTAGACCAGATTTTCTCCCTCTTCTTGGTAGATTTGGCATGTGTAGTGTCCTGCAGTCTCTGAGCTTAATCCACAGTTGCACAGGTCTGTCTTACCAATTTTGAGCTTTCTGTACGTGTGACTTCTCAGTCTGTAGTGGCCAGTTAAAAAAAAATATTTGCCACAATAAGATGAATAAATTAGCTGCTTATAGCTTGTGGTTAGTGTACATAATGGATTTAATGTCAGTATAAATTATGTAACAATTATGTAAATCTCCACACTCAGTCACACAAGACTCATGGATCTGGCCATTTTCAATGGTGATTCTTAATTTTTTACTAGAAACTAGCAACACTTCACAAGAGATATTCTCATAAGAACTCTGCTTACCATTCCATCAGCTATTTAAGAGTATATAAGCTCAGTGTCCCAATCAGCTGTTGGTTATAGGTTCTTGTGATCTTTCCATAGAGGATGCACTTCTTCCTCTCTCCCCTGGTCACTCTCATTTCTATCATAATCTGTACATATACAGTGTTCCTTTCAGCATCCACTTCATCATTTTGTAATGTATCCATGACTGCCCTAATTAATTTAACCCTGTCTCTTCTAATCATTCTACCATTCACTATCTCCATATGTGACATGTCCTTTACAGAACATTATTCTCTCAGCTCTGTTTAAGCTTCTTCCAGTGTCATGTTCAGAAGGTCTTCGATGTCATGTGTCCATCATAGTCTTGGTCTGCCTCTTGTTCTATTTCCTGGAACTTTTTCCTCCATGATTAATCTTTCTAAACCATTGTGTCTCTTTATATGTCTGAAATATGTAAGTTTGCTTTTTTTTTTTATCCTTTTGAGGAGCCAGTCTTTTTCTATTTTTACCCTTTTGTGGACATCTACATTGGTTCTTCTATCTGTCACTGATATTCTTAGGACCTTTCTATAACATTTCATTTTGAATACCAGTATTTTTATTTACATTGTAGATGTCATTGCTACGTCTCACAACCATAAGTTGCCACTGGAAAGATATAGCTTCTGAATAGTTGTAACTTTGTTTTTCTGTTTGTCCCTCATTCACTATAGTTTTAATAATAATTACAATAAGACCCATACCCCATCAGAGTTGTAGGGGTACCACACTGGAACATCAACACAAAGATCCCTTCAAACATCTCTGTTCTCAGCCATTTTGAGGAGTTTAGAAAAATCATGTCCAGACCATTCCTTGAAGCTATAAATTTAGGATTTTATTTGTCCACTTCTTCTCTTCCACCTTGACTGTTCTTTGCAAAATAGTTGTAAAAAATGAGTTATATCTTGTTAATGTCCAAACCAAACAAGTTTACATTTTTTTACCACTGTCAAAAGTGGCTTTTTATAGCCTGCAAATTTGTTTATTTGCTGCAATACAAATATCTTTGCCTATATTATATATTTTTGTTCTATATAATAAATTCTTAACAAATGTCTGTAGCACCTATTATTTAAAAGTGTGAATCCTTCTTTCCATGTCTGCATTGAGTGTCCGTCCAGCTTTCACATACATATAAAATATACTTAGCACTAGGATCTGAATAGATTGATTTTCACTATAATACTAATATTTTGTATGACTTCTATTGGTTTTGATGTACAGATTTGTAGATTAACAGTTATATAATTTCAGTTAATTCTTATGATCTGTTTCTGGATACTTTCAATTTGGCTTC
The DNA here is from genome assembly GCA_034231615.1 of Meghimatium bilineatum. NCBI lineage: Eukaryota > Metazoa > Mollusca > Gastropoda > Stylommatophora > Philomycidae > Meghimatium > Meghimatium bilineatum. The sequence goes on along the minus strand of CM067317.1, from coordinate 30,122,407 downwards.
ACATTTACCAGGTCCCCAAAAGATTGATGTTACCTACGAAGACCTACCTATACCAGAGTCTCCACTATCAGTTACTGCTGTTCCAGGAAGTGATGCTAATAGGGTCAAGGCTTATGGTCCAGGTACTGTCATCAGTTTTGTAAATTATGAAGATTGTATTATTCTTTTATCACTTCTAAATATTGTTATATTTAATATATGATTCATTCTAAAATCAGTTAGATTTATAAATCAATCAGGATTTATATTGATTGATGGATATTAATGAATTATAAGACACACCCATGGAGTACAACAAAAGGGACAACCAAGAAACTGCAATCATAATGAATGTCTGCATAGAATAGAATTTTGAAATGGTATGATAAGACCACCAATGAAGAATTAATGCAAAAACTAAATTTATTCTTCTTCTGTGTTCATTCTCAAACTCCTGAAGATTAGCAGGATGTAGTCCAGAGAATGGAATATGCTGTGTGGTGGTTTTCAGCTTGACTGCAATATACCTGGTGTGTAGGCCTACCTTTCTGCCTGATATATTCTACTTCTGCATGGCTTCTTGGTCACTTTCACCCTCAATGCAATGGGAAAGCCAACTCCACCCCAAAATCTACTTAGCAGCCACTTACATTGTGCATGGCATGTAACAGTGTTTCTATTCTTTGCTCTGCTTTCAGATCACTGCAACACATCCCCAACAACACTAAACAAACTACAGTGTAGGAAGAACTACAGAAAATTTGCTGGAGATTGATAGGACATATAATAAGAAGACCAACAGAAAGTATTATAAGACAGGCATTGTTCTAAAACCCATAAGGAAAGAGAAAAGAAAACCAAGAAATATCTGGAGGAAAGATTTATATTCAGAAATGCAAAAGCTTTATAGAACATGGAAAGAGCTAGAAGGAATAGCTAAAGATAGGACAAGATGGAAGAGGTTTTTGAGGACCTATGCTCTGCAGAGAGCTAAACGGTGTTTAGCAGTAGTAATAGAAGACCCATTAATAGATTATATAATTACAATATTTTATAAACCATTTGAAAATATACAATTAGAAAAGGATGTAAAGGCTTAGAAAACTTACTTATTTTTACTCGGTATTGTCCACATCTACTTTGTCCGTCTCAATAGAGCAATAAGCTGTCTGCAAGGAGTATCTCCTAACAGCACACTTCCTAAGCACATAAATCTTATGAAAATACCCAGTGACCTGTAATTATTTGCACATATGGTGGATATTTGCCAATTATTTACATCAGTATCAAATGTCTATACACAGTGTTCCCTGTTATAGCTAGTATAAACATATATTGACAGGTCTGGAAGGTGGTCAGACTGATAAACCTACAGCATTTACTGTGGACATGAAGGGAGCTGGCAAAGGAGGGCTTGGATTAGGCATTGAGGGACCAGTGGAAACCCCAATGCAGTGCCAGGACAACCATGATGGCACTTGTCAGGTGGCCTACAAGCCTACAAAAGCAGGACCATATGATATTGCTGTCAAATTTAATGACAAGCATATTCCTGGTAAGAGAATTTTATGTAAGAATATCACATACCATACAAGTTGATTTTTCATGTCCCCGAATATTGCATTCAGATTCTTCCAGGACATTGCTTAGTTTTACAACTCTCTCTGGAACATACATATATGCATGTGCTACAGTCATTTAACTTTATTAATTTCATAAAAGTCTGTAATTTTACTGCTTCAACATCATTTAACATATATTCTCATACCTCTTCTTCTGTATTTACATATCTTCTTCATCGTTCATTCTCACACTCCCGCTGGATCTCTCTTGTAGCAGGACAATGACCCTACTAGATTTCCAGCAGGATGTAGTCCAGACAATGGAAATGTGTTGTGTCGCTGTTTTATTTGTGCCAATGGCCAGACACATCCATCTTCTGCATAATATTCACATATAGACCTATAGACACTTATTATGCTACATTTGCCCACATAATTAATTTTTTAAAATAAATTATTAGGTAGTCCCTTCCATGTGGATGTGAAAAACCCAGTGAACCCAGCGAAAGTAAAATGTTATGGCCCTGGCCTTGAAAGTGCAAATGTCAAGGCTGGCCTTCCAGCTGTGTTTACAGTGGATGCATCTGAAGCTGGAGAAGCACCTTTAGAGGTCACTTACACTGACAGAACAGGTAAGCATTCAACAGTCACAATTTCATTACACAGGATAATATAAAGCATTATATATAGTCCTATCTATATAATATTATATTCATATATGAGGCATATTCAATTGAAACCCACTGGTTGTGTCACCTATGCCAATACGTGAGTAGCATGAAGACATACATCATCATGATTGTAATAAGTACACATGGTCATGTGGTCATTCTCTTCATATGCTTAATGTCCTGTGCAGGCAGTCAACAACATGCATGGAGTAATAATGAATCTATCTAAATTTGATCAACAAGCAGTGATTCTGTTTCTTACAGCCAAAGAATGTCGACCAGACAACATTCATCAAAGAATGAAAGCGGTGTATGGTAGTAAATGTTTGGTATGTGTTTTGAAGACTATAGTGAAGGATTGGGCAAGAATGTTTCATGAAGGGATACAGGTAACAAATTATCTTCCACAGCAGAGTCAGGTAAATTTCTGAAGAAAAGATTATGCTTGCTGCCATTTTTGACCAATGAGTCTTGTTGGTGGGCTTTAAAGAGACTAGTGTGAACATCAATGCTATCAGCTACAAGCACACAATAGACAAGTTGCATGCAGTCATCAAAAATAAGTGACTGGACATGATGTAAAACAGTGTCATTCTGTTGCACAACAATGCTAACACACATGTCATGAAAATTGGGTCTTCTGCATGCCTGACCTGACCATGTAAGATAATTTGTTACCTTCCTTCCTTCCCAAAACAGTCTTGCCCAATACTTCACTCTTGTCTTCGAAACACATTTTCCACCATAAATCACCTGAATTTATTTTATGAATGTTGATTGGTCAACATCCTTGGACTGTAGGATTTTTATGCTCGTTGGTCAAATATTGGAGGGATTCAACATCACACCGGCCATGTTGTTAACTGACTGCACAAGACACTAAGCATACAAATAGAATGAGCAGGTGAGCATTTGTTCATTGATGTGTATTTATTACATCAACAATGACATCCTTATGCTCTTCTCTTTCTGGCATAGGTGATGCAGCATGGGCTGGTTTCATTTAAACACGCATCATATAAAAAATATTGTGAAAATAAATATATATCATATGATAGAAAAATATTTTATATTATTGTTACACAGTAACGATTCTATATAATTATTATTTAAAAACATTGTCAGAAATTCATCTTCTGTATTTGCTCTCAAATAATCACACATGTATGCAGGCACGATTCCTTGTCAAAAACAATACTGCAGGGAACTGTCGAGGGTGGAAGAAGCAGAGGAGGACAAATAAAGACATGGACAACAAACAACATCAAGGAATGGACAGGGCAAGATATTTCCACACTCATCCGCATCGCTGAGGATAGAATTCGCTGGAGGACTCTGTGTGCTGAAGCATCCAATGTGGTACCCCTATGACCCTGAAGGGTTATGGGTTTATTTATTAAATTAATAAAATCACACATTTTGTGTGATTTCTGCCAGGGAGCATCATTTACTCATGCTACTATTTAATTTGCACCATGTAATTCAGGTGAGATTCACTTGCCTGTGACAGCATTATCGGAAATAAAAAATAACTTTGATCTTGTCTAGCGATATGGAAAAGTAGGACAAGCATTTATCACAGAGGTCACAATTTTGTTTCATCAGATAGTTTTGTTATGTTTATTTATTCATTTGTTTAATACTTATTTTCAAACTACATGCTACATAAAAATGTTGTATTCTCAGGTACAAAACGTCCCGCAGAGATTGTGCCAGTAAGTGATGGAGTCTACCAGGCCACCTATGTCCCTGTAGCTGAGGGACCTTGTCAGGTGGATGTGAAACATGCAAACCAGAGTGTCCCTGGAAGGTGAGAACAGATTGCATGTTGGTGTGGGGAAAAATCTGGCTGTATAATAAAACTTACAGTAGTAAAAATAAAAACACTTTCTATGAATAGAAATGGATTATCAGTAGTCAGCACCAATTTGAGAACAAAATTTGAATATTTAATAGGTTGCAGAAAACTTTTTTTTGCCATTTGACATATGCAGTAAAACTTGTCTTGACCTTTATTTTGATGAAAATGTGTCTTCAACTGAATCATTTTTCAATCCTGTGATCTTATACATGAACAACTTGTTAAATTGTCCTGGATTAAGCAGAAATTAATTTTTTTATTCAGAAATTATTGGAAAAATAGCCTTTTGACCTAAGTGGAAAACCTTGGAAGATATCAAAGAATTTTGAGGGACCAGTGCAGTAGATTAACAAATAGATCTAATAATTCTACTGGCCAGTGTAGTGAAAAAAAATGATGCTCCCCCATAGAAATCAAATAAATTTATTTTGGTTATGTAGAAGACCAAATTAGGCAAGACTACATTTGGCAAATGTAGAAGACAAAAAAGCCAGCAGTGTGGTCAGCATTACACCAGCACACTGAGACCAAATCCACACAAAAAAGGATTTAGTCTGTCAAATAACAACTACAAAAGATGGAAATGTGAGTCCGAATTTTCTACTGACTTGTGTTGATGTTGAAAATGACCAGAAAAATGTATAAAACTACATGAGCTTTCAACAACTGCAGCGCTGAAGATTACATCAACATAGACCAAAATCTGCAATAGAATCAAACACAACAGACATCAATGACTTAGTTATGAATTTCACAGAAAGCCGTAAAGGAGGAAGAGACAGAGAGGAAAGAATATGAGAAAAACCAAATTATGTTGTATAAATAAAAGTATAAAGTGATGACTTATCAGCATGATGTCAAAAGTTTAAGGGAACTACAGAAATGTGCACTGCAATGAAACAATTCTTATACACTTAGTCTGATTTCTAAAGATTAAAATCTTTTATGAAAAGGGGGTCAGTCAAAAGTGTGCACTGTGTGCAGAAACCTTTCTAGACTACTGGAAAAGATTAAATAAAAATATATAATTTTATTGTGTTCAATGTAATGTTTGCATATGTTCAATTATATTGTGAATAAATATATGAGTATGGTATTTCAGCTTTTCCCATTTACCGATATATGCATGTCTCTGGTTAAATTTTTATAATGCACCTTGACTTGGCTGAACCATGGCTTTATCTGAAAAATGTCCCAGTCCCTTACTGTTCCACTTATGACAGATGTTACTATAGTTTCATATAGTCCTATAACCCATTACATAATACATATGTGATCAAGTCTGTCCACAACTCAACATCTCATGTACTGCAGATCATTTCTGATACTTATGTTCCTCCATTCTGTGATTTTAAGTTGTCCAGCATCTTCTTGCTTGGTCTTATCTGTTCCTTTGGCTCTTTGACTTTTCTGTTTGTGCAATGTGCTCCACATTTCCTTTTCTCATGTCTCTAAAAACTGAAGATTCTTTTCTTTTGATGCAATAACTAGTTACTTTTTGTTAAGTAATGTTTTTAGTGCTCTTATTCTTCCATAAAAGTATATCTCTACGCCTTCAGAATTTCTCCTTATTCTGCTCATTGTCCATAATTTATTCATTTTAGGCAGACATTTAAAACATGAAAGTGAAGTTTTGCTAATTAATTTACAGGAAAATTCATATTCATTGATGCTATTAAAATATCTTTATCATGAACATAACATAGTATATGTCAAGTAAAATACAGCATTGTTAATTATCATGTTGCACTGCTAAATGAGATCTTGCCATTTGATTGTTTATATTAGTAAATTATGTATATCATAATTCAAAATTAGTCCCAAAAAAAATATATTTTGAGCTGGTGAGAATGTATGACATCTGTGAAGACCTTGCTAGAAATAAAGATTGACCTGCAGTGTAAGTGGAAAACAAATAAAATGGGAGGGAAACATCAAGAAATAAACTTATCACAGTTAAGAAATAGAGATAGTTGAAAGTCTATTGGAGTCAACCCTTAATGTGGAAAAAGCAATGTTGTTTAGTTATACTGCAGTCTGTTATACAGTATTATCAATAGTAAGCTGATTACCATCTGTTCATTTTTTAACTAAATGGAAAGCACAGATGCTGAACAAATCTCTTCCATGTAAGCTGATTGCCAGTGGTAAGAGATGTACACATTTTTTGATGGTTGTAAAGCTCTGATATAACCAAATTTGACTAGCGTCCATGGTTGAGTACCACAAATGTACCATAAGAAGCATATTTTACTTAACCAGATCACAGTTTTATAAAGCATTGTAACAGCAAAGAAATGTTTTAACTGACAGGTCTTTGTGAAATACTGAACATACACCATAGTCTCTTGGGTATACCCATTATCACAAAATGAAATGTAAATGATAATAAATTGGGAAAATCAACCCCAAAAACAAGCATTATTCTACGCATCATAATAGGACACAACTGACTCTTCAGTTAAAAACATACAAAGTTCAAGATTGGCAATACATCTATGTGTATATGTGAACTGTCACCTCACACTACAGAGTATGGGCCTATACTTCACAAATGACCCTAATATGAAACACTGAAGCTAACAGACAGTTCCAAGCAACACTGGAAGTAAAACTGTATGGGCCTCTGTATGAGTTATAAAATACAGTCAAGTTTATAGAAGTAAAAATTGGAGATATAGCAAATGAAAGTAGAAGAAAAAAAATTATAGGAAAGTTAAGACTGCTAGTGTAATGCTGACCACATGTGTAATGCTATTCCTAGTGTGCTGTTTGTCATAGAAATATGTTAATAGTGTGAAAATTATCTTTACTTACACAAAATACTTATAAACAATTATATTTAAGTTGATAATCTTGTGTTATTCAATGACTTCTCAACTTCCATATTTCTTCTTCAGCGTTCATTCTCAAACCTGCTGGATCTCCCTTGTAGCAGGACCATGGTCCTACTAGATTTCCAGCAGGATGTAGTCCAGAGAATGGAAATGTGTTGTGTCGCCGTTTTATTTGCACCAATGGCCCGACACATCCATCTTCTGCAGAAACTTCCATATTTAGAATAGCATACTGCATTTGTTGCAGGACACATTTATAACATAGACTAATAATGATATTTCGTCACCAGTCCATTCAGAGTCAATGCAGGACCAGGTGTAGATGCCAGTAAGGTCAGAGTCACAGGTCCTGGTGTATCTGGTACCACACCTGCCAGTTTGCCAGCTCCCTTTAATGTAGACACAAGGCAGGCTGGCAATGCTGACCTTGAAGTCTTTGTGAAGGTATGTGTTGGAAAATATAAATATTTTCATGTGTTTATTTTTACTTCAATTATTCCTTCTTTGTTCTCTCTTGTATACTATTTAGATTAGTTTTTATGATTTCAGAAAATTAATATTGTTCTGTGGTTTACAACATAAAAAATAATTATTTGCATCTTTACAACAGCTTTTAAGATGAACTCCATAACAAACAGGCTACATACACTTTGCTTAGGCCAATCTATCTAGCACTGAGCCCATTTTTCTGGATGAGTAATTCTGGATTCGTGTTTTCTTTCATCTTGACCAAATAGGATATGTTGATTGATGATCTAACAAATTGTCATCTTAAAACATCCGTTGTTTATGTAACAGATTCATAGCTAAAATTAAATAGAAACCATCTGAAGATGTTATTTTACCTAAATTCAAGTCATTAGTATCTAAAAGTTAGTGAAAGCTGGAAATCAACTACATCTTTATAAAACGAACTAATAGTCTTCAAAAACAAATGTCTCAGGAAAATCACAAACAAAAACTAGAAAGACTTTAAGTCAATTGAGACACTGAGAGAAGAGACAAAACAAGAATACATCACTAACGTTATTAGAAAAAAGACATTGGGCATACATCAGTCACACACTCAGAATGAATGAAGACAGAATACCATGTCACGTCTTTACATGGTCACCGAGTGGCAAGAGAAAAGGGGAAGACTAAAAACAACACTGAAAAGAACTATTGAAAAATAAATCACAACAGCTGGTATGAAAATGAATGATCTAGAACAACTGGCTGTTGATGGACAAGCATGGAGAGCTATGATATCTGCCCTATGTGCCAAACTTGGCACAAGAGGAAAATGATGAATTCTGGATAAGAAATTTGGAAAGTGTTCATTTGCATCTAGTGCTTTCATTATAGTACCTAAAATGCTGTACTGTATTTGAAGCCATATCCTCCTTTGGGAGTTGGCCATATTTGTGTGCTACTTTATATTTGTGTCATCCATTTCAACTGCAAACATCTCTGAAAGTATACTCTGGGTTATAACACATCATTTCAAATATTTGAGATATGGGTCAATTACTTTTGTCAAATTTCTGTGTCTTTCTCAATGAAAACGAAGCGCACTAGCAGAGTGGTACAGAACAATCTGCTCTGGTTATAATAATAAATAATAATAAAATCAGTAATCCATTAGGGTCTTAGTAGTGCCACATTGGATACATCAGCACAAAAAAGCCTGCCAACATCACTTTCTTTGATTATAATTAAGAATGTAGAAAAATCACAGCTTGACTATTCTTCAATGTTATCAAGCCTGGTTTTTCTTTCTCCATCTTCTCTCCTTCCACCTCCAACTGTTCTGCGGGATATGCAGGATAATCTTTGGAAGCAAATTGTCTCATTACATATGCAAACCATCAAGCTTATATTGTTTCACCACTTATCAACAGTTATTCTTGTCAACATGCAAACTCTGTTATTTTGTTTTGGATAAATATATTTGTTTTATGCTCTCTAGAATTTGCCAGAGATATGATAACAGCTGTGTTATTCCTTATTTGCCTTAGCATGGGAATTTTGAAGAGGAGATGAGTGTCTCTTGAGTTCAAACACAGCTCACTAAAATGCTACATTGTAACATTGACTGCTCTGGTTATATATACTTGGGAATACCAAGAAAATGCTGAATAGACATCAAAAAAGATACTATGTGCAATATAAACTTAGTGCAACCAGTATGATCCATCTGACATTAGAGTGCAAGTTAAATCTCCTACACCTATTGGCAAGTGTTCATAACACATCTGCATCATCCACCTGAAATTAGAGAATAGAAAATGTATACTTTTAACTGATTCTGCTCAGAAAGACTCAATTGAATCAGGAACTGCTATGTCTTCAGAAAGTAGAGACTCCATTCATTCTTCTAATTTTTTTTTATATTTAATTTGTCATTTCTAGATTTTTATCACCATAAAGATGGTTCTGATCAAAAGCCTATATATTTTTTATATAAGTGCACAATAATTTTAGTGAAAGTATAACTATTTTTTTATTTACTTTGGTCGCAGTAATGTTTGAAATCTAACCTGGAAATTACTGGGAAAATGGTATTCAGTTTCGTGTTTGCAAGTTTATGCCATTTTATTTGAGAAATCAACCACATTATAGTCCTACTCTCATGGGAGTTACTGTGAAATCTTTTGTTAATAAACATGTTTTAGAAGCACTATGCCTATATACTATACATTTTTGTGTTTATGATTGGATTATCTATAAAATTGATACAGTTTGAGTAGAACTATTCATTCAGAAATTTGGTAAGTTCAAATTTCATGTACCAAATAATTTTAATTTCTAATTTCCAACATTGTATTTTATTTGTAAAATCAATTGTTAAATAATAACTATTTTTTTTTTTAATTTTCAAAATGAACTTGTCATAATCGCATTCTCTGCCCATTTCTATTTCAAAATATATATATTACATTATGATGTAAATATATTTAGAATACTATTTCTTGTTCCGGTGATAGATATGCAAAATAAAACCAACAACATCAAAATTTAATTCTGTCCAAACACTAAAAATATTCTGGGACAAATCAGTTAAGCATTTGTAGTTTATAGTTCATTTTAGAGATTTGTGTAAATGGAAACTGGTAATTATATGACATGATAGAAATATTATACACAATATTTCTCAAAGTTTCTAATACTATTTTTATGAGGGTCAGCAAGTTTCATCTGTGCACAAACAGGATTAATTTTCCTTTATAAATGATTATCCAGTCACACATCTAAATGTTGGTAAGAAATCAGTATCAGAAATCAGTATCAGAAATCAGTATCAGAAATCAGTATCAGAAATCAGTATCAGAAATGATCTGAAGTACATGAGATGTTGAGTTGTGGACAGACTTTATCACATATGTATTATGTAATGGATTATAGGACTATATGAAACTATAGTAAAATCTGTCATAAGTGGAACAGTAAGGGACTGGGACGTTTTTCAGATAAAGCCATGGTTCAGCAGAATCAAGGTGCGTTATAAAAATTTAACCAGAGACATGCATATACCAGTAAAATTTCAAAAGTAGAATATATATTAGAGCTGAGTAAAACTAGCATGGTTCGGACATGTATGCAGGCACGATTCTTTGTCAAAAACAATATACAGGGAACTGTCAAGGGTGGAAGAAGCAGAGGAGGGAAAATAAAGGCATGGACAGACAACATCAAGGAATGGACAGGGCAAGATATTTCTACACACATCTGCATCGCTGAGAATAGAATTCGCTGGAGGACTCTGTGTGCTGAGGCATCCAATGTGGTACCCCTATGATCCTGAAGGGTTACGGGTTTATTGATTGATTGATATACCAGTAACTGAGAAAAACTGAAATACCATACTCATATATTTATTCACAATATAATTGAACACATGCAAACATTACACTGAACATAATCAAATTATATATTTTTATTTAGTTTTTTCTAGTCGTCTAAAAATGATTTCTGCACACAGTGCACACTTTTAGCTGACTGATTTTTCATAAAAGACTTTGTAAGTTGCAAAATTTGTAAAACATAACCATAACCACAGTGTGTGCTCTGCCACCGTCATTTTCAACTAAAAGGGATAGAATATATATTAAAACTGAGTGCTAGACATTGATTTTGTTTATTTTTTAAATTGTTATTCCATTTTTCATTGTTATCTCACGTGGTCGATTCTGCTTGACTTATTCTCAGCGACCTGATGACACATTTATCCGCCCATTCATCCAAGACAACACAGATGGCACATATGATGTAGTTTACACTCCAGAAGATCAAGGTGTCTATGACATATCTGTTCAGTATGGAGGTCAGAATGCTCCAGGATCACCATTCAATGTCAAAGCTACACCTACAGGAGATGCTAGCAAGTGTGCAATTACAGGTTTGTCAGACTATTATTTTGTATACAAAAGTTAATTGTGTTATTTAGCATGTCTGTGTAATCTACATTCTGTTATCTAACATCAAATCAAAGGTGCTGTCAGAACGATGTTATACACCGATGACAATCCTGGTGTATAGGCAGGGCAGAAATCGAGAAGAGTGTGTCCTGGAACTACAGAAGGAGCTGGACAGAGTGACAAATTTGTGTAGAGATATGGAAGCAGTGGTAAATCCTTCTAAGGCTTTCATGGCATGGTTTTCCTTGAACAATCACATGGTAAAAACACCCATGCCACATGTTTCATTGGCCAGGATAAGTTTAAAAAGAACCAGCACAATGAGATATCTGGGTGTGTTTTTTGACAAGTCTGAGTTTCAGGGAACATGTTGACCACATTATCATAAGGACAGGCAAAGGCTTAGCAGCAATGAAGGTTATGGTTACTGCACAGTGTGAGCAGAGGTTGTTATTTCTTTTGTACCAGGGCGTGGTGGTGGAATATGCACTGGATATTCTGACTTTTAGCCAAACTCAGATCAAAAGACTGGATAGAATCCAGAATGCATCAATGCATATCATTCTTAGGTACACAAGAGACATTGACAAGAGCTATGCGGTACCTTCTTGACTGTCCAACAGCAGAGCACAGATTACAGTATTTCTGTGCACAGGTGTACCTTCAAATACATGCAGATAAGAAACACCCATTGCATTGTAAAATACATAAAGTTAAAGGCTGCAGACTTAAGAGAATGAAGTCATGGATGGGACATGCTGACGTTGTCATACAAAGTGTGTGCAGGTTGCAAGATATGGCAGCAGGTGCGGAATGGATAGGTCTACCTACAGATTTCGAAACTTGTTTGAGAGTAGTAATATCACTTAGCAGGGAATACAGAGAATGGTGTCCCACAGCTGTGGAGAAAGAAGTGCAGACTTTGGTCAGTAAGAATGCAAAGAGGGGAATGTGATTATATATACACTGATGGATTTGTGATTAGACATGTTCACAGTTGGGCTTTCACAGCTCAGTGCACAGTTAAAATGATCAAGCAGGAGAGTGTGGTCTTTACTATTACTACGAGTAGCATGACCATGGAGATTATGGTGGTGACCTGGGCATTTGAGTGGGTAGGCACACAGAAGGTAACATGGGTCTGTATCTTGAGTGGCTCTATGACTATGATTAGGAAAGTACAAGTGGGTTTCATTCGTGAACAGTTTATTGAGGTCTTGAGAAAGGCAAGGCTGAAAGTGGTTACATTTATTTTCGTGCCGGACATGTGGGTGTTTGAAGCAATGAAAGATCAGATCAACTGCGTCATGCATGTTTGGGGCACAGGGCAATGGATCGAGCTGACGTTTTGAACTCCTTAAGAAATTTAGCACATGAGAGTGAGACTAATGTGGATGATGATTCCTTTTCAATGGCCAGGATTAAAGATCAGGGTTTGAAATTCGGTGTTGCTAGATTAACATTTTGGACGGCGCAGAAGAATAATGGTCAACCAGCATAGGACAGGTACTGTCGGCAGAAGTATAATGGCGGATACACTCAGGGAGAGATCAGAGCAACTATGGACATGTCCAGTTTGCAGTGATGATGATCCGATGACTAACTAACTAACTAACATGCCTGTGTGTTTCTGAGAAGTTATACTCAGTAATGCTTCCTGAATGGTCTGCATCAACATTTTCCCTGTGGCAGAAATTGAACCTAGTACCTTGACCATCCAAGACGTAGTGCCACAAAGCCAGAGTGTAGAATGCTTAGCAAGGTTTCAACATTTCTTTATATTCATGATACTGAATTATTTCTTTTTTCAGTATGGTCTTCTTGTGCTACTCTTAAGTTCATTCTCAAACTTCTGCAATTGACAGAATGTAATTTGGAAAATAGAAATGTATACAGAGATTTCATCACCAGAATTTCAGGCGTAACCCAACAAAACTAGAAGTATGGGGGCTACAGTAAAGCAGCAAATATATGTGAATGAAAATAGGTAAATTAATTAAAGTGTTACTATTTGTAACACTTTAATTTGTCTATTTCTATTCATACTGGAATGATGTCATTTGGCTGCGATATCTGTGCCTTCCAGCTTGACATATTTGACTTCAACATGACATTTGAGTACATCTTTAACTCCTTACTCCTTGATCAGACTACCTTGTTGCAACTTATTGTTAAAGATCTTTACATGTAAGCTAAGCATTGTCTTCACAGCTCAGGTTATTTGGCCCTGATGTTGGCAGTTATCTATGAGTCACAGACTACTACAGTTCATGTATTAGTTCAGCATCTTGATCCCTATCATTATAGTAATTATTTTCTCATTACTATAATCCAGCAGCCCAATGGATGTGCATTCAAATCACAAATAAGAACAAGATTTCTTTTTGTGATTTGAAAAAGAAATCTTGTTCTTCTTTGTTAATTCTTAAACACCTGCTGGTTAGCAGGATGTATTCCATATAAAAGAATGCTTTCTGTCATGTTTTACAGCTTGACTGTAATATCGATGCATTTCTGCATGACACATCCAACTTCAGCAAATTAAATGGAATCTTGCATGTCCTTGTGTTTCATTGCTAGTATGCTATGATAGTTCAATACATGACACAGAAATTTTTGGAAACTTATTAAGTTTTCTTTTTATCTGCTCATTACTGATATCATTTGTGGTACATAGACAAAAACATATATGGTAATCTTTTTTTTTCTGTCCAGATGGAAGGGGAACAATCCCTGTTGGTAAAGAGACAGTCATCACTGTAGATGCTGCACAGGCTGGTGTTGGAAAGGTCACCTGTCGCATTCGATCTCCAAGTGGCAGCGACATTGATATTGATATTATTGACCAGGGAGATGGTACATTCACTATCTCCTTCACTCCTCAGTTCCCAGGTCCCTATACAATTGAAATCAAATTTGGTGGAGAGCTGATTCCTAATGGTAGCTACACAGTACTGGTAAGACTTCTGGTTGTATTGCTGTTTGTGGGTGTGGTTGGCTTTTTCAATCCCAAATTTTAATAATACATCTGCCTATGCCTAAAATCAAAATTTAAATAGTCACGTCAGTTTATCACAATGTCATCAAAATTCACTATTGATCTATTGAAACTTCCCAATTATAAAATGTGTCATCAATATTCTCTATTAATTTATGTTCCCAATTATAGTAATTATAAAATTATATATATTCCCAATTTATAAAATGTATTATCAAAATCATCACATGTTTTGTCTTGCAAGTTATACCAATCAAATTTCAATACTGTATGTGAGTATAGATTCTATATTTTTTTATATTGAAAATACCCAGAGCCATAATCTGTGGGCCCTATATGGGACATGTAAATTATATTTTAAAATTTTCATGTGCATGTGTATGTATAATATTAGGAGTAAACACACATATTGCAGACAGAATAATGGTCAGAAGGGTAGATGCCAACTATCTATAAACAGGATAATCTAATTTGTAATGTTGGTGCAAGGTATTGTTGATTGCACAATTCCTGAGTGTATATACCCACATCAAAAAACGTGTTTCTCTGGGAGGAAATCTTTAAAGTTCATGTCTTCTTCTTCTGCATTCGCTCTCAAATAATCATCAGGAAATGTATGTGATTTCCAACGACCATGAGGAACATTGCGCTACCATTAAATTTGTGCCATGCAGGCCTAGCACATCCAATTTCAGCCTGCTTTGAATTCAGGTGAGCTTTCCTAGCATGTGACAGCCTTCCTATCTGTTGTCAGGTGACAGATATGTATCAATTCTATGCAGTGACAGTTTATATCCAACTATCACTTGGACTTTGCAAGCCAAAACATACCACTGGGGGAAGTCTTCGAGGAGGTGGTAATCAGGGATTTAGACTTGGGTCCACAACATTTATCTTGCATGAGGTGTTTCACTGCAACTGAACTTGTTTCACTCATGTAATTAGGTGCACTGACCCTGTGCCTTCATGTACTGAACCTTTTATCATCTGTGAGCATGGTTCCAGTATAAGAAACACTCTACAGTATAGTTGGGCTCAGGTTCATTCATCCTCTTAGCCAAGGTTAGATTCACCAATAAACCTGTACTCATATTTAGGTGCACCAGTGGACATTCCACGAGACATTCTTCTTGGAAGTAACTACAAGCTTGTTCTTGAGCTGAACAGTGTTTCTTTTATAATTTCCGTATTGCTTTTCCTCTAAAAGGTCATGTTAGAAGGACAATATACCGGTGGTTGCTTTAAAATTATCATTCCTGCCCTCATTTTTTAATAGTCATGATAACTGGAAAGAAACTGGGATATTTAGGCAGCCGAGAAAATTACAGTAGCTGGTCCAGATAGCCAAAAATAAAAACTGTCTCAGTCTAGTCTCAGGTAAAGCAGGAGGTCTAGGATCCACAAATATAAGGGACACAATAGTACTGTGGACCATCTCTATACACAGTCAATGCACAGATGGTATATCATAGAAAAGTTGGTGATTGGTATGGACTACGAGAAACCTGAAAAAAATAAAAATTGTGACTGGTTTGGATTATGAAATTTGTTTACATATTCAATTACAATCTCCTTTGAACAGACACAGTTAACCAGTACTGATATCTCAGTTGATTGACCAGAGATTCCTTATCATAACTTAGACTCCCAGACAATAATAGTTCATTATCTGAGGGATGCAATGGGGTCATGAGCTGTCTTGGCACAGAGTTAATATACAGGTGGTATCCTGAACACAACTGTGTGACTATTATGGGTTTAAGATAACCCAAACAAGATTCTTGCTGACATGTGTTCTAAGTCAAAAGGCAGAACTAAAATGTAGAGTAAAGTAATTATGGATTGGTGGTAAAGTTGTTAGAGGTTTGTGTCTCACAAACACAACTTAGTTGAACTAGCTTGTAGTTTGAAAGCTGATTATCTATATTGCACTGTTGATATGATTGAATGTATTAGTGACACATAAAAATTCAAAAATAGTTAAAAAACAATTTCCTATACATGTGAAGGCTTCAATTATTGTTATTATTATTATTTGTTCTTTAAATTCTTTGAAACTCCACTGGAACTTTCTCATAGTAGGATAGTGATCCTACTAGATTTCCAGTGGTACCTGTATTTAGTCCAGAGAACAAATGTGTTGTATTACCATCTCAATTGCGCCAATGGCTTAACACATCAGACCTTTGCCATATTATTATAAGGAAGTATGCCCATTTTACCTAAACCACATCTTAGAGTGATCACAAGTGACAAGAACAATAGGTCGCTGAAATTATACAATAGTTAAGTTCAATCAGACATTTAGTTAAGTGATAGGAACTGTCAGATTTAATTAGCTTTTCAGTTTCTGCAATCTGTCATATATTGCATTTCTAAATAGACTGAAATGATTCAGTCAGTTTAGAGTTTAATTTCGCTTGGAATTTACCATCTTTTATGCTCCTCAATTCTGAAAATGAAAGTGTGACTTGCTTACAAGAATTACCCATAGATGATATTTAGATCTGCACTACTTTTCTTCAGAATTTATTCTCTATGTCTCTTGATCTGTTTCTTGAGCTTTTATTCTCTCATGAAAATTGCTTGAGTTTATTAACTATGTGACTTCCTTGTTAAATGAAAATGAATGATATTTTTCTGTGAAAAAGTAAGGATATAATTTTTTTTAAGTTTTAGGGAAGTATTACCGGGTATGTGTCTTATATATGCATGCACACATACACACATCTTCATCACCTCTTATGACACACATGGTATTGCTACTACAGTATTCTACTTCTCTTTTGGTCCTCAATAGCAAATGTGCAATATATAAAACATTCTCTTGCCACACCTTCTTCTTCTTCTTATTCTGTGTTCAGCATCTGCGATAATGTTATATTTTCAGATTTGTCATCAGGACGAAGTCCACTGTCTTCTCCGGGTCAGAGCGGCTGACCCATAGCTTCTGCCTAAAATCTGTATCCTCTGGCCAGGTCTGCTGTCTCTGCTCTTTGTATGTTGAGCAATCCTCAAGTATGTGTTCAGGAGTCTGGGTTCCGGATCCACATGGACATTCATCTGTGTATGATCCTCAATCGGTAACGGTGATCCAACAGTCTGCAGTTGCCTGTTCTAAGGCGAAATATTGTGGTTTGTTTATATCTTTGGAGGTGATGAATTGCATCATATTTGTCTTCCACTTCCATTTGATTCCTCCACTTTACTGTGTATGTGTTCTGGAATATTGTTTTTGCTTCTCTGTAGGACAGTGGGTGTCTGTGTTGTTCCATTTCGTTTCCTGTTTTTGACAGAGCATCCGCTTTCTCATTTCCCATGATTCCACAGTGTGATGGTATCCACTGAAGGGCGATAGCTGATGATTTCTGGATATGTCTTAGCTCATATCTTAATATCTTAAGTTATGCAAAAGGCTTTCATTTCTGTTGTTCTGGATTGATTCCAGTAGGGATCTGCAATCTGTGACTATCTTCTTTGGTCTTGGCAGTCCTGATTCGGGGAAGACTTTCAGTGCTTGATAGAGTGCAACTGCTTCTGCTCTAAAGTTAGAGGAGTATTTCCTGTTTGAAAAAGCTTTTTTATATTGTTTTCCCATCTATGAGTCATAAGAATTCCACCTCCTCCATTCCTTATTGCTCCTTCTGCTGATCCATCTGTGTAGACATGTGGCCCATCCTTGCGATTGTATTTCATTTCTATCATCTCTAGTGTCAATGCTTTTAGTTGAAGTGGAGTTTGTTATTTCTTATTAATTATTCAAGGAACCTCTGTTATTATGGAGATATTTTAGAGACTATTGTCTGGCTCTTCAAAGTCTGTTAATGTTTTAATTTCAGTTGGGAGGTTTGTGAGGATATCTTCGTGTTGTTGATGGAGATGGTTGGAGATGTGACAGAAGATGGTTCTCTTCAACCTGCTTGTAGTTGATCTAGAAATTTGCACATTCATCGGATGGTTTGGCATGCACTTAATTTTTTTCGCTATGCACAAGTACTCTTTCTTCTCTTCTGTCATCCAGTAGGCGGATATTTACATGTATTTCCATTGCATGGATTGGAGTGGTTTTCAACCATCCTGAGATAAGTTGAAGTCCTGCATTTTGTATTGTAGATAGGCGATCGTTATTTGTTTTTGATGCTGATGCCCAAGCTGTCATTCCATATTCTACTACAGGTCTGACTGTACCTATGTAGACTTTTCGGAGAATACTTCCATTTGCTCTCCAGCTTGTGCTTTCAAGTTTCTTCACCAAGGATAGTTTCCTGGTTGCTTTTTCGCTCAGTGGTTATCAGGTGTGGCTTCCAGATGAGTCGCTTGTCTAGTTTGACCCCGAGATAAGTACGGTTCTCCTCATGTGTTAACTTACTTCCATTTATTTGTAGATTTTCTTTATCTTGGTAGTTTGAAAGTGAGAAGATGTTTGTCACAGTTTTGGAGAGGTTGATCTGGACTTCCCAGTCAGATACCGATTCACTTATGGTGTCAAGTGCTGTCTGCATTCTGTTTTTTGCAGTGGATAGGTTGCCTGCCACACTCCAGGCAGCAAAGTCATCTGCATGGAGGTCCTTTGAAATATAATGCAACAGTTTCTCTCCAATATCATTGATGAATACTGGGAAGAGGGCAGGAGAGATCACTCCTTCTTGAGTCACTCCTTGTTGGAGAGTAACAGCAGTTTCTATATACCTGTTCATTTTCTCCTGGCATTCAATATTCCATTAGTTACTTTTAAATGTTCTATGTTGTTTTCATTGAGATGTGTCTCACTTTTTGTGTCTTGTTTTTTTTAATAATAAAAAGTATCTCTAATGTTGTAGTATGCTCCTTTCAACCATTTTCCAATTTGGTTACATCAGGACATTTTATCTTAAAAAATAATGGAGCAAGTGTTTCAGCAATATTTTTTCAATCACAATAATTTGTATCTTCTGTTCTGTGCTTGATAAAGGCTTTTGGTTCAAAACATTGAATTTGTGTTATTTTTAGTGATTCTCAAACCTTAATTACCCTGTGTGTTAATTTGTTTTCTAAGTGTGTTCTACTATCATCAAAATTTTGAAATGAATATATGACTATGAGTGAGAATTGTTGTGATGTTAATTACCTAACCCTCCTTTCCTCTCACACTGACATTTCAACTCTTTGACTGCATGATTTGCATGTTGTTGACGAGTTATTCCCCTTTATGTCTTCATCCAGGCCGTTGTGGCAGAAGAGTATGAGGCTTACCATGCTACTAAGGTAAGTTTGGGGAAGTTCAAGACTTATGTGACTATTATTGTGCTAACTAATTGTTAATTATGATTTCTTGTATATTATGTGAAAGACTTTATGTTCTAAGGAACCAATATTTCTGTATAGATGTGAAACAAAGATAATGAATAATCTAACAAAGCAAATTCACAGTAAATTTCTATCACCTATGTGTTTCTGAGGACCAAAACAATAAGTAAAGAATAGTTACACTATTACCTGCCATGCATGTCGTAATAAGCTACTAAGAAGGTTTTAGGATTGAGTTGGCTGTCCCATCCCTTAGAAAGTCAAAGCAACCCAGAAGCCATGTTGAAATATGATGTGTCCTATCAAAATGCACAGATATTGCAGCTAAGCTGTAAACCATGACTTAACAAACTCCATTCTCTGGACTACATACTTCTCATCTGCAGGAGTTTGAGAATGAACACAGAAGATAAAATCTCAAATTTTAATGAAATTTTTGCAATTGTGCTCAATCATATATGAGATACAGGTAGCTCAATTTATACTGTTCCTATATATTGATACAAGTTTTTTATACCTAGAGAGAGTCAAGAACAATCAGCATGTATGCCTTTTGCTGTCTACACAAAGAGACTGAGTCCAAAAAGTGCAATGATGTTGCTTCTTGTGCAAAGATCAGATTTTCTGTCTACTTTAATCATAAATATGTTCAACAAACAATACTTATTGGATGGCTATCTGTGGCTATGTCAATAGCGATACCTACAGCAATGAAAAAGTCTGTTTTGATTGCAGTTAGCTTTCTGGTCTGTGTCCAGTACGGGAACCAGTTCTCTCATATGTAAACATCTGTAGCAATATGGCTAAAGATATTCTACATTCAATGGAAGGGAAAAACACTGAATGTATTAGTTACCATGCCAAATTCAGATGTATCAGGGCATTGGCTCAAATAAATGGTGACACAGTGCATTTCCATTCTCTGGAATACATCCTGGTGGAAATCTAGTAGAACCATTGTTCTATTGCAAGAAAGATCCAGCAGGAGTTTCAGAATGAAATAAAAACTATGTCCAAAAATATTTATAAGTATTTGAAATCAAAATTGTGAGGAAATCTAGCAACATAACTTACTAACTCAGCTGGCCTAAAGCTAAGAGAAGTTCATGTGAATTTAATTCTTCATATGAAAGTAAGTACATATGAAGGGAGATGACAGACACTTGTTTACAACACTGGAAGCAGGCTTATCACATTTGTGTGACATGATTTTTAATACTAGTGGACAGTTTTTCACATCATATAATTTAGGGGCCTACTTACTAAATCCTCTCTGAAGTTACTGTGTAACTGCTCAGAGATTAACATTTTCAAATAGCTCAGTGCAGCTGAGCAGTTATAGGGCACTGAATGTTCTGACATCTATTATATTATATTCTCATCTCTCTCTCTCTCTCTCTTTCTCTCTCTCTCTTTCTCTCTCTCTCTCTTTCTCTTTCTCTCTCTCTCTCTCTCTCTCTCTCTCATAAATTTATGTTATACAACTTTATTCAACTTCCAACTATTATTTTCTAGGTGGGTGAGGAGTTAATTACCCCTGACCACATAGACGCACTACGTTCTGCTCCTGCACAGGCAGGTGTGTTCCAACCTGTAGACTTCACACTACCTGTTGGACCAATTTTCAACTTTGTCTCAGGTAAGCACAGACTGTATTCTGTACTTTTTGATCTATTTCTCATATAGCATGAGCAGTTACTGTAATGGTAACAAAGCTAGTCATAAATGTTGAATTGGATATTCCAAATTTAAATATCAGCATGGATGTATTTAACCTGAGTGTAGTTGTAATCATGATCAACAACAAAGCTGCACACAATGGTGTTATAACAGCTGAAGATTTAAATACATGGATGGGCACAATTTGGAACATTTGCAAAGATGATTTAATCAAATCTGGAAAGAAGAACATTACTTATAAAAAATATTTTTTAAAGTACTTGATTCTTTACTAGGAATCAGCATCACTGTACAAGGGCATTCCCATAAATTATCTCTGCTTGCTAACAGCATATAAGCTCAGTGTCCCAGTGAGTTGTTGGTTGTGGGCTCCTCTTGAAAAGGGTGCACTTGTTGGAAATGTGCACTTTCTCTCCTCTTCTCTGGTCACTCCCAATTCTTTCATTCTCTGAAAGAATGTACATTGTCTTCTTCAGCATCCTCTTCATCAATTTGTAGTGTATCCATTACTGATTTAATTAATTCAAACGAGTCTCTTCTCATCATTTGCATTTTGAATCCACTATAGCTTTACCCACCAATGTGTTAGCTCTTTTCATTGCCCCTAACTCTTGTATGTCCTGGACAGTAGATCCATGTGATGCTCTGGGCGATGTTGAGAAGAGTGTCCCACTCTTTTATTATTGATAAAAAAAGGTACTGTATCATTGTAATAATTCCCCCAAAAAAGGTAACCTTAGTGATTGGGATTGTAATAACTAGAAATCTTCTCACAGTAGCCTCAAATGTTTTTTGTGTAAAATTATTTTGAATAGAATAAAAGTAGGTGTTATAATATGAGAAGAACGTGCAGGGTTTAGAAAAGGGACAAATTATCTCTATCATATTTTCCCTCTATAAATTATCTTGCAAGGGATAATTAATCTTGCATTTATCTTGTAAAAAACAATACATTTTGTCAGTGTTTATTTAAGTGTCCATCTTTACAGCTAATATTCTTTAGCTTTAACCTCATTGGTAACTTCTGAACATTGTTTTAATTTACTTAGGAATATATTTATGTTCTTATGTAACTATTACACAGCTGCTGTGGTGATGCCTTCTGGAAAGAGGGCTTACCCTAATATTGAAGATAACAAGGATGGTACAGTGACAGTAAGATACCAGCCCACAGAGACTGGACTACATCAGCTTCATATGCAATACAACAATGAAGAGATTGAAGGTTGGTGGTTATGTTGTAATTCCTTAAAAAATGTAATTTTTGTGTAACAAGAGATTATACTCAATCAAAAGGTTGGAAGTCACTAGAATGGACACCGCTGCATTTTTAGTGAGCACATATATGTTATTTTCGAACTCCTACCTGGTTAACAAGATATAATCCAGAGAATAACATGCATTGTGTCATGGTTTACAACTGACTTGCAATATCTGCACTTTTATGCCTGGCACATCTGACTTCAGCATAGCTTGAGTCAATTTGTCCTATAGGGTTGGGAAAGCCAATTTCAATCCCAAACCTCCTTATTTGCCTCATAGGACAGGTCACAGTGCTGATGACTTTCAGCATATTTTTGTTGAAAATACCAATAGCACAGTAATTTCTCCATAGTTTCTGCTTGGATGTAGATACTGTGATTGATAATGTATCAATGCTGCAACTGAGATAAATCTGCATTGAGTCATATAGGAAATATGATCTTTGTTTCATATTTGTTAGAACCAAAACCACACTATGGGTGACCACTAGCAACAGCTTTACATTGACAGATTTGTTATTGTACCCATTTTCTATTGAGACTCAGCACTTATGTCTTTTCTTAGTGTACTATATCACAAAAACAATGAATGTAGTGGAATCTCTTTATCGCACATATGTTTATAAAGATTTTACTATTTAACAAAACTTTTCATAGTCCCCAATTAGTTTGTTCTTTATTGTATATAATTGTATTTAGGGAATTTTGTTTATTACATAAATCTCACATTGATCCAGACCAATTTATTATATAAGGATTCCACTGTATATGAAACCTCTGCATAAGAATAGGGGTTCCACTGTATAAGAATTCTTGTCTTCTGAAGACAAGAATAAGAAATGAATGTGTAAGCTAACTAACAAATTATAGGGGTGAGTAAATACATTAGTTATGACAAGGCTTCTTACAATATGACTATCATTCATGTATGTGTGTATACTTTTTCCTAGGAAGTCCATTTTTGTTCCATGTGGAGGCTATTGACTCTGGCTATGTGACAGCATATGGTCCTGGTCTGAGTCATGGTGTAGTGTATGAACAGGCTGTTTTCACTATTAACACCAAGAATGCAGGGGCAGGTATGTCACATTTTTTTCTTATTATGATCACTTTCTGTAGATGAGAAACACTAAAATTATTTCATTACAAAATGTATAGTAGTGTCTTCAGAACAGTACATGCAGGTAATGTTCTTGTTTTATTTACTGTAGTCTCAGTATAAAACAAATGTAACATTTTTGTAGATGTTTGTTTGTTTTGTTTTTCGTTCGCTCCATTGTAACCATTACGGATATCCGTGCGATTTCCGCCGGGAGCGTGATTACGTTGTGCCACCGTTATGCGCCTTGTAGGCCTAGCACATCCGTTGTAGATGTTGTTTGCACTCTTTATAGAAAATACGCAATAAGCCAAGTTTTTATACAATTAATGTACTGTCTGTGGTCTAGAGGTTAGAAAATCTATAATATGTTTCCATTGCAGAAAAGCTAATTCCACAAACCAAAATTGAAGATTGTAAATATGTCAAGGATGAACAAAATGTTACAAGTTATATGTTGCTAATTATGAATCAACATCATTGCACTGCTGGCAGACCCATAGGTGATCAGTTCCACCAACAAATGTCAAATGGTTCCTGTGACTCACTAGTTGATTCTGCTCTTCATTCTAACCTGCAAGTGTCCAGTTTTAATACAGTAGTTATGCATGTGGTTGCATCTGTGGGTCCCACCAATGGCCCACTAGACAAAACACCCACGCAACAGAAAACTTTAGTAGATGACATGCCGTTATATTGAGACTCTCTTATGGAAGCTTTTTATGATGTCATCTATACAATTATAGACCTCCTCTGAGTAGAAAGCTCCTTAAATAGGAATTGCACTAAGCTGAAAGCTGACGTCTTTTGGGTATGAAAGAAAGCTCAGAATAACCACCAACTGCACATAGAAAGTAAGAGCTAATCTCTCACAATTTCTGGGATTTCAAATAAACAAACTACAGTAGTTTCATATTTGATACCAAATTCTCTGCAACTCATCTTGATGTGTCATCAGTCTTAGTGTCGACCTTCAGCAGGTGCTTGTAAAGCAGTTTCAGTACACCCCTCCCCTTTCTTATCCATATTCAACTCCACATCTAGTGATGCATTGGAGGCAAGTCTGTCTATTCTCTCATTACAATGTATGCCTCTATGTCCCAAACAGAAGATCCATGTAATGCACTGAATATTGAAGTAATATACAACTAAGCCTACAACATATATCTTCTTCAAACATGCTTTACCTCAAACATCCACTACAGATACAATCTATCAGCTATACACATCCAATGATGCTTCTTTAATACTGAAGGCAGTGTTAAATAAGTCCTTGAACTTTTTTCAGATTTTATTTAAACCTTATACTTATATATATTCTTAGGTGGACTTTCTTTGGCTATAGAAGGCCCATCAAAGACAGAAATTCAATGCAAGGACAATGAAGATGGGACATGCACAGTTTCTTACTTGCCCACAGCACCTGGGGAGTATCAGATAACTGTTAAGTTTGCAGACAAACACATTGCTGGCTCACCTTTCACTTCCAAGGTTACACGTAAGTAGCATATAAAAGTACATGTTTAGATATTAGGCCTATTGATATTTACACTTTTAGATATCTTGAAGGTTGTTAATTTTTATTTAGCAGTCTGAAAGATTAATCATGGAGGAAAAGATTCCAGGAAAGAGAAGAAGAGGCAGATAAATGATAAATTATATCAGACCTTTTCAATATGACATTGCAAGAGCCTGGACAGCTTGCACAGAGCTGGGAAGCTTACAGAGTGGCAGTGAGAACAAAATTCTGCAAAGGACATGTTACCTAGAAAAAGAAGGAGCATTCTTATGTGAGATATTTCTTATTACTGGCATCATGGCACTCCAGAGTGACCCAAAAGTGTTCAGACTTCCACAAGCAGATGTCAAAACACATATATACTAATGCCTTCTGTGGCTCACTAAATACAATTTTCATTGTGCCCAAAAGATGCCTAATTATGAGATAATCTAAAGCAAGTTCAATTGCATATTTTGGTACTTTATGGGGAGATGTATCCACATTTTTTATGAAATAAGCCATACATTATTTAACTAAATTAAATTTTGATAAAGACGCATAAATTAGCACATCCAACATTTTGCATGCTATGCACTGAGAGATATCCCATTCCCACTCCCCCCCCCCTTTGGATGACCTTGGGGGGGGGCTCTCAGTGCATTGTGTGCAGATCAATTCATCAGCAGCAGAAGTTATGATTTTTTAATTTCTGATTCACGAAAGCTGTAAAAAATTACGCATAATATTAAAAAGTTGGAATGTGGACATGTCTCCCTGTAATGAACCTATATTTTAACTCTGGACAGAATATATTAATTGTATTGAAGAAAATATGCAATTTTTACTTGAGCTAAATATTGACAAATTAAAACAATTTTGTCAAATAGTAACAAAAATAACCCATCAGGGCCATATAAGTGCCACATTGGAACATTGGAGCAGAAAAAGTTCTTCATAACATTAATAAAACCCATAACATAACAGGTCTGTAGGGATGCCACACTGGAGACAGCAAAAAATTTTCTCCAAGGACCTCTATTCTGAACCATTCAGATGAGTGTAGAAAAAAATCATGTATGAACCATTCCTTGATGTTATCAATCATTGATTTCCTTTTTTCCTCCTCTTTTCATTCCTGAGTTAGACTGAGCATCTTTAGGTCTACCCAAAGTGCAGTTATATCCATTCATCAATAACTAGTTTAAAAACTAAACCTATAATCTTCTTCGTCAGCGTTCATTGTCAAACTCCCACTGGATCTCTGTCTTACTAGATTTCCAGCAGGATGTAGTCCAGAGAATGGAAATGCGTTGTATCGCTGTTTTATTTGCACCAATTGTCCGACACATTCGTCTTCTGCGGGAAACCTATAATCTGTTGCCAAGACTCACAAATGGAGCAAAGAATAGTAACACTGACTTTCTGTTCATGTCATGAATTTGTGGGTGGAGGGGACTATCCCATCACCACATATGTCACAGTGGCGCATAAGACATGCTAAAGTCTGAAGTCAGACTGAAAGATGCATATATAACAGTCAAGCTGTAAACTATAACACAGCATATTACATTCTCTGGACTGCATCCTACTAACTAGTAGGAGTTTGAAAACAAGCTCCAAAGCAAAAGAAAAAGACTAACTGACACACTGTATAAGAATGATATCTTTATTATAAGTTTTAAGACTTGTGAGATTTAAAAGACTTTTATTTGTTCATTATAGAAACATTTTCTCATTGGAAAAAATACATGTGGTATATACAGAGATAAATAATTGAACATCAAGAAGGAGGAGAATCATTGATAAACAACCAAACTTGCTGTACCATTGATAAACAACCAAACTTGCTGTACCATTGATAAACAACCAAACTTGCTGTACCATTGATAAACAACCAAACTTGCTGTATCATTGATAAACAACCAAACTTGCTGTACCATTGATAAAAGGAGAGTTTGGGAGACAATCAAGGCAGAAAAAAAGAAACTTTTTTTTCTGTTTTTACATTTGTTCACAGACTTACATTTGTCCAGCTCTGTGGCGAAGTGGTACAGAGCGCGTCTGTGACGGCAAAGGTACCGAGTTCGATCCTCACCACAGGCAATTGTGTATCCGGACCGTTCAGATAGCAATGGCAACCTACTGAACATATTTATATTGCCTAAAAAATCACCACAGCCAACAAATGCTGGGTTGATAGCTACGTCCTGGATAGGATATGCTACCAATTTTTTCACAAACTCCCACCAGATATCCCTTATAGCAGTACAATGGTCATACAAGATTTCCAGCAAGATGTGGTCCAGAGAACGGAAATGCATTGTATCACTGTTTTATTTGCACCAGTGGTCTGATAATCCGACTTCAGTGTTGATAACTTATACATTCAGTGCTTTTACCACTTCTACTGAACGGTGGATCTCTGTAACCATACCAATAGTATACTCGCCATTCATACAAGAGAACTTGTTTCTGTACCTACCTGCTGGTCACCATGCTCAGATCTAACCACAGTCACTATCTTGTGTCTCTAGCACAGACCTTTTATCACTGTCTTGTGTCTCTAGCATAGACCTTTTGTCACTGTCTTGTGTCCCTAGCACAGACCTTTTGTCACTGTCTTATGTCTCTAGCACAGACCTTTTGTCACTGTCTTGTGTCTCTACCATTACAGCCACATATTTCCACACAACTTGATCTGCTGAAGATAGAGTGCTCAGCTGCTACAGCAGAATATAGAGAGACGATAGATCTAAACATAAACATCCGCTCATCTGAGACCCTTTTTGACCTATTAGCAGAAACATGCCAGAACATTGACCATATTTGCATGTCACTTCAAGAAGTGTTGCTTATTAATGAAAAGAATGAAGTAGCCTCTCATAGTGATGCACAATACGGTTGTGTCATGGCATGTTGTTGATTTGTCAAGAAAGGCCTCCAATGAGCGAATGTTTACACAAGTCAGTTGTCTCACATTCTCTATAGCTCGCTGTGACTGCTACACATACAGGGCATAAATCAGGACTACACAAACATACACACAAATAAATGTATATGAACATACAAAATTCAGGTCTATCATGGCATTGCTTCTGACAGATTCAGTTGGGAGGGAGAAAATACAACATACTTCATCCTGAATAGTGGAGACCAACAAAATGGAGATGGAATAAAGTATAGTCAGATCTCATTATAACAACTTGGTGAAATAATATCCGATGAAATAATATATGTCAATATCGGAAATTTGCTATATATAATGTGCGTCATGTGATGTATTCTTTCAAGAACATAGTCTCCCTTATGAATCTTCTGAAATCCCAGTGGTCTCTGGCAAGTCGTCCCACCTCCTGTAGCGACATGTATATAGAGTACAAAGAATAAAGATAATTGGGGATCTTAAAAAGTTTTGTTTGCTAAATAGGGAAATTTGTCATAAAAGGAAGAGTTATGGAGAGATTCCACAGAATAACTGATAAAGTGATAAATTTGGAATTTAACTCTAGAAGACTTAATAATTTAGGTATACCTTACTTGCATGCACAAAGTGCAACTTTCACTGCCTATTGAAACATTAAAAACCAATGAACCAGACAAAAAGAAGAAACCGTAGTTGAAAGCGGCTCTAATCTTAGTTGTACTTGCAGTCATACTCTACACTTTTAATGCACTCTGCACACTTTTAATATACTATTGCTTTTTTAATTTCAATAGCTGGAGAGCCCAGACGAAAGAATCAGATCCTAGTTGGAAGCAGTTCTGAGGTCTCCCTCAA
Organism: Meghimatium bilineatum; assembly: GCA_034231615.1. Taxonomy (NCBI): domain Eukaryota; kingdom Metazoa; phylum Mollusca; class Gastropoda; order Stylommatophora; family Philomycidae; genus Meghimatium; species Meghimatium bilineatum. The sequence continues at coordinate 30,093,493 of CM067317.1, read as the reverse complement.
GGTGACAGAAAAAGACATTGATAGTCTTACAGCTAGCATTGTGTCACCTTCCAGAAGAGAGGAGCCATGCTTCCTTAAACGTTTGGCTAATGGTCATTTGGGTAAGTGATTTCATTAGTCTCTCTAAAGAAAGTTCTCATCATTCATATTTATTTGGCATGTACTTTCAGAAATCAATTGAATACTTTTTTAAGAAAGAAATGACCAGTCTTTATCTCCATAGAAATTGTTCTTGAATAGTACTGACTGGTATTATGAGTTAAGAAATGTAACTGCACATTTAATGCAGCGCAGCTCGGACAAGTCCTTAAATGCTCTGATCTCCATTTCAATAAATCCATCAGAGTTCCAGTCAATGCTGATTTATGTCTCTTCAAATATCTATTATGTTTCTCATTACTGGCTACTTCAATCTTCACACCACTCTCATGCAGTCTTGTATTTTCTTAGTTTATACACGGATTTTAACGGTATATATATATATATATATATATATATATATATATATATATATATATATATATATATATATAGGAGATTTTTTTAACATATGTAAAAAAAAAATCACATTGCCCCATTTTGGGGGGGGGGGGGGCAAAGTGTCACAGACAAAAAAGGGGTTACAAAAACATTGAGATCACCTCTGCAACAGGTCAAGCAGACTGGCAGTGTGTAAATGTGTGCTAAGAATCGATATAATAAATAAATTGAACTAGTTTCATAACTTTAATTGGAAGAAAGAAGTTCAGATAAAAAATAGTTGACAAGTTCCATTTTAAAGCTATTCATGTCATTGTAAGGTTGGCTGATCATTATAACCATATATATATCGGTCTCTCCCAGCTTTAAATTGGCATCTACAACTTTCTTGCAACATTTATATTTTTCATACATTTTGAATGCAACACTTTGCCCCAATAACGTGCAAAACTTTACCCAAAAATCAAATTTTTAGCAACTATCATAAATTTTTTTGAAAAAAACAAAAGTAGCCTGACAAGATAATGTGCTTAATTACTTAACAATACAACATATATTTTAGTTTAAAAATTTTAAAAAGTCATGATGGTAAAGATAACAGCAGACAGAGTGCGAGAAGTTGCAAAAAATATATTGAACATAGTGAAAACATTATTCTGCATTGTTGAAAATTGACTCACCCTTAATTTTATTTAAAACTTTGCTGTGTTAGAGATTGAAATGTTGGTGTATGATCTAGTCACTGTGGTATCGGAAGAACCCATAGATTCTGAAAAAAACTGTTGCAATGTTTTACCCTGTGTGTCTCTTAACCCCGGGCTACCCTATATATATATATATATATATATATATATATATATATATATATATATATATATATATATATATATATATATATATATATATATAATATCATATCTGCACAATTAATCATAGTTATGTATATGTTCATTGCTATTTTAGAGATTCTATAATATTGATGATTTTACTGGCATGTTCCCAGGCATAACTTTCACACCTCATGAAACTGGTGAACACCTTGTCAATGTGTACAGAAATGGTGTCCACATTGCCAATTCTCCATTCAAGATCACTGTTGGTGAGAGCGAGATTGGCAATGCCGGTAAAGTGAAGGTCTATGGTAAAGGTCTCCATGAGGGCACAGCCAATGAAGTCAATGAATTTATTGTGGACACCCGAGAAGCAGGTACCTGATATCCTGTATACCTCATATAGTTTATAACAGATTACTTCTTGTATACTCGTTATGAAATAACAAAACATGGATTACAACAATTTTACAAAGTACAACTAACAAAATTAACATTTCTGCTAAAGATAAATCATGGTATGAAAAATAACAACATGAATGAATCACGACTTCCTGGAAAAATATAGATACTGGACAAGTACAAATATTGCATTTTCCCTGTAAACTAGTAGCAGAACATTCTTATACTCATATCTAATAACCAAAATGCCAGAGAATAACTGGTGAAGAGGAGAGGACTACAGTAACACAAATAGGCAGTAATTCCTACAAGAATAAATAATTATGGGTAAAAGCTACTATTGATAAAAATTAATCTGTTCTTTTCTGAAATGCGGGCCTCAGAAATCACACTTTTCAATATACTTCCTTCTTGTTTTTAATACTTTATATTCTGCTTTTTAGTTTTTAATAAAAACAGTTACAATGACTCAGTGTTGTCAGTTCAGTGGTTTTCCTGTCCAATTGGAGCTAGTTTTAGATCCTAGCCACAGGAAAATTTTACTTGCTGCCCGTTGTGATTCCTTGTGATAGTTGTTTTAACTATCAGGAGATGATACCAAGTGATATCAATTTTTAAAAACTGATATCTGCACTCATTGCAGTAATATAATTGCACATGCTGCTACTGAGAAATATTGTCAATAAGCTGCACCACTCTAACTCAAGAAGTTTAATTTCTGTTGGTCTTTAACGTAAAACTGCACATTTCAAATAAAGTATTGAGCATCTTATTATGAGTGTACTAACTCTTAGTGGACCAACAACAACATATTTGTCATTTTTCTCTGTTGGTTTTGTCCCTGGTCCACTTGGTGAAAGCACTTGATGATGATCACAGAAGATTCTAAATTTATATGATATTCATTTTATTATTTCATTATGAGTGTATTAACTCGTAGTGGACCAAGCAACAACATATTTGTCGTTTTTCTCTATTTGCTGGTTTTGTCCCTGGTCCACTAAGATATAAATATCAAATCTGATTTAATTTTTGATGTTAAGAAAATCAGATAACTTAAGAAACACCATTGTCAACTTAAGAGAACCAATCAATATTAACAAAGTAAACTTTTATGATAAACTCAGGCTATGGTGGGATGTCACTGTCCATTGAGGGTCCAAGCAAGGCTGACATTGAGTGTCATGACAATGAAGATGGCACCTGCCGTGTCACCTATAAACCTACAGAACCTGGAAACTACATCATCAATATCAAATTTGCTGATCAGCATGTGCCAGGTAAGCTAATAATGTTGACGAGTTAAAAGTTGGCAAGCTATCTTATTCAGAACATTGCTATCAACCCAGATTATTTTGTTCTAGTTATTTTCTAAGCAATGTTTATGATCCCAATTCTTAACCGCTGAAGGATGAAGTTTTTCACTGATTCACTCTTCAAGCTTCTTCTCATGGTGCATACTCGTAACAGGTTGCTTTGAAGCTCATGCGAAACATTTGGTCAATGCTTTAGGGATCAATTCAGGCTGAGATGGAATGCGAATTGATTACATGCAAGACAAACAATATTTCTGACTGATACCTCTCAGCCATACAGCATATAACACTGTCACACCACAATGAACAATAACAAATGGCTAGGAGAGCCAGGTTGTCAGACCCCATAGCTAATGATAACTAGATTAATGATAACCATTTTTCAGATGATGCAGGTGATATATTATCTGTGTTAGACTATGGTCTCAACTCACTGGTGGATAGACTGGAGAGAGTTAAAAACGAAGCCATGAGAGCTGCCCTATGATGCACAAGAGATCGCTGACATGAGGTTTCTCCTAGATCTACAGAGTATCAAAGCATGACATAAAATAGCCCAGCTTAAAGAATACTTCAAAGTCACCAACAATGACCACCACCTCTTACACCAAGCTCTAAACAACACAAAAGGAAGGCGTATCAAGAGAGGAAGGTCTTTAATGGCAGACGACAACCTACTCAGTTTATGAGCTGAAGTGGGAAAAGGCCCTGAATGGGTGGCATTTAGCAAAGATAGAAAGTTACTGACAACAGTTGTGATATAAATGGGAAGAGAGTGCCGTGACTAGGCTGCCAATAGAACAGAGGGAATGATCCAAGAACTCATCCTGTGCAGCACTCAAAGCCACATGATACAATAATTTACACAGATGGCTCAGTAACACAAGAAACAAACAGGTGTGGTTGAATTTTGTGGCTTACAAAACATTCTTGCCAAAATGGCAAGAAATTAGCTGCACATCCTACTACAACATCAAGTATGAGATCGGAAATAGAGGCGGTGATGGCAGCTTTCATTTGGCTGGCAACGCAATCACCAACAGACTCTGTAATTCTATCGCACTCAAAGTATGCTGCGCAAGATAGAAAAGTATATGATAAGAAATGAGTGAGTCACTCTTCTCAACAAAGTGCAGAGTATTACATGGATCTACTGTCCAGGTCATGCTGAGGTCAGGGAAAATAAAAGAACTGATGTGTTTGCTAGTATGTGTTTGTCCATCATAAATGATGATGACCATTTTTTTACATCCACTTTTGAAAATTCAGTTTGGATTATGTCCATGCCTAACATTTTGTAGATGGCTAATGAGCCCTATTCAAGCTACATATGTCCTTGGGCAGTTTTGTTATGGAATTAGCACTGTAGACAGATTTTGGTCTATCCATGAGTTTCTAGCTACTCTCTGCTGTTGAGCTGCTGCATTTCTCCTCATTTCACAAGAGGAAAAGAGTGATATAGTTGCTTGCTAGTAAAGCCTTGGTGAATGGCACTGAGATAATAAGAGACAGGATTGAATTAGTTAGAGCAGTCATGGATGCCCTTTGAAAAAATTATGAGACGGGCAAACGAGACTGTACATATTCAGAGAATGGTAGAAATGGGAAGGACTAGAGGCAACAGGAGAAAGTACTCCCTCTCCGGAAATATAAGAAGAACGTGCAATCAGCAACTGACTGAGACACTGAGCTTATATACTTTTATATGAGCATGATTGTAAAATGCAAGTGGGGTGCATTCAGGAATAGTGGCTGGATGCAGTGAAGAATTCCTGTGTGCTGAAAGTGACTTTTATTTTTGTGCCAGAACATACGGAAGTGCGAAGCACTGAGAGAGCAGATTGTTTGGCTGCATACATGGCTACTACAGCTGTTGGTAGAGCAATGGATCAGGTAGACATTTTGAATTCCCTACATGAAAATGCATGAATAAATGACATTATAAGTGATGATGACTCTTGTTCCATGACTAGAATAAGGGAACTTTGTTTGAAATGTGGTGTCACTAGAAAGGAGCTGTTTCGTGGGCGAGATAGAATGATGGCACATCACCGGCGCATTAGGACAGTCAGTTGATGTGTAATGGCGGATACACTCGAGAGATCTGAGCACTTATGGACTTGTCCAGAGTGCAGTGACGATGATCCAGCAACTAACTAGCAAACTAACTTTTAGAAGGCTGATGAAACTGCAAGCAGAGCATATGTGGAAATGTCCCCAGTGCTGTGACGCTTGTTCCTAATCACAAATGAAACTAGATTAAGTCTGCAGGTAAGTGATGTAGGGCCCAATTTTTTAGTACAATGTCTATAACAAAGGCAACACAGCAGTGCTGGTAGCACCTAGTGTCCATGGTGACACTCGAAATAATTCAATATAAAAACCATGAAGTTCATGGTTGAGGACAAGCTTATAGTCTCAGATCTTCTTCTCATTCACAATTTAACATGTTTACACAGTTTTTCTTGATAAATGCTGCTGTGTTTGAGAACTCCTAAGTGTTTCCATACGGCCGTCAGTGGGTCAGTTCCTCTCCCTTAACTGGTTTAGTATAATGCAGAGATTCTCAGGTGATAATGGGGTGTACATCCACAGGCAATGAACCATCAGAGGGAGGGTTCTCTTACAATGTTTGTAGAATTCTAACCTCACCTTCATGTAATAGAACATGATATTAACACTATATAATAAGTTAGAAGATGTTTTTTTCACTCAAGAGGTTGCCAGTTGTATCCCTGGTATGACATCTTGTTTACAAGTGCAATTTTTTGGATATCCCTGATGATTATCACTAGAACCTATGGAATTATGTGCTATGGGTGGTACTCTTCGCAGGTAGCATGCTAATTTCATTGAAAGAGGTAGAGTACATGGGGGAAACATGAGTGTTGTTTACAAATAGTGAGTTAAACATCTGTTAGACACAATCCACATATTTGTTCTGATAAAGAGACTGATGTAAAACAATATAAATTATTCTGAGATTTGTATTTGTTGACAGGGAGCCCATTCACTGTTAAAATTGGTGGCGAGCCTTCAGCCAAAATTACAGAACGGATCACACGACACAAAGAAGCAGCTGACATCACACATGTTGGCAGTCAGTGTGAGCTAAGCCTGAAGATACCAGGTAAACTCTACTCTTGTGTTAGCTGTCACATCAATATAAACTTAAGTATCACCTTGTTATTATTTGTTTTTCTTGTCTGTAGCAGATTTGTTTGTTAAAACATACTGCTATAAAAAATATTTAAATAGATACAAGAGATTTTATATTGAGAACAGGCCACAACTGACTCAAACAACACTTATACATTGATATATCCAAGCTATTTTATTTGTTTCCTCAAACTTGTTTATATTCAATGCAAAATGTACCTTCTTCCTTGTTCTTTAGCTGAAGTCAGATGCTAATATGGATTTTATCAATGAACTATAGTCCTATTTATGGTCAGCCCATAAATAGGACTATAGAGCTTATCCATGAGAACTGTTTCAGTTGGCCATAGTTGTCTTCTGGTGGTGTGGGTACAGTGGGCATTTGATGATTTTTTTTTAAATGTTACTGGTTTTGACAATGTCTGGCACTCTTAAAAGTTACATATATAAAAAGAAAATGGTTTAAAAACGTAATAAATCTAGTTGCAAACATGCAGAACATTGTACTCACTAAATATAAATCCTGGTCACAAGAAATGTATAGTCTAAGCAAAATTTTCCATTTACGCGAATCCAGGATGTCCAAGTACCTACAATATGGCATAGAACAGCAAACTCCACCAAAAATCTTCTTAGTCACCTCCTACAACATGCATGGAAGTAAACAGTATTACTACTCTTTGCTCCCCTTTCGAACACAGCAACACATGGGTGATCACACTCCATAATACTAAATATGAAAAATGTAGTAGTGTCGTTCTACTAACCAACAAAAAAAAAGACTCAATGTTTTGGTTAAGCAGCCTTTATCAAACAGGGGACACAAATTATGTAACGGACAAATCACAGCTTTAGTCAAACTGTCAAATACTGCATGTTTCCCATTAAGGTGTTGCAGGAAGGGATTTTGTAGCTGTGTTATAAAGGCTGCATGCTCTTGCTGTCATCATGTCATGTACAGGATGAGTTGTTTTTTTAATTCACCCTCCGACAGAAATTGACAAAAACCCAATCCTTACTGGTAATCGAACTCTAGACCTCACTAGTATGAGACCAATGCTCTAACCTCTCAGCCATGCACCACACTTTATTAAGGTATGCAATATAATAGGATGACGATAAGGATTTCTAGCAGTTATGCCTCATACTTTACTAATACTGTGTTTTGGTCAATTTTCTTTCCTGTGTTTGATAAAGATTTTTTTTAGGACTTTTGAGACTGCATACTCTTGGATGGCAGCTGGAATGGAGAGTGGAACACTTATGGGAATGTTCTATCTGCGGTAATGCTGGTTTGTAATCAAGAATAACATGTTTTTAATCGCCTATTTGGAAAATGAAGTCCATCATCTAAAGTTCCATTAAAATGGAATGGAACTCAACTCACCCAAGAAGACAATGCTATCTACAAGCTATGAAGAAAGAAATAAACAAGAATTTTTAGATTTTATAACAGGCTACAACAGATTCAAACAACAAATGAATGGGAAGTTTTAAAGTTGGTGACACCGAAATGTGCCCCTGTTGGACAATCTCCAGAAAACAACGAACATATTTGACAGAACTACCAACTGTACGACACCAAAAGAAGAAAACTGGCCATTTGAAACAGCTCTGGCAGGCAAGCTTTGTGCCCTGACTCATGGCTGGTGACCACAGTCCATTTCTTTTATGAAATCCATATCAGCATCTGACTTCCACTGGAGAACGAGAAAGAAGATGCCTGTTGGTTAAAGTATTAATTTGTGCATTACCAATGATTTGCAAAACTTCATCACCCTGTGTATTTAATTTTTGCCTGTCAGATCATACTTTTGCTGCAGTTCACATATCAATAAAAAATAACCAGTAACTTAATATTATAATCTTGTTTCTGTAGGGGCTACACCTTTTGATATGACAGCCTCAGTGAAGAGCCCATCAGGTGCCACCGAAGTTTGTGATGTTGTTAGCCTTGATGACTCTCATTACAGTATCAAATTTGTGCCAAAGGAGATGGGAGTACACACTGTCAGTGTCAAACACAAGGACATGCATATTCCTGGTCAGTAATATACAATTTTCTTTGAGTAATTCTAGGTGGTAGGGTCTTTGAGGTATGCAATTAAGTTGTTTTTTTGTAAATTCTGCTTTTCATTCTGAAGTCTGGTGTGTTAAGCAGTCCTTACATTAATTACATTAGTGTGTTCAGTTACATTAGTTGAACTTTGAACTACATTCCATTTTACTCACTACAGAAGTTTGAAATCTACTTTTATGATAGCTTTCAATTCAGAGTAAGATATATATTTCATTCTGTGTGAGTGAAATATACTTATAAGAGTTGATACATGTAACTGAATTGTTCATAAATTTATGTTCATAAAATACTGTAGGTAAGTGTAACAGTACTAACATAAGTGGATGGGGAGACTAGTCATTAATAATACAAAATTTATACATAAATTTATGTTATATATTGATACATAAATTTATACATAATTTATACAAAATTTATACATAAATTTATGTTCATAAAATACTGTAGGTAAGTGTAACAGTACTAACATAAGTGGATGGGGAGACTAGTTCATAATACAAAAAAAACATCCCAAATTCCAATGGTATGGGTACATACTTTGCTGTCTGATACATTGCAGAAGTTCTGATTCCATCAGTCCACAAATGTGTAAATACTTTTAAGTTCTAATTTTATTTTTCAACTCAAGAAGTATGTGTTGTTCATTTCATTGCATTGTACAGTGAAACAATCTTGTGTAAGAAACATTACCGGTATATGTTTACAGGCAGCCCATTTGAGTTTACTGTTGGTCCCCTTGCTGGCGGAGGGTCCCACAAAGTTCATGCTGCTGGACAAGGCTTAGAGAGAGGAGAGGTTGATGTGCCAAGTAAGTTATCAAGATTTCCCAATGCTAAAAGCTTCCTACTATCTTATCACTTAACCCTTTAAGTCCCTGCCAATCAGAAAAATCTCAGGGCTTAGATAATTTCCAGGGCAAAGGGAATTTAATAGCAAAATTAAAAAGTGATTGTGCAAGAAGATGAATAAAAAAAATATATAATTTGCAATTAGTTTTTTGATTCAGTCCAATTTACAGATAAATGGAAGTAGTACTAATCAGTTAATATATCATTGTGAATATCATGTAAGACAGGTTTACTTGTCATGTAACAAGCAAGAGGGGAAAAAATGAGCACCAGTTTCATTTTCTTGTGTCAAATTGTTTGTTGATAAACGTTGACATGAGAAGTTACAAAGCAGTTTCCCTTACAGCTTAGCAACGTGATATCCTAGGAGGTACCCTTGCCAATCTTTCATCTGTTTGTCTGATTATCCAGCATGCACCTACAATTTATAGAGATATCCAGAATAAGGATCCGCAGAACACAACATTTTTATTCCCTGGGTTTTGTTTTTCATAAAGGTCTACTGTTTGAATTGGAGTCTTCCTGTAAAAGCTCACAATGCTAGTTTCATCAATACTAATCTAATATCTTGTCCATGCATCAATAGCTCTCTGGATTTGATTAAAATAGGATCAAACCGAGGTCTAACCATAACCCATTCAATCCTTAGTGGCCGAAATTGTTGGCTATATATACATTACTGTAGCAGCTGTTTTCATCAGATTAACACATGGTTATTTCAATTGATGTCTGTTACTAGTTCCATGTGAATAGGCATGCTAAATTTAGTGCTGACATGATTACCGGTAATGGTGGCTTCCAGTGTTGTTTTCCGATTGTTTCTAACAGCTGGCATTTCAAAACTGCACAAGGTTTATTATGATCTTCAATTTTCATCAAAACTATGTAAAAACTTATGTATTGCAATACAACCAATATACAACATTACTATATAAGAAAATTGAGATGATAACAGGGAAGAGAACGCAAACAGTTACAGGGTGTCTAAAATCTAAGACAGGGCAGGTATTAATGGGAATAGATCACATAGTACAGAGATGGTCAGAATATATCAAAGAACTTTATGATGACAATAGATCAGAAATAAATATACAAGATAACGGCGAGGGTCCATCAATACTCACAGCAGAAGTTAGGAAGGCACTAAGACACATGAAATATGGCAAAGCCCCAGGTCCAGGCAACATCACATTAGAAGAATTAGCAGCTTTAGATGACTTTGGAATTAAAATAATCACAACATTTCTGAATGACATGTATAACAGTGGAAACATACCCAATGACTTAATGAGGTCTATATTTATAGCCTTACCAAAGAAACCAGAGACCACTGAATGTGAAGAACACTGTACAATCAGCCTCATGAGCCAAATAACTAAAATACTTCTCAGATTCATCATGAAGAGAGTGAGAAACAAAATAAAATCAGAAATAAGTCAAGAACAATGTGGCTTTGTAGAAGGCAAAGGCACCAACAATGCTATTTATATATTGAGAACACTAATAGAGAGGTCTATAGATGTAAAAACAGATCTGTACCTCTGTTTTATAGACTACAAGAAAGCATTTGATAAAGTTAAACATAACGAAATTATACACATGCTAGAGAATTTGAACATTCATAGCAAGGATTTAAGAATAATCAAGAACATGTACTGGCAACACACAGCAGCAATAAGAGTAGGAAATCAATTTGGCCCTTTTCAACAAATAAAACAAGGAGTCAGACAGGGATGCGTGCTTTCACCAGACCTGTTCTCTTTATACAGTGAAAACATATTGTGTGCAATAGTAGATATCCCAGGAATATCAGTGGGAGGACATAACATAAATAATTTGAGATATGCAGATGACACTGTTAAGATTGCAAAAAGTGAGGAAGACCTTCAAGATTTAATTAATGTAGTAGTCACAGAAAGTAAAGAGAAAGGCCTCTTCCTAAATATCAAGAAAACAGAAGTAATGGTTATTTCAAAGAAACAAAATAACACACATTGCAAGATCAAAGTGAATGATATAGTATTAAAACAGGTCCACCAATTCAAATATTTAGTTGCAATGATTACAGCAGATGGAAGAAGTTCAACAGAAATAAGATGCAGAATAGGACAGGCAAAGGCAACATTCAGAGAAAAATGAACAATATACTGTGTAATATGACCTTGTCATTAGAGGTGAGAAAGAGAGTTCTGCAGTGCTATATAACCCCTATACTAACATATGGGTGCGAGTCTTGGACAATAAACAAACTGGAAAGTGGGAAATTAGAGGCAACAGAGATGTTGTTCTACAGAAGAATGTTGAGAATACCATGGACTGCCAGAAAAACTAATGTAGAGGTGTTGAAAGAGTTAAATGTGAAACGGACCTTAATCAACAATATAAGAAAAAGGCAATCTTCTTTTTTTGGCCACTTCATGAGACAGGCAGATTTAGAGAATATACCGTTAAATTCCGTGTATAACCCGAGAATTTTTGGACAATAAACAGAGATGACTTCATACTCTTCGTCTTATAATCGAGTAACATCAAATTAAAAAAAAAATTACGTCCAAATCACAGTAAAAAAGGAGAAAAACACTTTAAAAAAAATGCCAGTGACAACTCACATGTCCCGATATATTAAGCCAGGATAAAATGACTAGGGCTCTCCAACAATCTAGAGCGTACTACCATACTGCTAAGCCTCTAATTACATTAATTTCTATATATCATACAATATTTCCTTCGAAACCTCCGATATTTCTTGATAAAACTCACTTACTAGGTCTATATCGTTATTTCCGACATGCCATGCCCGCCATTTTTACTGAGCTTAATTTCCCCGGAAATGCTATTTTTAGCAATGGGTATTACCGTTTTTTATATATTGACCAAAATACGGTAATGGTCTGTGAAAAAACGAAATATGGTAGCCTAAGCTGATCTACCAGTAACACATGTTTATCATCAAGGCCCAGTCTTGTTTGTGTAGGGAAACACCGACTACCAGTAGTCTAAACACTGTCACACACTTTCATTTTGGGTAAAGCAAATGTTACAACAGTTACTGACCGTCTACTAGGCTATAAGACCTGTGTACAGAAAATGTAAAAACACATCAAAGGCAGATTTTGAGTATTTCCGTGCATGTGCTGGTCGGCCTTGCCAATTTTTAACATGCGACTCCAAGTATATAAATAGGGACCAAGACAATAATCAGAAACATAAAGAATGAAGTCCTAATTAATTCTGTACAGAGGTCTTTTTCTACATTCAACGGTCTTGCACAAACACGGTCTTGCACAAACATGTAACTGACATCCAAAACTTTGCTACTTAGGCAGTGTTGGTAACATACAGGTCACACAAAGTTCAAACTCGTTGTTAAGTTCAAACTGTTGATTCTGTATCTTTTAAAAACAAAGCCGGGGAATGACTATCTGCAATATTTTTGTGAGAACTCGGTGGCAAATACCGGTAGTTACATACTGGTACTATGTATATTCTGTTAATAAGTCCAGCCCACTGAGGCTGAAGATGGACTACTGGCCCTACCCATTTCAATCGGCTCAACCAATCCACGTTTCCCTCACATTATGTGATGCCATTCAGATAAGTGACTAAAATGTAATCTTTCTTTATAGAAGATTTGAAACGGGTTCCAAATCACAACACATCATAGGCATTTTGTAGTAAAATTGCACCGTAATTGATTCCCTCCCCCAACCACTGTACATTTAGTGGAAGAAGAGATCAATTTCACAATCCTCTATATGTTTATTTTATTACCGTATTCTCCCCACATGGTAAACATAACCAGGAACAAAGTTCAAACTCTTCTGTATCTTATAAAAACAAACGTGATCTTGCTGTCTTGCCTTTCATCATTTCCCACTTAAACGTCACTGTCAGAAGCCAGTGACATAATAGTTACGTAGTAATTACTATTCACTAGCGCTGTTCCGCGTCATAACGTCCAGACACCCAACACAGACAATTCATTCAGGAAAAACTTTGTTCCCCAAAGTCTTGCCACCTCATAAACCGTCTATAGTCATGGATAGGGAAGTCAGCCTATGGGTATTCATTATTTTCGGATATATTGATCCAGAATACAGTAGCCACCGGGGTTTCATTCCTTGATTCATTCAAGTTACGTGAGTGAAGCAAATGAAAGGAATGCTATTTTCTTAGAGTTGCAAAAGTTTGTGTTAATTTCCATTTAGCATGTCGGTTCTTTCTTATGATGATGTTCATTATTGCCGGCTTTGTTAAGTTGGGATGTCGGTCTATAGTAGGACTTTCGACTTTCTCCACTTTTGGGAAGGGATAGTTAGGTTATCGGCCTACAATCGGATGGGTTTATATTCAGAATTTAACGGTAGTCACAACAGGCAATACAGCTGATCTATGTCAATATTGATCAATTTCATGAGAAATCAGGTCCTACAAAGGACATTGTGATTATGCTGCTTTTCAGACTAGGTAGGACTAGTTTTCACTATTTCTATGTGAGTCATTCTTTGAGGGTACACAGAACAAACATTGTGTATGCGGGTATCAAAATTTTCAGGAAAAAAAGATCCATTTGGAATCCTGTTTCACCAAATATCTAGGGCTTTCTTTATGTGAACTATTAATTTTCTTGAACAATCACTTCTGATTTGTGCAATGCTATTCCCCTTTCCCTAGGAATTAAGCCTGAATTTTTGCCTGAATGGCTGGGATTGCAAGGGTTAATGTATGGCTCAGAAACATGGACAATAAACAAACAATTAGAAGACATATTTGAAATATGGAAATATAGAATAATTGGGAGAACATCATGGAAAGAAAATAAAACCAACAAAGAGGTTCTCACAACATGAAGGAAGAGTTATTAAAGGAAATAAAGAGCAAGCAAACAAAAATATTTTGGAGACATGATCATGATGTTCCTACTTCGCAAGCGAAGATGATCATGGCATGAAAAACATTAAATGCAATGGAAAAAAAAAATTTTAATTAAAAAATAATAATTAAAATTGGTAATTAACTCATTTGGTATGTTTGTTTGTTTGTTTTGTGTGTGCTCCATTGTAACCACCACGGATATCCGTGCGATTTCCGCCTGGAGCGTGGTTACGTTGTGCCACCACTATGCGCCTTGTAGGCCTAGCACATCCGATTTCGGCATGCCTTGACAATTCGGGTGGGCTACCCTTAGCCTGTGACAGCCTCTATATCTGTCTCCAGGCACGTGTAGTGGCGACTCTTCGCCCAGACGATTTTTGCTCTAGTCTGACTCGCACGAGGTGTTCCACTGTCTATGAACTTGCCTCATAAATTGGACGTGCTGTTCCTGTGCCCATTGGGTACTGAACTGTTTCTCATCCATGAGCCTGGTTCCTTAAGGGGAAGAACTCAACAGAGAAGTTGGACCCTGGCTCTTTCGCCCTCTTAGCCAAGGTGTCATTCACCGACATCGTGTACCACTTGTCCAAGTTCGAGTCTCACGCCACGCGTTTGAGAACAAGGCGTTCTCGAGCTGAGCGTCCTTGTCCCAATAGCGCCTGAGCCCATCAGGTACTGAACCCTTTCTCTCTTCAAGTGTATTTCTGGTGTAGGAAAACCTGACAGTAGAGTTGGGCCAGGGCTAAATCGTTGTCCCTTTTGTGCCTGAGCCCATTCGGTACGGAACCCTTTCTCTCAGCAAGTGTACTTCCGGGTGAGTTTGTAGATGTCCGATGAGTCCGATTCGTGCAGGGAAAGTTCTATTGCATATTTTGGACATACTAAAAGACATGACACCTTGTTGTTACTTGAGTGTAAAGTTGAGGGGATAAAGCAGAGATACATGTTGGAGAGTAACATTCCAAGATGGACAGGTTACAGTCTAGCAGAATGCACCACCAAAGTAAGAGACAGGGGATGTTGGTCTATTGCAGCCAACTTTAATTGCGGAGATAGCACTTAATGATGAAATGTAAATTCTGAACTAATTCACCATCAATGTCTAATTCATTCTTTTTCTCTAAAATTACATTTAAAAATTGCCTATCAACCTTATCTGAATCATAAGTAGATCCATTCTGACCACGTTTTGAAGAAAATTGAAGGTTTAGAGAAAAGAAAATAAAGCTTTCACATCTCAGAATCCATAGCTGTTAGAAACGATCAGAAAACTGCTATTCAAGTCACCATTACAGAAACAGACTCAACACTAAATATAGTTGCGAATGTTGGAAAATGACAAAAGCATGTGAGAAGAAATCAAATTCATTTGAAAATAAGTGTCATAGAAGAGTTTTAATTAAATATTGGTTGTGAAGAATTCAAGTCAAACATGCAAATAAGAGAAGACACCAAACAGCAATGTTTCTACAAGAAGAAGAAAAATGATGTACTTATATTGGACATGTACTTAAAATGGATGAAAACAGACTGCTACTACAAACATTAAAATATGTACTAAATGGCAAAAGAAACAGAGGATGACCAAGAGAGACTCTTCACAGAACCACAATCAAAGGTATAACTATGGGTCTCAACAACATACAAGAATTACACACAGTAGCATCATATCGCTCAAACTGGAGAGCTCTGGTTTCTGCAACGTGCACCATTTTTGGTGCTGAAGAAATATAGATCTCGAAAACCACAGTTGTTAGAAACAATTGGAAAACTGCTATTTAAGCAGCCATTACTGTTAGTCATATGAGAGCTAAATTTAGCATGTCCAGTCACATATAATGTGAAGAAAAATGTTGAAATCAGCAGAGCGGGGGTTCTGGGAATGAATCGATACCAGCCAGAAACATCCAGTATGGGATTGAGAGAGTTTATTAAGTAGTGGATCTCCCTGGTGTAGTGATTAAGTCAATCACAGATTCAAATCCTGCTTGCAATGTCTTATTTACAAAGTGGAGTTTTTAAAAGAAATATCAAATGAGGTAATAATGTTTTTTTGCTTCTTTACTAACAGTTTGTATATAATCACAACAGTGCACTTTAACAAATTTATATTGAGTCATATCATCGCAATCTCTTTGTCAATGTGGACTTAACCATTCCAAGGGTGATAGATATCTAAATAAATACTAAAAGAGAGCTTACCCTTTAAAAGGATATAATTTTTAATGCCAAAGGTTTCAACGGGTTAACTCCCTTTTAAGGTTTAGATCACCTTTAGGAAAAACAAGTCCATGTGGACCGGGAGAACGAAGGGATAGCATCGAATACTGTATTACCAAGAGAGGTACAGAAACGTTTAACCTCCAGTTGTAAGATCTCATTTTCAGTTCACCTCATTTTGTGAGATGTACTGGTAAGTTTCAGATATAACTTGATTTTTTTAATCTCCTGTATTTTCAACATTTTTGACAACAGGAGTAGGAACTGTAGATATATTTGTATCCAGTGGCGTAGCGTGGGTCAGTGGCACCCGGGGCGGAATCATAATTTTCCGCCCTTATGACATTAAATAAATATGTCAGTGATTGTGAAAGACTGGATGAAAATAAATTACCCGCCCTCCCGATGATGCCGCCCGGGCGGTCCACACCTCCACCCCCCCCCCTCTCGCTACGCCACTGTTTGTATCTGCCATAGTTTGTCTCCATTAAATTACAAATACATTCCTGTTCTCAAATAGATGAGTTCAACATTTATACAAGAGAGGCTGGAGCTGGAGGTCTGTCTATTGCAGTGGAAGGTCCCTCTAAAGCTGAGATTGATTTCAAAGACAAAAAGGATGGCTCATGTCAAGTTTCATACAGAGTGTCTGAGCCTGGTATGTTTGCATGCATTTATAAACTATCACACTTTCATCTATCAGCATGCCTGTGTGACAACTGGGGCATGGACTTCTAGTTCAGGGTGCACAAAATAGGGCTTCTTCTTTCCAGGCATGTTGTAGGAGGCAACTCAGGAAAGTTGGGAGATAGAGTGACAACTTGTCAACCATGAAAAAAAATCATCATTGTCACCTTATCTCAATTTTGTACTTTTTTCTACAAATAAATAATCCCTATGGATGACAAAGAGATGCAGGCCAGTGGACAGTGCACCTTTTGTGGCAGACTCCAAGGTGATTGGGAATGCTAGATGTGCCATCACTGCGGATGGATAAACAGATCTGATTAAGAGAATGATGAATTAGTTGGCCCAAAAGTTCCTGGCAGGATTTGATAATCCTGGGAGACTGGAACATTTGAACTAAACATGCATCCATCCCCTCCCCCTGCGCATTCATGCCTCTGAGACCTTATATTAGTCTATGTATCATCTGTTACACTACTGAGAACAACCTGTGCTTCTGTCAGAAAGATTATGTGCTGTCCAGGGGCACTTGCTCACAGCTAAAAGGATTATTTCACCATCTGTCAGGAACAATAATTAGTAAATCCATAATGTATCACGATTACATGTTATGTTTAATAAATTTAAAAGTTATAAATGGTAAGTTTTTGTTTAATTTTTCAGAAAAATATCACTTTTTCTGAAATATTATTATCACTTGTTTTCTCTGCTATATTTTATTCTGCTGCGTTTGTCTCTAACTTCTGCAGATTCGCAGGATGTAATCCAGTGAACAGAATATGTTGCATAATGCTTTACAGCTTGGCTGCGTTATCTAGACCTTTCAGCCAGACAAATCTGATGTCAATATATGTTCTGGGTTATTTGACCCTCAATGGAATGAGACAGTGAACCCCACCTCCAAAATCTCTGTAGCTGTTAATTATGACATGCATGGCAATTGCATTGTCACTGTTCTTCTCCTTCTTCATCATTCAATTTCAAACTCCCACTGGCTCTCTCTTGTAGCAGGACAATGTTCCTACTAGATTTCCAGAAAGATGTAATCCAGAGAAAAGAAATGTGTTGTGTCACTGTTTTATTTCCTCTAATGTCCCAACACACCCATCTTTGGAGAAGGCACTGCTATTTGTACCCCTTTTGGTCCTTTCAATACTAAAGCGGATGCTGCATCTTGTTGAACAGTCTCCATGTACAGTTTAAGAGCAACCTTGTTTGCCTTAAGAAATGTGATTTTGTTGCTGCACCCTCTAATACACTTCTTATCAGCAGGAAGTCTTCATCTGATGGCAATACTTCTTATACCAATGTTCACAAATAATTATCAGCTAGACCTGACAAGCTCTTCCAAGTTTGCTATATCATGTGTAGAAAAATATGTGCTATATGTAAACTCATATTTGAAATTACTCCAGTGTGTTCTTTAACACTTTGCTGACCAGCGATTCAGAGCGTACTTGTCCGCCATTACCAAGGATGCACGCAAAACTTTATACATTGACATTGCCTTCTTTAAAAATTTGTATAAAATTGATCTAGTGCAAGAAAGCCGTGAAACTTTCTATGTGTTGTAACAACTGCTTGCACTTTCTGAATGAATTTGAAAGCTCCAGAGTTATTTCAAGTGCAAAATGCTATTTATCATGTTAGGGTATTCCCATTTTTCTGATGCATCATAGCAAATTCGACGATCGTCGAATTTGGTCTCCAAGGTCCAGTACCGAAAATTTGACTATCGTCGGAATTGGTCAGCAAAGTGTTAACCTAAAAGGGGAGAAAAAAATAGCAATAATTATCTGCTATACATCTTATATGAGGTGACTAAGAAGATTTTGTGATTCAGTAAGCTGTTGCATCCCAATGAGGGTTAAAGTGACCCAGTAGCTAAAGTCAGATGTGTCAGGATAAAACATGTAAACCATGACACTGCAGATTCTTGTTGTCTGGACTACATCCTACTAATCTGCAGGAATATGAAAATGAATACAACAGAATAAGTCACAAAATTGCAATTTATGTAGGGCTAAACTTGAAAACGTGGTCAGGAATTTTTGCTAATCACTGAAAACACCTGACACAGAAATTGACCTTTCAACTAAAAGGTCTGTGTCAAGAACACAATATAATACATGAGGAGTAAAGAGCAACACTATGCACTATCATATAACAGAGTTAAAAGGGAAGTTAAGCTAGAGCATATTTTAGCTCTGTTATGATTGTGGACAGTGCCATTCTTTATTTATTATGTGTTATGTTGTGTCTTGGTAAAAAGCCTTTGGATCAAATCATTTATTTTTGTTTTACCGGTATATCATATGTGATTTTGGCAGTTAGCAAACTTCATTACTGTTTCCAGATTTTGCCAGTCAGAATACTATATCAATTTTATAAAGTTGCATTTTTTTTAATTTGTTAAAAAAGATTTTTTTTAAATGGTGTAGGCTTATATGTAATTTAATTAATCTAAAAAGAAAACAATAATAATTCAAACCACTTTTTCTCCTTGTAATCAGGTGAATACTATATATCAGTGAAATTCAACGATGAGCATATCCCAGATTCTCCCTTCCGTGTCGGTATCACACCCTCCATTGGCGATGCCAGAAAGCTCTCTGTTCAGTCTTTGCAAGATCGAGGACTACAGGTGAATGAATACATAACTAATTGCTAGTATCAGGATATGAACACATTTTATTGAATGCTTTAAAAGAATATTTTTAAATTATAATTGCTAGTGAATTAAATTATAATTCAGGATGTAGCCATCAACCCAGGATTGTTTGGCTGTAGTGGTTTTCTAGACAATAATAAATACATTTAGTAGTCTGCAATTGCTTTCTGAATGGTCCAGATGCATAATTGCCTGTGGCGGGGATTGAACTCAGTACCTTGGCCATCACAGATGCGCCTGTACCACTCCACCACTGAACCATATTTTAAAAGATTGCTGGAAGATAGTCAACTTCACTACATTAGTAGTCTGTACTGATAAGTAAAAGTACAGCCTGTGTGTTCTCTGCGCTCAAAAGGGGAGCAAAGAATAGCAACACTTTACCTGCCAGAAATGTTGTAATATGCAGCTACGGAGATTTTAGGTGTGGACTTTGCTGTACCATTCCATAGATGATCAAAGTGACCCACAAGTCTTTCTGAAGTTGGAAGTGTCAGCTTAAAAGTTGCAGATATATCAGGCCAAGCTGTAAACCATGAGACAATGCATTTCACTCTTTGAAATACATCCTGCTGATCTTCAGAAGTTTGAGAACGAATGCAGAAGAAGAAGTAGAGGAACATATATTTCTATAACTCTTGATGTAAGTTTTTAGGTGACCCCTATCTTATGGCTGTTTTTTTTAAAAACACTTTCACCACTATGAGATTTCCTTATTGTCAGCCCCCTCATCACTAAGACAAGGGGCGTAACTCTTCCAAATTGTCAATATGATGATGTTAAAATTGCATTTGCTTTTAAACTGTTCATCTTATCACACTCAGATCAACAGAAAAATGAAGTCTCACATGAAACTATATCAAAGATAATGTAATACTTGTGTATGTTAAATAATAAACTTTCAAACTCAACAGAATGTGGGCACTTTTTTTTTTACCTTAGGGGCACTGCTTAGTGGAGTCATATTGAGTTGTGATAATCAAATCTTTTTTCCAAACAAGTTGATATTCTTGAAACATTGAACCCATCATCTGTACTTAATACATGCCATATTCAAGTAGAATACACATGCCCATCATAATATTAATATAAATATAAAGACGTTTTATTTCACTGACGGTTACAGTTGTCAAGCATGTGTCTTCATTCCTTGTTTGTTCTTTGTGCGTTGTCACATACACATTTTTCTGATTGGCTGCAAATTAATAAAACTACTAGCTGACAATGATGTTTAAGTATTCATAACGTGTGGCAATCTCATCAAGATTATGTACAGGACCAACGTTTTCTACAAAATTCTCTTCTTCTACTCGAAAAACTACTTCACTCTGGTGAAATTTGTGATGTCACAATTAGTACCATGAATTTCCTTCTTGTTGTCGGAAACATTAGGTCTATCTAACAAGGAACTTCAGTGTCACTTTCACGTTATATTTGATATGCAAATTACCTACATTGTGCATATTTCCATCGTAACTAGGGCTTTGTCATCAATGTACATAAGAACAGTATCCTCCATTGCAAATAAATTGTAACGATTTCATAAAAACAACCCGACATAATGTTTCCATGATGTAAATATGCAGAGAAAGTGCCTACACAAAGGTCACAGCCACGATTAACCCTGGGAAGATGAAAAATGTAATACCGATCGCAATGAAAAAAATAAAAAAAATTAACGACTGACAGCTGCTCTAGGGTTAACCTTAAGCACACTTTAGACCAAGGGTTTTATCAACATTTTTTTCATGTCCAGAATGCTGTTGGCAAATGCATTCAACTCCATTGCTAGGCACCATGTAATCAATAAAGAAACCCACAATTTTTTTATATTCTGGTTACCAGATTAGAAAAATCTGGTTCGCTATTCTTCTTCTTCAGCGTTCATTCTGTAACTCCCACTGAATCTCTCTTGTAGCAAGACAATGGTCCAACTAGATTTCCAGCAGGATGTACTCCAGAAAATGGAAATACGGTGTGTCACCATTTTATTTGCGCCAAATGACTCGACCCTTCCATCTTTGGCAGTGGCTAGCTATTCAATTTGACTTCCTTTTCCAGTAAGTTTAGTGGGCAAGATGGACTATCTCGCTGTAATATCAAAATACATGGCATCTGTCCATATCTTCATACTGGTGCAGTGCCATAAAAGTTAATAGGGCTTTATAGACTTGTGTTTTATCGTTTTTTCAATAAAATCATTTTTGATTGTGATGCAGATGATGAATTTTTTGGAGCTAGTTAGTTCTCACATATACAGCAGACCATGGTGATTTCTTTATGTAGAGACAAACATCAACTGTTTTGGAGCGAGTCAGTTTTAGACTAGATCTAGCTTCACAGAATTATTTTATGACAAATCTATATGGTTTATTCATTTTTCTCAATGAAATTATGATAATTTGACAATAAAACAACATAAATACTGTAGAATTGGGTCATCACAGTGTTGCCACTCCAGAAATTTTTAAAAAAGGAAATAATTTTGTATTATTTTGTAAAATTTTATTTGTATATTAGAAAAAAACGTCATTGCCACTTTCTCGCAAGTCTCATATCACATACACACACAAACAAAACTTACACCGATATATTCAGAATTCAATTCTTTATTTATATGTACAAATATTATTAAAATATCTAAAACAACAAAAAAGTTATTGTATTTTCAAAACATAATCGGAATGCAGGACAGAAATTAAGTAGTTGTAAATACAGCGTGCTAAAGGTTAATTATGAGTGATTTTTAACACATATATTTCCTGCTTTGCCATATTTAGGTTGGAAAACCAGCAGCATTTGTGGTCAACTTTAATGGGGCTAAGGGTAGACTGACAGCCAGGGTAATATCTCCATCTGGTGCTGAGGAGGAGGCTCTCGTTCAGGAAATTGATAATGGTAATATAACATACTCTGAATGTGAATGATTTTATCTGAAAAACAAGAGTAGGAATGAGAGAAAGAGAGCTATAACAACACCATGGAAGACTATAGTGCAGTAAGATTATTAATGTATGAGTTGAATTGTAATTCTTGTTCTTCTTCTTCAGCGTTCGCTCTCATATAACCACAACAAATATTTTGTGTGATTTCCGCTGGGGAGCGTGAAGTACGTTGTGTTGCAAGTTCCACAGTAGAACTGTGATTATTTGCACCCCAGTTGCCCACTTGTGGTCAGGACGTCCGAGGTCCAGCACATCCGTTTTCATCATTCCTTTATTTCGGGTTTGGTCCCTAGTCCATGACAGCCTGTGTATCTGTCACCGGGCATGCTGGTGTGCAGTGCCTCTTCGCCAAGACGGTTGTCAAGCACGTCTATCTGGTACGAGGTGTTCCACCATCTATAAACCCATCTCGTGCAATTGGACGTACTCTGCCTGTGTCCATCAGGTACTGAACCGTTTCTCATCCGCGAGCCTGGTTCCATATGAGGAAGAACTCGTCTGATGAGTTGGACCCTGGCTCATTCGCCCTCCTACCCGAGGCGTCGTTCACAGATATTGTGAACTCCTGAATTGCAATAATATTTATGTATGTTACAAAATGACCAATGATTAATATATGCCTCCCATAAGGTAGTCAAATATCCTGCTATCAACCCAACAATTTATTTTTGATGTAGGGTTTTTAGGTAGTATTAATGTGTTGCTACTGGGGATCTCCTTGGCATAGTGGTTAGGCTATTTACCATGCCTTCAAGAAGTTGAGTTTAACCCACTCAATCCCATTCTGCCTGCTATTGATTCATTCTCAATCGCCCATTTACACCAGATTTCTATTATGCCCTTTCATTTTCTTCAAAACTTGGTCAGAATGTACCTACATTCAGATGATGTTGATAGGCATTTTTTAAAAATGGAATTTTAGAAAACAAGACTGAATCAGAACATGAAGGGGAATTACTTAAGTATTTAGGAGTTGAAAGTAGTGCTGACCTGTAGTATAGGCCTAATTGATAACATGCCTCCCTTTAGCACTGCCAGATCCTAGACCTAGTAATGACTGAGAATACCGGTACCAAAATAGCTGATGTCAATATTTATCAATTTCATGAGAAATAAGGTCCTGCAAATGTCTCATCCAGATTATTCTGCTTTTGATTAGACCTAGGACTATCTTTCACTATTTCTACTGGAGTCGATTTTTGAGGTACATGCAGAACACACCAACAATGTGTATGCTGGTATCAAAATTACTAGATCCTACTGGGAAACCTGTTTCACCAGATAATATAATATCAAGGGCTTTCTTTATGTGAACGTAGTTGTAAATATGTTCTTTACTACTGTTCTTTATGTTCAAACGTAGATGTTTGAAGTTTAACAGTGACAGAATTATATGGTCTACTGGTGAACTGCTACATACAGAGAATGTTAGAAATGGGAGTATCTAGAGGTGAGGGAAGGAAAAGTAACATTTTTTTGGAAAGTCCCGAAGATCACACAATCAACACCTGACCGGGACTCGAGTCTACATACACTGGGATGGCTGCTGGAGCAGAGGGCGGAGCACTTATGGGAGTGTCCCACGTGCTGTGAAACCAGTTTCAAATCGAGAAGAATCAAGGTGAACTGCTGAATGTGACTGTAGCATCAAGTGTATTGTATAGAAATATATTTGAAAAAATAAACAAATATTTCCATCTCAATGATAGCTCCAAATTCATGCCATGAGGACTAGATGTAACTTTTAAGGTTAGACCTCTGTCTGTTTGATCTTATTCTAACAAAGTCCAGAGAGCTAATGGTGTATAAACAAGATATTAGCATTGATGAAGCTATCATAGCATTTACAGGCAGACTACAATTCAAACAAGACTTATGAAAAACAAAACAAGGGAATAAAAATTGTGTTCTGCAGATCCTCATTCTGGATATCTCTATAACTTTGAGGTGCATGCTGGTTAATCAGATGAAAGAGGATATGTTGTCTTGCTGTGTAAGGGAGACTGCTTTGTAGCTTTTCACTTAAACATTTATCAGCAAACATTTTGCCACAAGTAAAGGAAGCTGACATGAAACTGGTGCTCATTGTTTTCCTCTTACTTGTTACATGACAAGTAAACCTGTCTTGCATGACATTCACAAAGATATGTTCACATCCGTACCTCTTCCATGTACCATATCTGTAAATTGGACTTTGAATCATAAACATTCATTGCAATTGTATTTTTTATTAATTTTCTTGCACAACCACTTCTGATTTTTGCAGAGTTATTTACTATTCCCTGGGAATTAAGCCTCGAGTTTTTCCTGATCAGCTGGGGCTGAAAGGATTAATCACATGCTGTGGCATCTTTACAAATGCATTGGTTTTAGATTCCTGATGGTTATTACTTGAAGCATCAGAGTTACATGCTATGAGCTCTGCTCTTGGCATGCAGAGACCCACTTTGTTGAGTGGGATGGGGAAATCGAAGTACAATAAGCTAAATGCCTTTTGAGCCCATTTTTTAGGTCAATTGGTTTCTGAACAGTTTGGATGCCCCACTGTCTGCAGCTGAAATCGAACCATTTATCTTGGCTGTCTGAGAAAGACTCACTACCTCTGTACCGCAAAGCATGACAATATAGATCTTGTGTGTTATAAATGATTATATCAGCTGACATATCAAGTTTGTAAATTTCAGTCATGTTTGACTTCACTGCCAGTATGAAAATGACAAAAAATACTACAAGTATGTTATAGGACAGGGGTGGGCAAACTGCGGGCCGCATGCGGCCCGCCATTGGATATTTTGCGGCCCTCAAACACATTTTTAAATACACGAACATTGTTAAAATATTTGCAATCTTTTATCCATATTAGAAAATATACTGTTATAGTGTAAGTCTGTTAGAAATGTAATTTATTTCAGAATTTATCTACATTATGTAAAACTACCTTTCTTTACAATAAAAATATTTAATTGATTACTTGCCGAGAATTTTAAACAAAAACATACATAATATTATATGCGGCCCTCCAATAGCTTTACAATTTTCAATGCGGCCCTCTGCACAAAATGTTTGCCCACCCCTGTTATAGAACATAAGTCCAAAAGAAGTTATATAGAAGTTAATAGCTTTTCTCCAATTAAAATATGCAGTCCTCATCATGAAGAAACTGACTGGAAAATGATGTCATTTTAATTGAATCTGAAGCAAAGAAATGTATTCTGTGTTCACTCACCACTTACTTCAAGTGTGTTCTGAGTATGAAATGCTGAGACAGACATATTGGCCAGAAGAAACAACACTAGAATTAAAGCTCTATGGGCCATTGTAGGAACTACAAAAAACAGTGAGTTTTATTCAGGAGACAGAATTACAGACATATACATGTTTCAAGTGAATGAAAGAAGAAGAATTCACCACAGATAGCCAACATAAAAGTTGTGATTACCACCAGGGAGCATGAGGTATGTTGTATTACCAGTTTCACAGCAGAGCTGCATTATTTTGCACTTTCCAGCCCAGCACATCCATTTTCTACATGCTTTTACTTAGGGTGAGCTATCCTAACATGCGCATCCCTTCCTATCTGTCGCCAGATGATGGATGTTTATTGACTCAATGCAGTGACGGTTTATCACCCACTGTGTCCTTTAACTTTATAGGCCAAAACATATCCCTAGATGACAGTCACTGAAGAGGTGGTAATCAGTAGTATTTAGGCTTGAGTCGATTATGTCTATGTCACATGAGGTATTCGGCTGCCAATGAACTTGTGTATCACAAAATTAGATGCATTGTCCCTTTCCCATCGGGTACTGAACTTTTTCTTATCTGTGAGCATGGTTCCGGTATAGTAAAGTTGAGCCCGGGTTCGCTCGCCCTCTTAGCTAAGATATCATTCACAAACATCATGAATATTGTCCATGTCTGAGCTTCTGCACATCTAAGAGAACCAGTCAATTAACAGTCTGTGGGATAATACCATTCTGTTTGACATGGATAATGAACTGATGTTATTTTCTATCTTAATCCATAGCAACTCTTTTTTTAAATCTGGATATGTAGGTCGATATGCTGTTAGGTTTATCCCTCGTGAAAATGGAGTCCACCTGGTCCATGTTCTATTTGACAACTATCACATCCCTGAGTCTCCATTCAAAATCTGTGTGGGCAAGATTGATGCTGATGCTGGCAAAGTCACTGCTTATGGGGATGGACTTAAAACTGGAAAAACAGGTTGGTACACAATCACATTAGTAAAGATGGTTGATTGATATAAATAGTAATTAAACGATTTGTACTTAATTCTTGTTTTAATTTCTCTATATACTTTCATATACAATCTCAAACTCCTGCTGGTTAGCGGATGGAGTGTGGAGAAATGAATGTATTGGGTCATGGTTTACAACTTGTCTGTGATATCTGCGCCTTTTGTCCTGACACATCCAACTATGGTATAGTTTTATGTCACTTTATGAGTTTAGACAGCCAATTCTACTGCGAAACCCTATTTACCTCTTACAACATGCATGGGAGGTAATTTGTGTTGCTATTCTTCGCTCCTCTATGGCTTGAAAGCAAAGGGGTGGTACATCTCAAAATGTGGTGCTCTATTTGAACTTTCTTCACTGTAAATATATTGTTCATTCAATAAGTTAATAAGTTTAATCACTATGTATCATATCCTGAAATATTCTTTTCTATGAGTTTATACATGACTATAATCCTACCAGGAGTAACTCACTATCTGTGGAGTATCATCAAGATGAGAAATCAAATTGCCACAGACCAAGAGATTAATATAATCAAACTTTTCAGTTGCTATCTTAACCTTTAGCAAGCCAGATTAAAAAATACGAAACGTTTCCCTGCCACCGGATTCTTTTTTGAAAATGTGATATTTTTTGGTTGTTAGAGATATTTAATTAATATTTGCACATATAAATAAAGAATTGAATTATGCATATATTGGTCTAATTTATGTACATGTGTGTGTGATACCAGACGTATGAGAAAGTGGTAAAGACTTTCACAAAAAACATGTATTTTATAACAAATAAAGAGGAAAAAATAAGTAAAAAAAATAACTTACCTTACATATCGAATTCCTTGGCAACACTGTAAACTAAATCACGCAAATCTGTTGTATTTATGTTCTTTCACTGCGAAATTATCAAAATATAGCCTGGGCCACTGTATAAAACTTGTAGATTTGCAGTAAAATCGTTCTTTGAGCTTAGGCCTAGAGTTATTTTTTCTGCCACTTCAAAATATTCGATATCAAATGTACAAGTCCCCAAACCAACACGGCAATCTGTATATTCACTGCTGTGAAACTAAATAACCTAATAATTCATGATTCAAGCCACGATTCAATGTTATTTTATTCAAAATACTATGAAATAAAGGTCTATAAAACCGATCCACCATCATTGCATCGTACCGGTGTGCAGATGTGGTCAGATTAATTGCTCTTAAACTTTTACGAATAGCTAGCCATTCTCAAAAACGATCATTTCGGAAGTGGGGGATGTACCGGCTTCGATTGCGCATGTCCCCAGCTATGTGCACGGACTGTGGTAAATGTAAATCTCACGATATTCTCGTTGGGTGGGACGGGCCGCCAACAGCGTGCGCCGCCATTTTGTTTTTCGGCGGCCGGGGTTGATATAGGCTTGGTGAAGGAAGCCTAACTCTACCCTTAAATAATGAGTTCATACACATAAATACCTGCTAGAATTGGCATTAAAGATTGAACATCATCAACCATGCAAAACTAATGAATTCAACACACCTATAGACGTCTGTATACTATTGAAAACCGTATTTACATTATATTTCTATGACCTACATTATAGAACTTTGCAAAAAATGATGTTGCATTATTTACTTCCATGACCCTCAGAATAGGCAGTACTGATAACATGCAGCACTTCTTGTCCAATCCTTAACTGTTGTCTTCAACACACATTTTTCTTCCTGTACTGCCTGTATTCTTTGATGAATGCAGGTTGGTACACATCCTTCAGGTGTAAGAAACGGCCATGTTATCGACTGTCTGCACCAGACACTAAGCATATGAAGATAATGACTATGTGATCATTTGTTCATTGGTGTGTGCTTATTGCATCAGTGATGATGTCTTCATGCTCCTTGCATGCTGGCAGAAGTGAAGCCACATGGGAACACACCATTTGAACATGCCTCATAATAACATAAATTTGCTTTATAGGCTGACAATATAAATAAATAGCACAATTGAGGATTTTTAAAAGTGTTAAATATGAAAATATGTTAAAACACATACACTATACAGGGATTTCATTGTACTACTGCATTTGTATTACAGCACTATGAGTTTGGCTGCTCTCGGATTTTGGTCAACAAATGTTTACACCAGAAACTCACATAGCTTTAAAAATGTTGCTTCATCAACTTGGGAATATAAAAATAGCTACACTGTCATCTGAATGTCTGGTTAATTTTTGTATGTTTGGTATCTAAATCACAGGTCAAGTGGCCAAGTTCATTGTCAACACTGTCAATGCTGGGTCTGGTTCCTTAGCTGTTACAGTGGAAGGTCCTTCAAAGGTCAAGTTAGAATGCAGAGAGGTGAGACAACAAGAGAAATGCATTGTTTTATGTGGTAGTAAAAGACTTGTCAAGGCTTGTAGATGTCAACTAGAGGTCAATGAATATGTACTAACTGGTTGAATATAGCTGATTGATCAAAAAGTATGTTTGTGAATTATTATCTGATAGATATGTATGTGTACATAGGAAATAAAAGATATGCTTACAGGGTCCACAAGAGTCATTTCCCAGTACTTTCAATAGTAGAATGTCAAATTCTTGCATAGTTTGGATATGCAATTCCACAGGATTCCCCATTATAAGTGATCCTGCTGGGACTTGTATGTAGAAGGAGCAGAGGAAAACAACAAAAATCAAAATTGTGAACAAACAGCAAAGAATGGACAGGTCACAATTTTTGTACACTGATCTGCATTGCTGAAGATGGAAACCATCAGAAGACTCTTGTGTTAATGCATTCTGATGAGTTATGGGTTTTATGGATGTATGGGTCAAATGGCATGAGCCCATGGACTGCTGGATCAGCAACCAACCAACCATGAGATGTATATACATGTATTACAGTAATGACTAATTATCAGAGATGTGTATAAGAACTTACAGATGAGTGTGCACTGTGGTAATAAACAAAATCATTATGAGACTCAAAGGCTACTTGACTTCATAGCACTAGAGAATAAACCACATCATAGAAATAATGACACATGTAGATCTGTGAATGCCTGCATCAACCTGCACTGTACATGAATGTACTATATAATAACATAGAATTGTGCATGAACATCATTGAAACTTGAGCTATGTAAATATTCAGTCTTTTGTATATAAATTTTAGAGAAATGTAAACCATTACCACTTTTTAAATCAACTGCAGTTTCAAGTACCGGTAGTAATTCTACATTTATACTGTCAATACTAGATTGAAGAAGGCTATGAGTTCAGCTACAGTCCAACTGCTCCTGGTGACTACTTGATTTGCATTAGATATGCTGGTGTCAACATAGCTGGTAGCCCATTCAAGGCCAGAATTGAAGGTCAGCAGTTTGTCCTAATCTATAATGTAATGTGAATATGTTACATTAAATGTTAGAAATAGAGATTATGTTAACCTTCAATCCTACTCTAGAACTGCAATAAAACTAAGTTATTACTTGCAATACCACATACAGAAGGACTGATGGTCTCACATGGCCTATCAGATCAATCATTATACAACAGTAAACTCTCAGTAAATGACATGATGAGGATTTCCTCTTGTTATGGTCCACAGCATTTCATCTCTACAATTCCATTTCCCTTTTTGATAGAACATTCAGAGAATCCAGCAACTGACATGCTATGGGAGTATTTGAACTCCAGTGCTGACCATGGTCTTAGCTGCCAAACAGGTGGCACATGAAGTGTGATGTGTAAGTAATTGACAATTCCCTAGGACATTCCAGAATCTGGAAAACATTGAGACTGCATAATTTGAGAACCCCCTTGCATGGCAGTGAATGCATTGCTGATTGCCCCACCTATCTCAGTTACCATGGCCCATAGCTGGCTTGCTATGGACATCTGAGAGGAAAGGATGCTTGACAGGAGGACTGAAGATGAAAATTGACTCTGTATATGACTATTTTCAATATTGTACTCCAGTTTTGGTTATGAGCTATGACTGCAGGTTATCATCAGCACACTCCAGACCAGTCCATAGGTGCTCCAATCCCCTTCTCAATAAATCTAGAGTGTAGCGTCCTACAGTTCTGTTTGATCTGATTTATCAGTCTCTTCATAATTATGTTGCACTGTACGGGCTGTTCCGATTTTTACACCAATCTCATGCAGAGCAATGATTCACACTTAAAATTTTCTAAGCAGACAAAGTCCCTCAATGCATTAACTATGTCAGAATGATTCATTATTATGCCAATTTTTGGCCATGCTCGCCTGTGTATCAGTCCACTTATTACCCTCAAGCACTAATGTTTTGAGTCACTAAGTATGCATGCATGAGAATAGTTCTGTAACATCAGCCATGGCAGGGCTTGTCAGTTATCTCCATTTAATACTGCTCATGGTTGTAGCAATGCTGGATTCTTTAACAATTTTCGCACTGAAAAAATCCCAAGTACATTGCTGTTGGCAAATTTCTGATCCATAAGTTTAGATTATTACATTAGTCTCTTTCAATGATCATCCTGACCTCATCCACCACCAAATTTTTATCCATGAAGTGTGATACCAAATAATGCATACAAAGTGGGTGTCGACTCCTTAGAATCAATGCAGTTAGTGTTACATATCTGTCCATAATATTTGCTTGTCCCAACCATGATCTGCTCTTTTGAGGCTGAATCCTTTCACCTTATTGAGATTCAAATGCAATGGGTGAAGTGTATTGGCACTGATTTTAAGATATGCCTGTGCTTGCCACATCTAGATTATGTCAGCCAGTCAGAAAATCAAGTAAACATCTCAACGCTACACGTGGTTGTACCCTTGTTGCATCCCTAGATGATACGCATCACTACGTTCTGAATCTTATCCAGTCTGGCACATGTGTATCACTAATCATGAATATTACACCATTTTATTGACCCATACCAAAACTGTTCATCTCTTTCAATTCCTGTTCCACACTTGTTCTCCATTTTGTTTTGGGTATTTAATGTTTTCTCCTACTTTCAGCAATGTTACTCTAAGATGCATGGCCGTGCATTTCTAAAAGGAAGGTGCTGACTGAATTTAGCATTCCACGCGCACAAATCTAGAACTGTGGATCTTGAAAAGATCTGATCTTCATGTATCACACTTCTTTAATATTTTACGTGCCAATTTGTAGTAACCACCATCTAACCCATACACAGGAAAACTGGTCTAGGAAACGTTGACCCTCAGATGTCTATCTTAGAGTAGTTCAAGCAATGGCACTAGTTTGTTTACACAATACATTTCCAACCAAGTAGCATCTTATTTTTTCTTGCTAAAATGTTTTCCCTATTTCTTGCTGTTATTTAACTAATTAACAACACATGAGAGTTGTGGAGAAACATTGCCTATGCCACTGGACATTGCACTCAATTTTTATGAAACTAATTATATAAATGTGTTTAATTATTAACATCCATTCATTAATATCATAGTTTGAATATCTGTGACTATTGTTAGGTCAAGGACAGCCAAGTGCTATGCAGGAGCATGCATCCGTTGTAGTTGAGACTGTTACAAAGACAAGCACTACCACAAGATTCAGTGGAATTCAGAGGTTCAGTTCTGATGCCAGCAAAGTAATAGCAAAGGGCCCTGGTCTTACAAAAGCTTCTATAGGAAAACCTGCTACCTTCACTGTGGATGCATCTAAAGCAGGTTTGTTGTTTAGTGGCATGATTTATGACATAATAGAAATATAAATTTCAGCTCCAAACTAAAATATAAAATTTTCAGTTTGGTATCTTTTCTCAAACTACTTCAGATTAACAGGATGTAGTCTAGAGAATGGAATGCATTGTCATGGTTTACAGATTAGCTGTAAAATATGTACCTGTTGGTCAAATACATCCAACTTCAGCATGGCATGACCTTTTGCCCAATGCAGATTAGTAGATGTGATAAGACAAAATGAATCAATGTGCATTATTCTCAGATGCCCAAGAGGTACAGAAATAGTGCTAGTACACTTCTTACTGAATTATCCTATGACTGCCCCCCCCCTCTGAGGAGGTCTGAGGATGAAAATAGATGCCACCCCATTGCACACAGGAAGTAAAAAGTCAATTGTGCATAATTCATGGGGATCAATACAACAATGATATTGGAAGGATCAAAGGTCATATTTAAAAGTGGAGTTGCCTTGGCAGGTTGCAGAGATGTCCATACAACAGAAAACGAAATTAATGCATAAGGAAATAAGGCTGATCACAAATAAGAACAATCCTATAAATGGGGGTGACTGCATTAAAGATAAAAACGGAAAAATAATATTTGATAAAACAGAAGTACTTATAAGATGGGCAGAGTATGTGACAGAACTGTTTGACGACCAACGAAACAAACAACCAACAATACACACAACAATGATGGACCAGCAATACTGAAAGCAGAAGTAGAAACTGCAATAAAATGTGGATATGCTCCAACAACATAACAGCAGACATAATAGAAAATCTAAATGAATTTGGTGTGGATATTATCACAGAACTCTGCAATGACATGAAAGAGGCCACATACCTAATATTATCAATATTCATACCATTACCTA
The DNA here is from genome assembly GCA_034231615.1 of Meghimatium bilineatum. NCBI lineage: Eukaryota > Metazoa > Mollusca > Gastropoda > Stylommatophora > Philomycidae > Meghimatium > Meghimatium bilineatum. The sequence goes on along the minus strand of CM067317.1, from coordinate 30,060,152 downwards.
AGAAGCCATGGGCTGTGGACTGTACAGAATATAGAACAATAAGACTAAAATACTACTCAAGATAATACATGAAAGAATTAAAAACAAGGTAGACACTGAGGTCAGTGAAGAACTGTGTTTTAGAAAAAACAAAGGAACCAGAAGCTATACTTAGTATATGACTAGTGATAGATAAATATATAGAAGTCAAAAAAGTATCTACATTTGCTTCATAGACTTTGCAATGCCTTTGACAGAGTCCAACATGAAAAATTAATCAAATATCTTCAAGAAATAAACAGATGGAAAAGACATCAGACTGATTAGAAATATATACTGGGAACAGACTGCATCACTGAGGTGTGAAAAAAGCTACTCACCATACACAGAAATAAGAAGAGGGGTAAGCAAAGGCTGCATTTTATCACCAAGCCTATTTAACATCTACACAGAGATTATCTTTAAAAATATAGAAGAAATGCCAGGACTCCGGATCAATGGGAAATAAACCTTAGCTATGGAGATGACACTGTTCTTTTGGCAGAAAGTGAACATGAACTACAAAGACCAATAGATCAAGTAATGAATATGGACTGGATATAAATATTTCAATTAAAAAAACCATGATAATCAGCAAGGACACAGAAGAAAATGTGTTAAACATAAACATACCGGTACATGGAGATAAACTACAAGTAAAACATCAATATCTTGGAAACATAGTCACAAATGATGGCAGATGTGAAACAAAGTAAAAGGAGAATAGGAATGGCCAAAAGTACCTTCAATGACATGAGGAAAATAGTAACATTTAAACAAATTACAAACAAGTTAAAAATGAGAATTATAAAATGCTACATCTATTCCATATTAGTGTATTGATCAGACATGGATACTAAATAAACAATTATAAGACATAATTGAAGCCTTTGAGATGTGGGTATATAGAAGAATAGGGAGAACATCATGGAAAGAGAAGAAAACAAATAAAGAGGTGCTAAAAACACTTAATATGAAGAAAGAACTACTAAGAGAAATAAAGATTAGGCAAATAAAATACTTTGGACACATTAAAAGAAATGACACCTTATTGAAGACCTTACTTGAGGGTAAAGTCAAAGGGAAGCGAGCAAGAGGTAGGCAGAGATACAAGTGGGAGAGTAACATTACACGATGGACAGGTTACAGTCTAACAGAGTGCACCACCAAGACAAGAGACAGGAGATGTTGGAGATACGTTGCAGCCAACCTTCGTTGCGGAGACGGCACTTGATGATGATGATATAATAATATACATATTATAAACATGAAATGAGCAAAGGTTCTAAATCACTGAATATGAGGAAAGAATTATTACGGTAAATAAAATATTTTGGACACCTTAAACACACCTGAAACTGGACAAACTTTTAGTTTTTAGGATATATCATTAACCAGAGGTGGGTGTGTTCACTGTTCACGCCCACTGTCAATTCAATTACAATTAGAAAATTCAAGGGAAATAAGAGAAACCCAATAAGAATAACAATTGTCCCCTGGTGAAATCAGGGGAGGCAAGCCAGAAACGTGGCATGTAGACATCAATCTAGTACCATTTCTGCATAACATATACTTATTATGAAAGTAAGCAAATTACTATTCTGTGTATGTGTAGGATGCAACGAACTTATTCGAACGGTTATGGGGATCCAACCGCGATTGATAACTATCACACAGAACAAGTTCATAGCGTTAATGCTACAAAAAGAATGAATCTTTTACATGATCTAATTGCGCAATGTAACTAATTTCGATCATATTTTCACAAGTAAAATGAGATCTAACTAGATATACATGCTAAACTAGTGTTTTATGGTGGCATAATAGGTTTATTTTGGACTTATATTTGCCGACCACGAATAGAAAAATTATCATGAAGACAAGTTCGTAGCGTTAATGCTACACAAAGAATGAATCTTTTACATGATCTAATTGCGCAATGTAACTAATTTCGATCATATTTGAACAAGTAAAATGATATCTAACTAGATATACATGCTAAACTAGTGTTTGATCGCGGCATAATAGGTTTATTTTGCACATTCTTATGGTAAATGATGATCTAACAAATTTGACACTGTATGTAAAGTAATGATATTAGGCCTACTAAATTAACATGAAGAACAACGAAATTGTCTTACCTGTATAAATATTGAATGTGCACTGGTCAAAAACAACAACCTAATAGGACTTGTACAAAAATATGATGATGGAAAATGTTGAGCTGTGCTTGCAAATGCACAAACTCTGGCTGCTGTATAAAATTCGCAAAATTGAGAAACAGTATCTTTGAACTAAAAGCGAAATCCAAGCCTCCACAAGAATTATTTCATTCACCGCTGGGTAATAAATATGTCAGGTCTGTAACACCCCTTCAGGACTACAATAGCTGAAATGCCTTGTGTGTGGCTGAACTAAGAGTCAACATTTTTAGTAAGGAATAACAGGTGTGTAAAAGACATGACACCTTATTGAAGACCTTACTTTAGGGTAAAGTCAATGGGAAGTGAGCAAGATGTAGACAGATACAAGTGGGAGAGTAACATCACAAGATGGGACAATTAGTCTAGCAGAGTGCACCACCAAAACAAGAGACAGGATTTTGGAGATCTGTTACAGCCAACCTTCGTTGTGGAGATGGCACTTGATGATAACAGATATGCATAGTAGAGGACATCATGGAGAAGAGAACAGAAATGCACACACAATTGATACAAAGCCAGGGACAGACCATGAAAGATGGATTGCAAAAATAAGTAAACGAAAACAGACATATATGAAGCACACACAAAAGGCAGTCCCCATATAACTGTCTTTGCAAGGCATAAATGGTGGATATAAAGTAATGTCTGGAGAAGAATGAAATGGTAAGCCAATCAAGTTTAGAACTTTGTGTGGTCATCACATTTTCTAGGAAACATGACTGATATTCCAGTGAATATCAATTCAAACATCTTTGCTATGATCATTAAGAATTCAGATATAGTTATATATTCTACACTATGAGTCAGTGGATTTGCACGTACACTGTATCAATGAATACACACAAGCATGGGTGTTAATGCAATGCAGAGGGAAATTTATTTGGAAAGAAAGTGGTGCTTTCTATACAACTATTAGCAGTATGACAATGGAAGTCATGTCGGTGACCAGGACAATATAAGTGGAGACTCAGTGGTGCTTCGTGTCTGTTTTCTGGATGATGGAAGTCTGTACTAAAGAGTTACCTTAATTTTTATGCCTGGACACGCTGGTGTTCAGATAAATCAAAGAGCAGGCCAGCATGACCACAGTAACTGATAGTTAAATGGACTGTACAGATACTTAGAATGCACTCAATGAGTTAGGCCAGTTGGAGGATGCAGTTTGTTTCTTCTTGTGTTTATAGCTAGAATGCAGGACCTGGGAGTGAAGCGTGGTGTTGCAAGAAACTAGCAGTATATGGGAATTAATTTATGAACCAACACAGAACAGGAAGCAATGGAACGCATGGCCATGTGGTAGAATGACTTTCTCAGAAGATCCTGGGTTCCATCCACGATTTAGGCAGGATTTTTTCTTTCAGAGGTACAATCAAAAGTCCTTCCTGTACATGTGAGGTGTCTATGGCAAAGCCACCTTTACTTCCCCAGCCCATAGAAAACCAAAGTTTTACAGAACAGAAACCTGCATGCTGAGGAACATACTGAATATGAGATCGGAGCACCTATGGTTGTGTATGTGGATCTGGCGTACTAGCTCAGCACTATAGTTGAAAAATTTTAACATACATTTCCTTATTTAACAACACTTTTCAAAATCCCCTTTTATATTTATTGTTTACTATAGTCTGTATATAGCAAATTTCTATTCTTGAATTAATGTTAGTTTACCCAGACCAATTTGTAACTTGAAAATTTAGGATATAAAGTTTACGAAATGCTGGATAGTTACTAAGAAAACTTACAATTATATGAAATATTTCTTGACCTATGGTAGAAATTATGATCTGTAGGTTTTAAAAATAGTTAATGGCTGAGATTGCATATTGATTTGTGGAAACGTTAATGACAATAATCCATGCATGAGTTTTCTGTTTCAATCAGGAAATAACATTATGTTTATTGGAATGATGGGCCCTAAAGGACCATGTGATGAGTTGCTAGTCAAACATCAAGGCAACCTGCAGTATGGAGTTCAGTATGGAGTCACAGATATTGGCAGATACATGCTCATCATCAGATGGGGTGATCAAGAGATTCCTGGGAGCCCATTTGCAGTAGAGGTCCAGTAGGTTGCACTTAAAATATATTATAAATATATTTTGCTACTAGTAGCAGAAAAACCAACATTTTATAACTCAATTTCAGTGTGTAACATAACTAAACTGTGGCAAAAAAAATTATTACTTAGACTAAACTGTGGCAAGAAAATATTTAGAACTAATTCATGTTTTTCATTATCTCAATCATCGTGATCTGAACCATGTTTTATTCTATACACCTTGTTCCAATGCTTTATTTTAAATCAGATTTACATTTACTTTACACTGACTTATTTATACAATATTTATTTAATTTTTCATAGGCGTTACAGCAAGTTTAGGATAATAAATTGAATGTACAGTTAGTTACAGTAAACTAAATTTGTTATATAGGTTTGTAACAAATGATATTTACCAAAGTACCAGCACTTACATTTGATACAATTAAAATGTGAGCATGTTTTGAGTGGTGAGATACATCTCTCTCTTGTGCTGGCAGAATAATTGACTTAAAATGAAGTGAAGATTCCCTAGTTTGGATATGCTCATAACAAATGTAATTGGGTGTCCATCTTCAGAAAAAAAAGTTTGAGGAACTGAATACCTCACACAAATGTTATGGCAGTATTGTGAGATCCCTACAGTATTAGGTTACCTGTTCATATAACGTAAGCATGTTATCATGTGAGTTACGCCAGTGAGTGTGGATATGTTCATGTGCTAGTTTGTGTAAAGCTGTGATATTTGTGCCTTTGGTCCAGCACAGCCAATTTTGGCATTCCTTTAATTTGTGTGGGCTTCCCTATTCTGTGAGTTTTTCGTCAGGTGTGCTTGTGTATCACTCACCCACTGTGCCTTTGGTCATTGCAACTCAAAACATGTCCCTGGATGACTTCCTCAGGTGAAAGCTGTATAATAGAATTAGGTTTGTGTTTACACCTCATAAGTGTAGTATGATTGGACTATGGATGGTTTGGTTTGCCCTATATCTGGGTATCATTCACCAACATGAAATCTAAGTTTGAGCTTCCATGCACATTTCCTATTGTGGAATGATACTATCTGAAATTTTTATTTCTTGCCACTGCCTACGGAGAATAACAAGAAACAGGCACTGCCATGAATACTTTCGTTATGGCTTTCATAATTTATCTTTAATAAAACACCAACTGCACTAAGAACAACCCTCCAGAACTGTGCTGCCTTCACATTGTACTTGATAGATGGATTGTGTATTCACCATGGGATTTTTCCTAATCCTGCAAATAGGTTTATGTGAATAGACAACTTGGCAGTCTGGGCCAGCCATTGCTGTTCTGTGCTTCAGTTCTGTTGTGTCCAAGCTGTTTTGTTTTACACACAATCAATTCTCAGTCTGCTCTGCCCAGACCTGATCCTCAATGTATTGGAGGTTTCACATGAGCTTCAAACAACCTGTTGACCAGGTTGCACCAGTATGAGGTATCTTTTAGGTCAAGACTATTTGCCAGCCTTGGGAGACAAGACCATTGGAAAAACCATATCCCCCTGTTATTTAAAAATAGCAAACTATACATTTGATTTGCATTACATTGGGCAATATGCAGCTAATAAGCATTTCACATTCTCAGGCTGTTTAATACCAGTAAACTAAAATTGCCTTTATATTTATAAAATACATTAACATCAAATTTAGGATACATTTTCTATACATATTTCTGTGTTCATGTTAATATTTGCAGACACCCTGCCACAGCTTTTTTTCTAAACTTGTCAAACTGTAATAGTTGAGAAAATATATTTCCACTAATTTTATTGATATTGCTGATGTGATCTAGATCTGTTGTATATATTCATATTTCGTATTATTTTCTGAAACTAATGACATCTATAACACTGTTTTCAAGTGGTGCTATGTGTGATATATTTTCATTATGTTTGTATAAACTTTCTCTTCTGCAATTTTCATGTCAATGTATGATTTATTGTTCTTTGAACAATCAAAACAAATGGTCTGTTTATTTTTAATTAGCAGTCTAGCATTTTGACAACTTTTGTAGCTAATGACTATATTGCAGGATAATTGTTACATAGACAAACCTGTAGATAAGGGGTGGGAGTTTGGTGGGAATCATCTTGTAAATGATCATTCCCATCCTTTTAGAAAATAAGCATAACTACTGTCTCCAAAGATAGAGACCACACTATAATCACCTTAGAACAGACCACTAGGACACCTCTACTGACTAAAGAGTCTCATACACACAATGTCCATGTGCATCCGGAATCCAAACACCTGCAGAACTGTCCAACACACAAATGGCAGAGAAGGTAGGTCTGCAAAGGATAGAGTTGAGGTTAAGTCATGGGGCAGCTGCACTGACCTAGAGGAAGGTTTTTTCCTGGCGGCAGGATTAACAATCTAGCATGACCGCAGAAGCTAAATACAGAAATAGTACTAGCAAGAAAAAAGTGCGTTTATCCCTCCCTCAGTGGATTTTTAATTGAGGTAAACACCTCTCTCCCCCCTTTACTAATGAACATATCTACAGCCATGTATGCAGGATAGAATATATTATAAATTATTGCTAAGAGGTTTATATAGGGTACTGGATTAAAAACATTTTGAAGTTATTTCACAAAAATTGGAAAGTCTTGTGTCCTGATTTGTCAATTATGTAATATATTTCTTACCTCTTTCCATATTCTGTATTACCATAAAATATGTATGTCACTATAAAATGGATTTATCCACTTACCTGTACAGCAGGTAGGTCTAAGTGTCATATTTTAGCAGCTCATCCTAGAGAATCCTTTGATATGCATGGATGAAACCAGAAATATCTCAGATTTATGAAGATTTCCATGAAATTAAAACATTTTTGTTTACATATAAATATGACAATTTTCTGCAGACAAAAAATATATCTGACAAATGCATAAGATAGTATAAGACAAAGTAGAAGCATGACAAAGTATAATGCATAAAATAAATACAGATCAGATTGTAAAGTTTGTGAATCACAGATAAATCTTTAACAATTAACATTGTTCCCCTTATTTGTGAATATTTTACCTACAGTATATATTACGTCTCATGGTAAGATGTCTGCAATGTCTTCATATGATTTTACTTATCAAAAAGAAATCCTTCAATGACCAGTTCTTGATTTACAACATTGCCAGATCATGCTGTGAGCTGGATGAAAAATATTTGCAAGGGTTTGAAACAATTGAGATTATTGTACAGCTTAGTAGAGTTGTTATAATCAACCCACTTCAAACATTTTCCAGTTGTAATCTGCAGATTCCATTTACATGTACAATAAATACCCTTTAAAGGCTCTCTAAATATTGATTTTGAAGAATGTCCCAGATTATATTTCTAATAATAAGTTGCAGCCCATGTATGCTAAATGTTACTGAATGAAAGAAAATAGGGATTTGTGGGCCATTTAGTAGTGATGGAAAGTTCCAGAAACAAGCAAATCTGCAGTTATCACTGCAAAGTCTATTCTTAGGATATTCCCATCTGCTTTGTTTGCGCTTAATTGCTGAATTCACAATATATGGCTGGCAGTGAGTGGATTTTTATCCTATTTCACACTGCTTAGTCTCATATTCAACAGATTCAGTCAGCTTAATTAAATTCTTGTTAAATGAAACAACTTTAGTTTTCAGAGTTTTACTTGTTTGTCAGAAAGATACAAAAGTGAATTAAAACTGCTTGTATGACTCCAAGCATTAATCAGGTTATCTATGCTGTAAGTTTTGCCTGCAACATTCTCTTGGTACAATGAAGACAATTTCTCCAACCTTTCTTTCTCCCTCTTCTAACTGTACTCTCTAGTAATGCTAAAACTGCCAACAATATTCCAGTTATTTTCTTTACTAATCTGAAGTTTGACACTTGACATTGCAGCCTATAACCATATAGTAAGTCATCTAGAACTTCAAAATCTGGAAATTTCTACATAAAAATGGCCAGAGAAACAACACAAATTGTTTTTCATCATTTACTTTATTAATACTATATTCATAACACACTGGAGTGCAAACTGTAGTGCACAACACACAGGACAAAATAGTCTAAATGGCTATATACTTCATAAAACACCAACAGATCAGAAACTAACATTTGGAACAGAATATCCAGACCAGAAACTAACATTTGGAACAGAACATAGACCAGATACCCTGATAACAGAAACACTGAAGGAACACAGAAAGTCACTAACACACAAAGCACAATCTACCAACAGGTTAAAACACCAGATATCCACAACACAATGAAGACCATTAAAAGAATATGAATTACAAACATTACTACAGATAAATTTCCCATCTTTATACTGATCACTGCAAATCACATGGTCACCTGTACCAAATCTGGGTGACCCAAAGGAATCCCCATTTGGGACTGGAAACATCAATGAACATAAAACTTCAAGACTGCTCAGCATTCAATCAACTCAAAAGACTAAACCTGATCAAATCGTCAGTCAAAAATTCCAGAGCTACTACTTGGACCTGGAGAAGACTGGGAACTTCATACTGTCCACTGAAATATAACTGGGTAATGGATGCAGTGAAAAAATAACCATGAAAGCAAATGCAGAAGATATACATGCACTATATCATCAATTTGTGTTTTTTTAAAAACATTTTCACACTAATGAGTTCATCTGACATGACTATACCTATTTATTGAATTTTGTTATTGACTAATTTCACATCACTATATTGAGGTTGAAGTATTGCACACATACAATTATTCTTAAAATCTGTGACATGGGATAATTGTAGATGGTGTTTCGCAGCGACCAGCAAAAATCGCAACACTGCCATGCATGGAAGGAGACGTTTTGGGGGTAGTGTTGACTGCCATCACACCCCAAATGGCCTAAGTCTTACTACACATAGACTTTGACCAACAGGTGATATCACTTTCAGGTTATAAAACCATGGTACACTGCATTCCGTTCTCTTGATCTTGAGTTCCTGCATGAATTTGGTAATGGGCGAAGTTTCATCTGCCACTGTCTTTACAGCTACACTTGAGTGGCCGATCTAATATCACGTGCCGTAACAAATGACTAGTTGATTTACTGATTGGAGCATCCTAACAATAGATTAATCTGTTTATCTATGTACAACTTTCGGTCTAGACTTTGAAGAGATGGATGAAAATATGAAATACAAGAAAATACATGTATGGATGACTTGCAAAAACATGACTTTGCGAAGAACCAACGGTCATAGATGTATTGTCACTGCCCATACATGGCACAGGAAGAACACGGAGAGATAATAAACATCCGTGAATTCTACCAGTGCCATTCACCAGCAGATGACCATCAAATACCAAACTGTGCAACTAAAATGTTCCACGAAACAAATACAACTAGAATAAAATAAATTGAATCAAACTGTATGAAACTGTATCAACCAGTAATGAATAAAACTGAATGATGGATGCAATAATAACACTGTGATGGATGCAGTAATTAACATTGGATGATTGCAGTAATTAACATTGGATGATTTAATGCAATAAATAAAACTGGATGATTAATGCAATAATAAATCATGTGGATGCAATAATGATTAATACTGGGTGGATGCAATAATGATTAATACTGGGTGGATGCAATAATGATTAATACTGGGTGGATGCAATGTATGATGGATCCAGTAATGAATAAAACTGAATGATGGATGCAATGATATATAACATTGGATGATGGATGCAATAATATATAACACTGGGTGCTGGATGCAATAATGAATCATATGGATGCAACAATGATTAATACTGGGTGGATGCAATGATTAAATTTGGTAATGGATGTGATAATAAAGCTTGGTGATTAAAACTGGGTGAAATACGTAAAATTGAGGAAGGGATTTTGAATAAATATAGGACAGTTTGATGCAATTAAAATGAAACGGAATGCATGTCAGCAGTTAAAAACATTGATAGGTGTTTGCTGATGAAAATTGAGATAACAGGAAAGGTGGATATCTGGATTGTGGATACATTATTGCAAGTCAACAAAACTGGTAGGTGCCCCAGTGATGGCATGCTAAATATAAAATTCTATATACGGTAATCACCTGGAACAAAACGATTTTATGTTATTGAAATGGGCGACTACAAGTACGACCATAAAGGGTGTTTTAGAAAAAGGCTCAAGACTAACTACCGGTTCGTGTTTTATAGATAAAATAAATGGAGAATGCCACGGACAGAAGAAACAAATCCTATGTGCAATTGGAATTCGGTTAATAAACATTTTGTTTAAAGCTTTGTACGTTTATTAATAAACTACGTCAAAATATTTGTATTCGAAGATATTTTGCAGATAAAAACTGTCAAGACAATGAGACATTACGGAATATGACAAAAAGCTTCAAAGGCCGTGTTTTGTTGGAGCAGTAGCGAATAGCAACAATGTTACCTGTCATACACATGACTCGGCTGCGGTTTTCTGGCAGGATTCTCATCACATAGTCGAGATAATTCCCCCATAGACCCTAGTCATAAAATCAGGCTAAAAATTGTGAAGTAAACTTCAATTAAAATTTGTAAACCATGGCACATTGATTCCTCGACATAATCTGGAGTCAGAAAAAACATAGGCATGACCTATGGGTTGCACATTTATCCTCCAAAATCAATGTTCGCTTATGGGGACCATGCAGAATCCGCAACGACTACGTGTCGGGTTGTCAAGGAGCAAAAAGTGACGTTTACGTTGCCTGTCATGCAGGTCGTAATTCCCCAATAAATTACGCAGGGAGTTGGGAGTTAGTTTATCCCATCGCATAAAGGGTTTTTAAAGTCATGCTGAAAGCGGCTGTGTCGAGCCAAATGCACAGATGTCGCATAATGCATGCATTCCATTATCTTGACTACATCCTGCTAAATGCGTAAGTTCTGAGAGGGGAACACGGAAGAATCCGTAGCGATGCATTGGGCAAGACACGCACAACGCGCATCGTTCCTTGAATGCTGGTACCCGGTACATTTTTTATATGATATCAGAAATAGACGCCAGAGACTAGTGTCAAGGGTCATGAACAGTGTTTCCGCTGTTATTGAATGAAACATTAAGAGATGGCGTGGGAGTAGACAGTACATCGCGAGAAAATGTGTTCTTGAATTCGAAGAATGTATGACCCCATCGTAACCTAAAGCTAGTCCAACAATGACATTCTTCCGTATTTGTTAGAATGGATAATAGCGTCTGAAGAAATGACATTTTACGAAATAGTAAGTTACCTAGTTTTAATAAATGTCAAATCTGGGTGCTCATTTAAATTATATCTTGATATTTCTTGGTTACTAAATCATTTATCGTTGACATTCATTGTTTGCCATTGTCTAAAAAATCAATTTGCAAGTAAAGTAAATTTTCCTGATACATACCGGTCAAATATTCACGGTCAAAAGAATAAGTACGTCCGGTAGAAAATTCCTTTAGTATAATTACCATAATGCATTGGTAGTGATAGGCCTATACTTATTGTATTCGCACAGGTGTTGAAACAATTGAAAAACTCATTCGACTGATTTATTTTCACTCGGTATTTGATAGATTCACGTTATTATTTGTTCTAGAACTATAAAATAAAACGTTTAAGCTGCGCACAAGACGCAGAAGTCTCTATAATGGGGGAGGGTGGTGTTGGAGAGAATACGGATAGCCAAGTCATTTTTACTTGTTCCCGCCAGACCGATATAAAATTATCGGAATTCTCGGCACATGTCCTATGAACATTAACTGCCTGCCACTAATGTTTGATATAATTGATCTTTTTACGCCAGCATCAATGAGAACATATTCCCTATATCTGTATTATAGCATATGCATTCTTAGCTGTCCACATTATTTTCATCATTCATCCACATTTCTGTAGCTTTCAGTTTTTTGAATTATTTTATTTGTTTACAGTCCAATTCTAATGTAGGACCTACCGTATTGGCCCGGACCGAAACAATATTTGTTATAAACCAAAATTATTTTAAAAAATTATCGCCAGCTGACTTAGGCGACCTTGGCTCTCCACAGTATTATGTATCAAGATCGTTTTCCTGCCGTACCAGGTTGTCAAACAAATATTGTTCATGTCCTCGGTCTCTGTTGCCTTCAATCTTGCTTGTTACGACTATGTTCTCCAAACCTGCCTGTCTCATGAAGTGGCCAAAAATGCAGATGTCTTTTGCTTGTATTATTGATTAGTCAATTTATATTAGTGATTAAAGTTTATAAAGTAAAAATTATAACCAAATTCTAAAACTACCGGTAATTGGAAGGGGAAAAATTATATTATTCAATTAAGGAATTCAATTATAAACGTGTGCTCTACAAAGAGTTTTCCGCTATATGTGCACATTATGTAACAAAGCTCTATCATCCACTGCTGGTTGAAAGAAAACTTGAGTGTCATGCATGTGTTAGGCGACTAAAAAGGTTTGGTGGTGGGATCGGTTATCCCATAACATTTCAGTCATAGTGACCGGAGTCAGATCTGCGTTCGATCTTTAAACTCCTGCAGACTAGCATATAAGAGTTTTAAAAGATAGCCTACGAGTTTTACAAGATATGCAAATGAATGAAATGGACAGAAATATAGTAAAGACCATAATATATGCAAATATATAGAAAGACAGCAGATCAACTGGTTCCTGACACCTATGTGAATTTAACCATCACAACCAGCCATACAACAGCAGAAAGAACGGCTACAAAAAGGAAGACCAAGAATAAGATTTAATCAGATTGTTAAAAATCCACTGCCTAACCATTGCAAGAGCAACAAAGATAGCGAAAGACAAAACTACCCACGACGCTTGTCGGCATTTGTGGAAAAGACTAGATAGATAGCATGCGAGTTTTAAAAGAAAATCTTGCAGATCAAAATATCACATGCATAGGTATAAAAATTGATACGCAAACAACTTTCATCTCTGCTTTAAGTCGTGATCTCTCACAAAGCAGCGTATTGATTCTATTTTAGTCTAATAACAGTTATATATATTCTACGTCCAGCTGACAACAGATAGGAGACGTTTTCCAAAATGTGAACTATATATATATATATATATTAATTAGTCATATCAAATATTTCTAAATGTGCGCAATCTCGCATTCTTGGTAACTTTGCTCTTCCTGTTATGCAATTTCTAAATTGATCCCCTTTCACTTAACAGATTTAAGATAAACGCTAGCTGAGTTTTAGTATGTTTGGTTTGGAACCATGTTCATAAATACCTTACTGAAACTTTAGAATGAAGCAGTGCAAAGATACCCAACCCGATATTTCTGAGTACCCGTATCCCCTTATCGTGTTCTGGTTACACAAGTTTCAATAGGGATATTGCATCTACAATATTAATGATCATGACAAATATTTAAAATTATTAGTCATTTTTACTCAGCTTGGCAGTTCAGAGCGCGTCGACTAGTTCAAACGAAGAGACTACAACCACAGCTTTAGCGCCAAATTTGAAATTTAATGTGCACATCGCGTCGACATACGATGCGAATTTCGATTGACCCGTAAGTGACCTGTAATATGGGAAGCGTTGAGCGGAAGAGGATGTCGTTGGGTCAATATTTTCAATGTAGTTCTTTCTCAGGCTAAACATGAAAATTTATCTCAAATCTAGTCCACCGATAGAGATTCCCACAAATATCTTGTTATAGGCAGGCGCAAGAAATAATTGTCTTCGGCACACCGTACCTGTGTGCCTAAATCGGTGTGATGGACCATGGACAAATGTAATACCAGCATCACAACTTATTTCACTCTGATACAAACCATAGTATTATTCATGCTAATTATTTGAGTGCACATGCAGAAGTCAATGAACCTAAACAACACGCAACAATTGAAAGACCTGGCAACACAAAGACAAATGGAAAGCTATGGTTTCTGCTCTATGCGCCGCCTATGGCCCTGGAGGAACATAACATAACATGCAGAAGTGCGCACAACTTTGTCACAAAGCGTATGTTGGTCAGTTTCTATTCAAGCCATATGGGTCGAGTAGTTTGCTACTGCTTTCTGGAAGCAAGCCAGTCTGCGATGAAAATGCATTCTGGCACTTTGACTGTCCGAGACTCTGTACCTTTCCGACAGCGCCCAACGCCCACTTTCTTAGCATTTGTGAAGCGATATATATATATATATATATCAGCGATTCATTAATGTGTACTAAATGAAATCGGATAATTGCAAATTGTAGTACTACTACAGTGGTATATAGAACATGCGTTTATAACAAATAAAAATCTAATCCTCATATTTATTATTTAGTCTATGGTTTACTGTGCGAATGTTCTGTGATTACATAAATATTTCGTCAGTTCAAATCAACTTTTAACTAGATTTCGATTTCGGTGATTAATTTCATATGCTCATCAGTTTATGCACACAGACCGTCTCCATGAAATTCAGTCAGCGGATCCTCAAGGTTGTCCCACGGCTTCACTTCCAATGTCCATATTTTGGAGCATTCTTCGCAGAGTGGACACTCCCAATATTTTCTGGGAGTCTGGGGCCCTTTTATGACTAATGAAATTTGACTGCAAAGCTTGTTCAAAAAATGTATGATCGGGCGCAATCCACGTATCTACGGTCATGGTGGAATTTGACCTAGTTTTGAGGTATTCCCCAAAGCTGTAGTTGCGCGGATCCACTGTTCGCGCGGAAATGTGCCACGGCGTGCGAGAGGTTATGATATCACGGTTCGCGCGGGAATCGTTTTGGAGTTAGTTAGTTAGGTTGTGTGTGGTTTTAAGTAAAATAAAGGAGATAAAAAATAATAAAAAAGGAGAGGGAGGGGTGGTATAAAAAAAAGGGGGGGGGATACATGGCATATGAAAGTTTAAAATGGGGGGGTTGAGGGGGGTCTCCCCCCTCATGACATATGAAAGCCCTAAAAAGGGGGGGGTTGAGGTGGGTCTTACCCCCTCATGACATTTGAAAGTCCAAAAAAGGGGGGGGGGGTTGAGGGGGTCTCCCCCTCATGACATTTGAACGTCCAAAAAGGGGGGGTTGAGGGGGTCTCCCCCCTCATGACATTTGAAAGTCCAAAAAGGGGGGGTTGAGGGGGTCTCCCCCCTCATAACATTTGAATGTCCAAAAAGGGGGGGTTGAGGGGGTCTCCCCCCTCATAACATTTGAATGTCCAGTTTTTATTTCAAATTATAAAATTATTGAAAAAAAACACGAAAGAAAGCACTCAAATCTGGTGCTTTATGATGAAAAGAGTTGGCAACACTGGGCGAGGAGTGATCAGAAACCAGCAAAAGCCCGCACATTTCAACAAAGTGGATCGGTGCTCATGGTTTGTGTTATTCTTATGATTTGAGATTTATATTATAATTAATGCATGGTTTGCGGAGAATTTATCCGGTGAATAAGGTAAGTGCTTCATTTTACCCATTTCACACTGTTTACATTTTTAATTAGGCGACTGCAGATTTCCGCTAGTGAAATCTCTGCTCAAATCGATCAAATCTTTAAAAAAAAAAAATGTCCGCCACGCACAAAATCGCTTGCCGTTCGTTGGGTGTGTGACGTCATTGCACGCGGGATTTGATTGGTTGCCGGATTTTCTAGCGGAACTCAATGACGTCGCTTGTTTAAAAATGTCAACAGTGTTCTATTTTTAGCGCGGTGACCGTAGATACGAAGATTATACCGTATGATCGAGTCTAACAAGAGAATATGAGCATAATTTTCCACCCCTCCGTTGTAAATGAGGGGACTTTTTTTTAACTTTATATCTACATTTTTAACTCATAAGGAGGAGGGGTTAATTGTCTTTATTATTAAATGTCAATATTCTATATTTAATTGGGTTCATATTAAATATTTAGTTTATTTTTCTGAACTAAATATAATCACACAATCATAAAAGTACTTTCAATGACGAAAAAAATTACAAGCTGAAAATATGAAACAAAATGCTACACATTCTTCTGCGATCAGTTTCCTATGCTCATAAGTCTATACAGGAAGTGGGCTGCCTCCATGAATTCAGTCGTCAGCAGGTCTCACGGTTGCCCCACAGCTTTACCTTCAGTTCTGTCTCTTGGGGCCATATTTTGGTTCTCACGACATCAAAGAGTGGGCATGTCTGCAGAATATGTTCTGGAGTCTGGGGACCCTTTTGACATGGGCATTGGTCAGCCTTAATTTTGTGGAGATGTGCTTGTAGTCTGCAGTGTCCTGTGCGAAGTCTAAAAATTGTGACTTGTTTAGCTTTAGAATAGGGTCCTGTGGAAAGTTAGTGCCTGTTCTGACTCAATGTATGTTTGTATTTTCCTTTGATGAGGGTTTTTGCTTCAGTCAGTGATATATAGTTAAACTTCTGTATAATTTCTATAGAGTCCTAACTTCTGTGTGCTTATAATTTACTTGTTATCACAGCATCTCAGTTTGTTTCTTGAAAAACCAATATATCGATTCACACCTTAGACAAGAATTCTTAGAGAATTAATTCTAAACACTGATTCTAACTTTTCCCTCTTAAAAATATCTAATTCTAATCTTTTTAACCCCCCCCCCTCACAACGGTGGATGAAACAGCAGATGCGCCGTTAATATTCTAATAAACGTTTGGTGAATTTCTAGTATATAGGTCTTCGTTGGGCTATAAATAGCGCAGTTTACATTAACGTCACGGATTTCCCTTGATAAACCACATGTCGATTCACGCCTTCGACGAGAATTCTAACAATTCTAATTCCCCCCCCCCCCCCCCCCCCCCCGCCCCTTAAAAACCGTATAAACTAATTACCCTTCCCTAAATCTATAATTTTACAGAACACTGCAACGGTCAGGTAATACCTCGAAAATAGAACAAAACTCACAACGGAGATTTAATTGGCCAAACGTTGCTCTTGGTGAAGATCTTCAGTCACGATATAGATATAGACCGGCCTATTCAACCACTAACGCAGACCATTGGCCGGTCTGGCAATACTGGGGGAACTGCGATTAGGCTGTAATCATACATAAAAATATAGGGCTTAGGATATGCCGGGCGTAGGTCTAAATCTTGTCAGTTCTTAACGTCATATGCCCCCCCCCTTTATTTTGTACGTAACGTACAAAATATAAAATGTTTGACCATTGACTTTAGTGAAAATAGGCCTAAAGAAAGCCGGAATGTGCTTTCATGATCCAGAGTGACTACGGACTACCAAATTAATAGGCAAAAAAAAATTGATTTAAAAAAACCACATTGCTGAAAAGATGAAACAAGGGAAACAGACCATCCTGAAATTTTACCTAACTTCAAAAACCCGGGACACTAGAAAATTGCACTACTATTAGAAAGCTAGAAAATTGCACTACTAGTTGGTACTAACGTACATTTAACGTCTGTCAGAGTTCACAACAAAGTAAGAGACAGGATGCTGCAGCTAACCGTTGCAGAGATTGCACATATGTGTAAATGTATGCCTCTTTTTTCTAATCTAAAACAAGCTTAGAATAAAGTGTATTAAATACAATAATTTACTAAAGATTTCACTCACCAACTTGCCTCATGCCAGTGACCACTCTTGAGATGAAATTCGGACAAAGCTGTCAACACTTCCCGCACTTTCTCCAGTGAACAGTTTGAGCCAGACGTGCACGTTTTACCATTACTAATGCTGACCAACCAACCAACGAAAGTGATTGCTGGACGCTATGTGTCAGTGTGGCGTGGTCATTAAATCGGTCAAGGTGAAACGTCTGCTCTCGCGGTTGGTCAGTCTACAGAAGGGCGATATGACTCGCGCGCAGTGACCCGTATACTTTCGCGGTATACACAATAACAAGGTCAAGGTTTTCCGGCTACCACAATACCTTTCTCTTGATCATCAATCTGTGATAGTCGTTGATTTAGTGGACAACCATCACCCACTCATTCCCTTACACCCCCACATATGAAGTCAACGAGTGACCGGTTGAAAGGATTCTAAGAAGTGAAATACTGTAAGAAACACACCGTACATAAGTGTTTCAGACACACGCCCTAATATAACCAACATTCTGAGTTGACTTTTAAACTCTTGCAGGGTATAGTCAGAAGAACTAATTTCCAGGTCATAGTTTACTAGATCTGGAATATGAAACTGAAAAAAAACTACTGACATTTCATGCATGAACGTAATGGGTGACTGGAAGTTTAGGGAGGGTGAAGTTAACTAACCCTCACCCCCCCCCCGGTCCATCCAACCCACCCTCATCATCAAGTGCTGTTTACGCAACGAACGTTGGCACATACTCCAGCATCCCCTGTCTCTTATTTTGGTGGTGCACTCTGCTAGATTGTAAACTGTACATCTTGTGTTACTCTTCCACTTGTATCTCTGCCTACCTCTTGCTCGCTTTCCTTCGACTTTACACTCAAGTAAGATCTTCAATAAGGTGTCATGTCTTTTAATGTGTCCAAAATAATTGATTTGACTGATCTGTATTTCCCTTAATATTTCTTTCTTCATATTAAGTTTTGTTAGAACATTTTTGTTTGTATACTCTTTCCGTGATGTTTTCCCTATTCTTCTATATATCTACATTTCAAAGCCATAAGTTGTGCCTTTTAATTGTTTGTTTAGTGTCCATGCTTCTGAGCCATACATTAATATAAAATAATGTGGCATTTTATAATTTTTAACTTGTTTATAATCTGTTTAGATGTTAATATTTTCCTCATGTCACTGAAAGTACCTTTAGCCATTCCTGTTCTCCTTTTAACTTCTGTTTCACATCTGCCGTCATTTGTGACTATGTGTCCAAGATAATGATAGTGCTCTAATTGTTGTAGTTTCCATGTATGTTTATGTTTAACACCTGTTCTTCTTTGAATTTGCTGATTATCATGTTGTTGTTGTTTGTTTTTGTTTTTTTTTGGGGTGGGGGATATTTATATCCAGTCCATATTTTTTACTTGATTTATCGACTTGATCTATTAGTCTTTTTAGTTTATTTTCACTTTCAGCTAAAAGAACAGTGTCATCTGCATATTTAAGGTTGTTTAATTTTTCCCCATTGATCTTGAGTCCTTGTATTTCTTCTATATGTTTAAAGATATTCTCTGTGCAGATATTAAATTGACTGAGTGACATCCTTGTTTTACCCCTCTTCTTATTTCTATATATGGTGAGTAGCTGTTTTCACAACTATAGATCAGTAAACCAAAAGCTTTGCTTAATTCAGTTGTGTCCGTCAGAAAAGCATAAACCGTGGCAAGGTGCTTCGTTCACTTACTATATCCTGGTCTAATATGCAGGAGTTTGAGAAAAAGCTGCAATAACTGAGCATTTTAGCTCGAAACAACCAACTTCATGACTTCTAGATCAGTTTGACCCTCTTCTTCTTTTTCGTCGTACGCCTTGCGGCGGACCATCTGAAAGCATTCCGCTGACCGTCCTGATAAGGACGTATGAGGGAATAGCAAGAATCTGCGTTGTCATGTTTTACAGAAAGCTGCGTTATCTGCGCCTTTCGACCTGACACATCCATCTTCAGCCAGAATTTTTTGGGGGGTCGGGTTGGCATTCCCGTATCTTCTATCCCTAGTACTTGGCCAGGCTACAGCAGGATTACTCGATAGAACTATCTACTCTGTCACACCACATGAAGAAAACTGGTCATTTGAAACAGCTGTGACGAACAAGCTCGACATTTCTGCCTAGCAGTTAATGCCATAACAGTACAGTTCAATGAGGATGTCTTGTCTTTGATCCACCTGTTACACATATCTTGATGACTTCAATGCCAAAATATGGAACTTTGCTGCTGTTTTCGGTTGTTCGGACATGATGTATGCAATGTTCTTACATTCCTGAGATTTTGTAGAGGAGGTTTTTTATCATTAAAGGATACCCGTCCGTATCAGCGCATAATTCCGATGTGTTTTCAGTGTGTATTCTTCTTCTTCAGCGTACATTCTCAAACCCCTGCTGAATTCTCTTGTAACAGGACATGTCCTACTAGATTTCCAGCAGAATGTAGTCCAGAGAATGGAAATGCGTTGTGTCGCCGTTTTATTTGCGCCAATGGCCCGACACATCCGTCTTCGGCGGTCAGTGTGTATTCAAATTCATCAGAATGATAGGCATATAGGATAGAGATGTGTGGAAATATTACTTTATCAAATATCTCAATGTGACACACCTACGACACCGAGGAGTTATGAGATTTATTGTTATTATATTTTAATTCAAATACAATGTGACGCAAACTCATGGGGAAATCTTGCACAAGACAGATCCGACTGGCGAATGACTTGGTGAAGTCAAATGTACATCTCATGGTGAGATACTTGCAACGGAAGACGCTAGTCAAATTTGGTTATATAAGTCTTTAACTCCACCCCCCCCCCCCTCAAGAAGACAGAAAGAAGATTTACGTAGAACTATTACCAGAGAATGTTTCACCTTCGGTATCAGAAACAATGAAGGCCTAAAGCAAATTGCAATGAAACGAGAGACATGGAAATCTATGACATCAGCCACAAGTGCTGTCTTTGGCCCTAGAAGAATAACTACCGGTAAGTCTTTAACGATACAAAATGGTGGAGGTGCATATTTTGGTTGTTACTGTTCCATTTTGTAAAATCTATAACTTTTTTCTTACTTGTAATATAAAATGTCATACATTAATTATGTTCCTGCTTGAGGTATCTCGATCTCTTGATCTTTCATGCTTGTCACTGTTGTGAACTCCTTTACGTGAAGGGGGGTTTTTTCCGACATGAGTGGGCGCCTGTAGATGGAATTCAAAGGTTTCAATATTTATACAGCATTTACCTCTTATACGGGGTGCAAAGGGAACGCATTGCTCTAGGCGGACCCATGGTTAGCAGATAACCAAGATTCCAAATGTACCTCCACGCGGTGCACCCTGGAAACAGAAATACAGCAGCTCGAGCTGATTATGGCCAAATCATTTGGGGATCGTGTCCGAGAATGTGGAGGTAGCAGATGGAAAGAGATTTGACTGCACAAGAGACAGACAATATCTCCGACACCACCAGCATCACCACATATAGCGATACTGTCTACATAAAGGGCAGAACAGCGCTAGAGGGCAGCGCGAACTGCAAATAGAAAGTGAAAAGTCTCTAGGAAAGGGGAACTACAAGCTCCGTCAGCTCGAGACGAGCATCTAGTTACCTGTGTTCCTTACAGGCAGAGACCCAGACCCATTCATTGGCGTCTGGTAAAGCAAGAAGACCTAATCCAACTCTAATGTCGAGCCTTCCTAAACCGGAAATATGCTCGCGAAGAGAAAGGGTACTGTACCCGATGGGCTTAGGCAAGAAAGGGACAACGATGGTAGTCCTGGTCCAACTCTACTGTCAGGTTTTCCTACACCGGAAATACACTTGAAGAGGGGTGCAAAGGGAACGCATTGCTCTAGGCGGACCCAGGGTTAGCAGATAACCAAGATCCCAAATGTACCTCCACGCGGTGCACCCTGGAAACAGAAATACAGCAGCTCGTGCTGATTCTGGCCAAATCATTTGGGGATCGTGTCCGAGAATGTGGAGGTAGCAGATGGAAAGAGATTTGACTGCACAAGAGACAGACAATATCTCCGACACCACCAGCATCACCACATATAGCGACACTGTCGACATACAGTGAAGCTAGTCAGTCCAGTCCGAACATTGGAGGGGCGGCCAATGTAAAATGCACGTAAAGGTAAATGCATGGCGAGAGACAAATATGTTTCATACAGAGTACAATGAAACAATGAAAGGGCAGAACAGCGCTAGAGGGCAGCGCGAACAGCAAATAGAAAGTGAAAAGTCCCTAGGAAAGGGAACTACAAGCTCCGTCAGCTCGAGACGGGCTTCTAGTTACTAGAGTTCCTTACAGGCAGAGACCCAGACCCATCCATCGGCGTTTGGTAAAGCAAAAGACCTAACCCAACTCTAATGTCGAGCCTTCCTAAACCGGAAATATGCTTGCAAAGAGAAAGGGTTCTGTACCCGATGGGTGTAGGCAAGAAAGGGACAACGATGGCAGTCCTGACCCAACTCTACTGTCAAGGTTTCCTATACCGGAAGTACACTTGCAGAGAGAAAGGGTTCCGTACTCGATTCGCTCAGGCACAAAAGGGACAACGATTTAGCCCTGGCCCAACTCTACTGTCAGGTTTTCCTACACTGGAAATACACTTGAAGAGAGAAAGGGTTCAGTACCTGATGGGCTCAGACGCTATTGGGACAAGGACGCTCAGCTCGAGAACGCCTTGCTCCCAAACGCGTGGTGTGAGACTCGAACTTGGACAAGGGGTACACGATGTCGGTGAATGACACCTCGGCTAAGAGGGCGAAAGAGCCAGGGTCCAACTCTTCTGTTGAGTTCTTCCCCTTAAGGAACCAGGCTCACGGATGAGAAACGGTTCGGTACCCAATGGGCACAGGCACAGCACGTCCAATTACACGAGGCAAGTTCATAGACAGTGGAACACCTCGTTTGAGTCAGACTAAGAGAAAGAAAATCGTCTGGGCGAAGAGTCTCCACTACGCGTGCCTGGAGACAGATATAGAGGCTGTCACAGGCTAAGGGTAGCCCACCCGAATTGTCAAGGCATGCCGAAATCGGATGTGCTAGGCCTACAAGGCGCATAACGGTGGCACAACGTAATCACGCTCCCGGCGGAAATCGCACGGATATCCGAGATGGTTACAATGGAGCGAACGAAAAACAAAACAAACAAACACTTGAAGAGAAAAAGGGTTCAGTACCTGATGGGCTCAGGCGCTATTGGGACAAGGACGCTCAGCTCGAGAACACATTGCTCTCAAACGCGTGGTGTGAGACTCGAACTCGGACAAGGGGTACACGATGTCGGTGAATGACACCTCGGCTATGAGGGCGAAAGAGCCAGGGTCAACTCCTCTGTTGAGTTCTTCCCCTTAAGGAACCAGGCTCACGGATGAGAAACGGTTCAGTACCCAATGGGCACAGGCACAGCACGTCCAATTACACGAGGCAAGTTCATAGACAGTGGAACACCTCGTGCGAGTCAGACGAGAGCAAAAATCGTCTGGGCGAAGAGTCGCCACTACGCGTGCCTGGAGACAGATATAGAGGCTGTCACAGGCTAAGGGTAGCCCACCCGAATTGTCAAGGCATGCCGAAATCGGATGTGCTAGGCCTACAAGGCGCATAACGGTGGCACAACGTAATCACGCCCCCGGCGAAAATCGCACGGATATCCGTGATGGTTACAATGGAGCGAACGCAAAACAAACAAACCTCTTATACGAGTTTCCCCCATATGTAGTCCGTCCCTCTCAACATAGCAGTAAGCCGCCTGACCAAGAGTACCACCCATATCACATAATACCGTATATTCAAGCGATAATTCTCAAGAATTTTCGAAAACATTAACTTTGTATGTATTAAAAATGTATTTTTGTTTCGTTAAGATGGACATAATCAATCTGGGGAAATTGAGTACAATGAAATGAATCATTAGAACATTCTGATGACTGAATTATTTGAATACATGTTAAGGTTGATTGAGTATCCTACCATTTATGTCATGCTGAAACCTATAGGGTTGTAATTGCATTGTTTAGAATTTTCAATGATTCAATAAGGATTATTTACCGGAGTCCAGCACGATACTTTTGCTGTATTTGTGGTCTGATATCAATAGAATTAGCATGCCTCTATCCGGGATAGTCATTTGCTACGATTCAACGCAATTATTTTGTCCCACGTGACTGATCATTGGCCACTGTGTATCATATATTCTTCATCATATATTAGCCGGAAATACACTTGAAGAGAGAAAGGGTTCAGTACCTGATGGGCTCAGGCGCTATTGGGACAAGGACGCTCAGCTCGAGAACGCCTTGCTCTCAAACGCGTGGTGTGAGACTCGAACTTGGACAAGGGGTACACGTCGGTGAATGACACCTCGGCTAAGAGGGCGAAAGAGCCAGGGTCCAACTCCTCTGTTGAGTTCTTCCCCTTAAGGAACCAGGCTCACGGATGAGAAACGGTTCAGTACCCAATGGGCACAGGCACAGCACGTCCAATTACACGAGGCAAGTTCATAGACAGTGGAACACCTCGTTTGAGTCAGACTAAGAGAAAGAAAATCGTCTGGGCGAAGAGTCTCCACTACGCGTGCCTGGAGACAGATATAGAGGCTGTCACAGGCTAAGGGTAGCCCACCCGAATTGTCAAGGCATGCCGAAATCGGATGTGCTAGGCCTACAAGGCGCATAACGGTGGCACAACGTAATCACGCTCCCGGCGGAAATCGCACGGATATCCGTGATGGTTACAATGGAGCGAACGAAAAACAAAACAAAACATATATTAGCCATATATTGTGTATCATCCGCCAATGAAAAACACGGGAACAGTAGGAGCAGCCACAGTAAGCAAGGCTATTTGTAATCAGCGCACACAATTATTCTGGAGAAGGACTTGATAATCAACGTACATTATATGCTTATATGTGTATTATGTATGGTAAGTGAATCTAAAACTTCCAAACCATTAAAAATATTCGATACCCATTGAAAGCTGTCAATCAATCAAATGCCATGCCGAATGGCGTTGGGCCGTAGGCGATCATGTTTCTCCACGACTCTGTCTCTTGTGTTGTCAATAAGCTCGGTTAGGGAAGCTTCTACCGTGCCACGATACAAGATCATCTACTAACTTTTCTCTTTGTCGTGCCCTATCTCTTTTCCCGTTGATCTTTCGAGTGGTTATTAAGTGTTCAAGCTGTGTTCTTCTCAGCACATGCCCTAGAAACATTGACTGTCTGCCCCTAATTTTTGATATGAATGATCTTTTTACGCCAGCATCAATGAGAACCTCGCCATTAGTTTTCTTGGCTGTCTATGGTGTTTTCATAATTCTTCTCAGAAACCACATTTCTGTAGCCTCTAATTCGCTTGAAAGCTGTAGAAATCAGTAATCATAGTCATACTGTGACTGTCGACCATATAACAAATAATTACAGGGCCGTATATAGGCTTACGTGTTCAGTAAATAAAAATGGGCTGGGGGGAGGGGTTACCTAAAAATAATAGTCAATTCGATCGTTTCCTTTTCGCGTGAAATTCCTTCATTTTAATTATATATTTAGTGAACTTGTTTTGGAAAATCATGGGGGGGGGGTGAAATTACTCACATTTTCAAACATTCCTTTCCCTGGGGGGGGGGGGGGTACGACAGGTTGCGGATAGTGGAACGGCTTCCAGATATGTAGGGTAGATGCGATATAAGCCAGATCTCTGGATGAATAAGCAGACGCGGACGAAAACGGCGATGTTGCCCACCATTGTATACGAAATCAGGTGGGGATGATGTCCCCACTTAAACACTCCATATGTTGTGTGACCGACAACATCAAACGAGTATGAAACCACAGGGCAGTATGAGTACCTTGAGGAGGAGGTGGTTTACCTAATGAACGGGCTTGTCCGTTTTCTTACTGTCCGTTTTCGTGTGTAAATTTCACTGATTGACGGGTAATTTGAAGAGCATTTAGTGAAAAATCGTTAAAGATGGAGTTTTTATCGATCTTTTGATGGAGCTACTAATGCTAAAAGTCATGCTAGATTCGCTAAAGAGGGGGGGGGGGGAATCTAACCCTAATCAGCATTTTCTGCGCTCCTTGTCAGCCGCTATGATAACAATGTTAATGTTAATATATTAGTACGTGTGGTGTTAATATTGCATTTACTGTTTTCATTGTTTTTCGATGTTTGTTTTATATATTCTTGAGAAAGACCTGACGGTTCGAAACGTTTAAAAACTCTTGTATATTGTAATGTATATGTTTTCTTGTTTACTACGCATAATCCCTTAGTTTTAGTGATAGTCTGTCGTATTTAAGTGAAACTTTTTTTTTTAAAATTTGTGTATTACGTAAGTATTACGTTTCACGCAGTATCATCTTATATTGATGCTTTCCATCTTGGACCGTTGGATGGGTTTTTTCTATAATGCACGTGGTCCTGCTTCGCTTCGCGGAATATTTGTCTAAATTATCGTCATTAAAACACAAAATAAAAATGTCAAGATATTGCGCAATATGTTTTAATATTTGTACACATGGTTGATTTGAATATTTATGTTTCACTATCTTTCCTAGTCAAAATTTTGACTTTCTTTTCTGTGCATTTTTTTTCATAATGAACATCTTTTTTATGTGGCTTTATTACCTATCACCATAAACTAATTGTTCCTTTTTAACCTGTGGTTTTTTTTCTTCCTAGTCAATATCGTGACTTTTAACATGTGACTTTATAACTTGTACTGTCTATGTGGTCTAGTGCTCCGTCCGCAACTGGTTTAGTGTACTGCAAAATATGCTCCCACATGAGCAGATAGATGATGATACCAGTCTTAGTCTTAGGGGAGTGAGTGGAGGGAAAGTAAGATCTGTTCAATCTAGGACTTCAGCAGTATATGGTTGCAGAGTTTTTTTCTTTACAATAAACAAATAATAGAGGTTGTGATTCGCCGAACCATAACCTTCAATGTATTGTTTATTATTGTGATGATTTATCTCTGTATTGCCACTGATCTTGATTGATTTGAATATTTTCTTGCTATTTATTAACTGAGAACAGGGGATTCATCAACAGAAATATCACACCGTAATGCACTGGCTGCTAACTCATTCAATATACTATCAAATATCTGGCATTAAAAAACACTAAGAAATAACACAAAACTCAAAATCTTCAACTCCTGCATAATTCCAACATTAACATATGGGTGCGAAAGTTGGAAAGCAACATCAAAATTAGAGCAAAGACTAAACACCTTTGAAAATAAATATCTTAGAAGGCTACCGAACATACGTTGGTCAGACTTCAAATCAAACACAGTTGTCAGACAAGAATCAAAACAAGAATATGTATCCACCTATATTAGAAAGCGTCGCTGGAATTACACCGGGCACGCACTACGAATGAATACTGAAAGACTCCCCTGTCAAGCTTTGATGTGGTCACCAAAAGACAAGAGAAAACGAGGAAGACCAAAAGAAACTTTATGTAGAACTATTACAAGGGAACGTTTCGGTCAGAAACAATGAAGATCTAAAGCAAATTGCAATGAAACGAGAGACTTGGAAATCTATCACATCCGTCCTATGTGCCGTCTTTGGCCCAAGAGGAATAACTAACTAATTTATTAACTGGCGACAGCAGTCAAATTTCATTATAACAACTTGGTCCGGACCGACAAAATATGTATTTAATAACAGAAATTCGCTTTATACAGTACAAACAATAAATAATAAATATAATAGGGGATTTTTGAATGTGTTGTTAAATAGGAAAATTGGTTACAAAAGAATGCGCTATAGCGGGATTCCAGTGCCATGGTAAATCTTCTAAGGCCGGCACCGAATCGCCCTGCATCTCCGGCAAACAGGCCTTCACCTACAACAACCACAAAAAAGATGTGATCTCAAGACATTTAACCTGTATATATAACAACCTAAAGGACTACTTGTTTATACTAAAAATAAACAACACAGAGACAGGATAACGAAGGAATATAGAAATTAGGCATTATTTTCATTTGGTTTCATGCTTCCTGCTTGGATTTACTTGTATAGGCTGTTGTTTGAAGCAACCATATCCCGTCTCTGTGTTGTATATGTTTGTAAGTAGACCTATAGGTCCTTATAGTACGAATACAGATGTTCTGTGTTTGTGGTCCTGAGAATATTTCGTTACTTCTACGGGATGTTCGTTGTTATTGTGGTGGTCCTTGTTTCTTTTGGTCAGTTCTGAGTGATTTTCTCCGCCAAAGACGGATGTGTTGGACCATTGGTGCAAATAAAACGGCAACACAACGCATTTCCATTCTCTGGACTACATTCAACTGGAAATCTTGTAGGATCATTGTCCTGTTGCAAGAGAAATCCAGTGGGAGTTTGAGAATGAACGCTGAAGAAGAAGAGTGATTTGAGTACGCAAGATGAATGTCTTAACGAGGTCACATCTTTTTCCTTTTTTTTTGGGGGGGGGGGGTTGTGGTAGGTTAAGTACGGAAAGCCTGTTTGCCTGAGTTGCAAGGCGATTCAGTGTCGCTATAACGGACCTGGTTCATCCTTAGAAGATAAGTCCTCGTCGACATTAGAAGATATACCACGGCACCTGAATTCCTCTATCGGCGCACAGAACTATCAAATAGAAGGACTTGCATTTTCCTTACCATATTTTATACGTTCAAAGAGGAAGGAATCCCCCATTACCAGTATCTGTGGCCTTGGTCCATTGCTTTCGGTACATTTCAAATCCGTGCATGTTTGTGGTTCGTTAAACTTGAGTGATTTACACATTAACGCAATGGTTCTAACCTTCTCCTTACAGCGGACCATCTTTAAATATATTTCTTTGTTATGGACCCCTATAAAGACTATCTAATACCCGAAAACACGCGAATGACATTTTCTTAGGTGAACACACCCTCCCCCCCCTTTCCTCCTCCAAGAGACAATATTTCCGGCCCTGGTTTAAATGATTCTTTCTTGGGGTTTTGAGTGTAACTGGACTCGTGCATCGTAACCAGTCCTGATACCAATCCATTTCCGAAATACTTTACTCAAATATCATTAACTGTTAGCCTAAGTAGAAATAACATTTTAATACACGTTTAATAGTGCACATATAGACCACGAGGTAAATTAAATAAGAAGCAATTCTTACACATGTTCAATTTCTTCTGTATTCGGTCGCAAATTAGCAGGATGCAGTCCGGAGAAAGGAATGCGTTGTTTCGTGTTTTACAGCTTTGATGCAATATCTGCACCTTTCGGTCTGACACATCTGACTTCAGCATAGGCCTATGTTCATTTTCAACGTAATGTATTCGTTTTATCGCTAAATAACGACAGTATATTTGTGGACTACCTCAAAGACCCCAGGCTAAGAACCATTGGTAGCTTAGTCTCGTATGAGGCCTACATAGCATTTTCATTGTTACAGGGGCAGTTTGACCTACATTTTCAAAGTCCGCATCTTTGTGTGGTTTTTCAAGGTTAAGGTTTCATTTGGACTTTGGACCAATACAACTTTCTGTTTCTGTAAAGGGCCTTTGATACTTCTTCAGTTAGGGGCGATTTTTAAATTTTTACTTCAAAAAAAAGGTAATTCTCCCTTTTATTCGCCCTGTGTAAACCCTTCATTTTTATATGGTTATGGTCATATTTTGGGAAAAATCGTTTGTGGGGGGGGGGGGGGGGGGTTGTAAATGTAGGGGGAAAGTCTCAGGAAAAAAGTCACGATATAAAAGTCATAGGAAAAATTTACAAAAGAAAATACTCATAGGTAAAAAAAAAAAGTCACAGTACACAGAACAAAACACGGGAAAAGTCACACAAAAAATAAAAGATATCTGTCCTTTCTTTGCCTTATTAGTTTTTTGACGAGGGCCGAATGGGGAGCAAATAACAGACACACTGTCTCCTTCCCTGCATGTGGCAAGCGCCTAAGGAGATGCTTTTTAGAATGGAATTGGTTGTCCCGTCTCACAAAATGGTTCAACGTGTCTCACAAAAAATTTTGAAGTCGGATGTGTCAGGTTGAAAGGCGCAAATATCGCACCCAATCTTTTACCCGGGCACAGCGCAATCCGTTCTCTGAACTGAAACCTGCTAATGTGCATGGATTTACTAGAGAAGTATTGAAAGCAGTTCTGGTCTCAAAGGCATATGAATAATGAAAATAACTAAATGGATAGTTCTGTGGGCTCTGTGATAGAGTGGTTAGCTTGTCCCACATCGCGAACTCAACCAATGTTCCTCCTTAGGCATGGCTTTGAGATAGTTAATTAAGCTTGGTATTTGTGAGTCCTCAGATATCACCATGATGGCTCTGAGAATGTGTCACCTTCCACCAATATTTCCCTCTCACCTTTGGAACGTGCATGATACCACCTTGAACAACAATGCCCATGCCAACAACATCTATAAAGGGTAGAATAGCAAACTGTCAACCTTGTTAGTCACTATCATCCTTCGGTTTGGCATATCATTGATTGGTTTCAACAAGAAGCAGCGACAGTTAGCACTATTGTCCAACAAGAATATGTATCTCATGCAAAATAGAGTGTGTCGAGGATACGTTCACCTCAAAGAACGAATTCGCAACCTGTGTGTTGTGAGGGCAGAGTTTCTTCGTGGTGTTGGCTGGAACATTCGTTTAAATTTTCAAAACATTAGTTTAAAATGTATTACCAAAATATATGTAAGCTGTTTTATATGTGCGTAGATTAGTTATTTAATATTTATGTTTCACTATCTTTACCCCCATCGAGGCCAACTCCTTGAAGACGCGATAGGGCTTAGTCCAGCCAACTGAGGCTGGAAACTAAGAATGGTCGGGCCAACCCAATATCGAGCAGGATCACAGTCCTGCCCAAGCAAGCATAGTTGTTGAAGTCAGAGACACCAAGTCGAGATGCGCACCACCATAGTATGCAATCCGAATAGTTGACATGTCTGGACGACAAAATTTTAAAAAATCATCATGGTGTTCGCCCTGTTAAGTTCCCCCAGGAGCAGTGCTGGATTCTGAACCTCGACACTTCGCGACACAACGAATTCCCATTCTCTGGACAACATCCTGCTGGAAACCTAGTAGGACGATGGTCCTGTTACAAGGGAGATCTAGAGGAAGTTTCAAAATGAATGCTGAAGAAAGGAATATCCACAGGATATATGGGTCAGAGTATACACAGATGGGTTAGCACATAATGCAGTTAGGAATGGAGGTGCAGGTGTATATATAGAATATCCACACAAGCCTAGAGATACAATCAGAACACCGATAGGGAAATTCTGCAATAATTATGATGCAAAAATCCAGGCAATTAGTGTGGCACATAAAAAACTGCTGAACTCCAACTCTGGCCTACAGCCTGTCGTATAACTGACAGATGCAAGGTCAGTGCTTCAAGCTCTCCAGTCTGGAAAACTAAAAGACTTGCAAAAACTATTTAGTGTTTTGTCTTACCAATATAGGGTAACCATGCAGTAGATACCCTCTCACTGTGGAATACCAGGAAATGAAAAAGCCGTCCAACTGGCTAAGGAAGGTGCTGCAGAAGACCAACCAGATATACCAATCACCTACCATAAAAAAAAAAGATGATCAAGTCAATAAGAAAGCCACAAACACCAACACATGATGACTATCACATTATGAACAGATCAGAAAAAGTTATAATTCTACTCCTCAGAACAGGACACAACCGACTCCGCAGTCACATGTATACAAAGTTCAAAATTGGCAACACGGCCATGTGCACATGTGGACAGGCAGCACAGAGTGCCAAACATATACTTCAAGAGTGTTCTGAGCATGAAACGCCGAGGCAGACATATTGGCCAGAGGAAACACCACTGGAATAAAATCTATATGGGCCACTGTGTGAACTACAAAAGTCAGTGAGTTTTATTCAGGAGACAGAATTACAGATATAGACATGTTTCAAGTGAACGAAAGAAGCAGAAGAAAACGCTGAAAAAGAAGAAGAACCTCGACAGAATCCACCCCCAGCTACTGTAGGTCCCTCTAGTCTACCATGTGGAGCCAGGAGGCAGAAAAGGAAAGTGACTGGCTAACCAGACAGGACGACAACCCCTATAAATATTATGCACTGGAATGTAGAGGGAGTTAACAACAAAAATGAACTAGAAAACACCTTGCACCAGAAAGATATTAGTAGATGCTGCATACAGGAAACCCATCTCAACGCAATAATAACCTCCAAAATAAGAGGGTACCAATGCTTTAGAATTGACAGGAAAGATAGGAGGAATGGCGGTATACTAACACTGGTAAAGAATAACATCAATGTCACAGAAACAAAAATACACAAACAAGGTGCTGAATACCAGATAATCCACATAGAAAACAACTCTCTTGAGCTCCACATATTAAACTTCTACAGCTAAAATGACATCCCACTAAACATGACCAGTATTAACATCCTTGACAAACACTTCCTGACAGTGGGAGACAAACAACCACGCCCAACGTTGGGGATACAACAAATTAGAACGAAAGAAAGAAGAGATAGAAAGTTGACAAGATGATAACATCCTAATTCTCCAGAATAATCCACAGGATCCACCAACTTTCTACTCAAGAAGATGGCATAGCACCTCAACCCCAGACCTGACATTCTGCACGCCAGAACTGGCTGGAATAATGGAAAGAACAATAAATGAACAACTTGGTGGTGGTGGCAGTGTTCATCGTCCAGTCATCATCCAAGTGAATAAATCAATAATTACAAGATCAACTAAGCCAAGATGGAACTACAAAAAAGAAAACTGGCACATATATAAACATAGAACAAAACCCCCCTCCCCCCCCCCTCAGTTTTTCCCCAAAAGTATCTCTACAAATATGCAAACAAATTGTAAGAAACAACTACATACAAGAATGGCTCCAACAGTGGGCCTTCTCAAAGACGGACGCTCACTATATGAACACAACACATTCCGTTCTCCGGACTACATCCTGCAGGATTTTGAGAACGAACGCAGAAGAAGAAGAGACTATATGAACACTAACAGAAACCCAACCCAATGGACCCTCTCAGACAACTCGAGAGAGCAAACCATGTCTCACATTTCAACTAAGAACATGCCACGCCCTCATTAATAAACACCTGAGCAGAATAAATCCATTACATGAACCACATTGCAGACACTGTAGCGCACAAGAGAAGACTGTCGAACACCTACTACTGCAGTGCCCAAAACTAACAAACATTCGACAAGAATTACTACCACCACTTCCAACTATACACAACACACTCTACACAACTGCACCACATCTGAGGAAAACCTGTGCATCTGCCAGAAGGGCTATGGTTTGTCAGGAGCTGCCTGCTCATAGCGAAAGGGATTGAATCATCATAATCACAGTAGATACCATCCCACTGTGACATATCAGGAAATAAATAGGCAGATAGGCTGGTAAAGGATGGAGTAACACAAGAACAAAAGACCAAGAAATCATATACCAAGAAAAGAGGACCCTCATCAAAGCTATCAGGAAAGTCGACCACGCAAAAGAACTATCACTATCTCGACAGAGCTCAGCAGGTTATTATCTTCCGCTTCAGAACAGGACACAACAGATTAAACAGTCACTTAAATCAGGGGTGGGCAAACTTTTTGTGCAGAGGGCCGCATTGAAAATTGTAAAGCTATTGGAGGGCCGCATATAATATTATGTATGTTTTTGTTTAAAATTCTCGGTAAGTAATCAATTAAATATTTTTATTGTAAAGAAAGGTAGTTTTACATAATGTAGATAACTTCTGAAATAAATTACATTTCTAACAGACTTACACTATAACAGTATATTTTCTAATATGGATAAAAGGTTTTGCAAATATTTTATCAATGTTCGTGTATTTAAAAATGTGTTTGAGGGCTGCAAAATATCCAATGGCGGGCCGTATGCGGCCCGCGGGCCGTAGTTTGCCCACCCCTGACTTGAATAGACTAAGACTGGTCTCATCACCTCTATGCCCATGTGGGAAGGCTTCACAGACCGCTGAACATATTCTGCAATACACTAAATCAGTTAAGGGAAGAACGCTGGCCCACAGAGATGGATATCCACAGAAAGATGTATTGGAGCACTGAGGAACTTTCAAATACAGCAGCATTTATTATGAAAACAGGACTTGCTGTGTAGACATGTCAAATTGCGAACGAGAAGAAGAAAAGACTATCTTTACCAGTCAACATTATGACTTTCATTCCTGTGACTTTTTTCCCTAGTGAAAACCTTGGCATTGGCTGGATTATTTCTATAATTTGTCAGCATTAAAAATATTAACTAAAAATGTGTTGTCAAATTATCGTGTAAGCTGTTTTATATGTGTGTAGAGGACTGATTTAATATTTATGTTTCACTATCTTTACTAGTCAACATTGTGACTGTCTTTCTAATTACTTTTTTCCTACGAAATTCTTTGTCTGTGATTTAATTATCTACCCCATAAACTAATTGTGACTTTTTTCCTGTGACTTTATTTCTGTTTACTGGGGGGGGGGGGTGTTTACCCACATTTTGGATAAATATTCAGAACTAAAAGTCATGTTCTAATGTGTGGCATATACCAGGCATTATTACGAAAAAATCGGAGGATCCAATACACGTCCTAAAAGAAACAACTAAGAACCACATACAAAAAAGCATACGCTTTTTATAGATACAAATATATGGATACATACAAGATGGGTCGGCAAAAAAACCAGTATTAGATGGAGAAGCAAACTATATATAATAACACCGGGGGGGGGGGGAGAAATAGAAAAACCCATACCCACATGCCAGGTACATAGATAAGGGAGGGGATTTGGGGTCTAATCCCTGAGCACCCTCCCCCCAGCAAATCCAAACATGATTTTTAGTCCTAGGTACACGTTTGTCTTCTTTTTTTTCTGCGTTCGTTCTCAAACTCCTGCAGATTAGCTGGGTGCAGTCCGGAGAACGGAATGCGTTGTGTTATGGTTTACAGCATTGCTGCGATATCTGCGCCGTTCGGCATGACACATCCGACTTCAGCATGGCTTTGGGTGACTGACCCTATATTGGATGGGACAGCCAACTCCATCCCATAACCTCCTTATTCGCCTCTTACGACATACGTGGAAGGTAAACAGTGTTGCTATTCTTTGCTCCCCTTTCGGGCCATAGCAACACACGGGAAGTACACAATTGTAACTGACCTTTTGGTCGGTAAAAGAACCTCTCCCATAGCGATTTTTCACGAAAAGCTCTTTAATTTCTCTTTTTATAAAAAAATAAAATTCACACATGAAAACTGAAATGACAGTTAATAAATTTGTTTTAGGTAATACCCCCTCCATAAAGCAAAGATGATCAATTTGTGCATTTGAGTGGATACGCAGGTCTGAATCTTGAGTGACTATGAGTATGATTAAGAAGGTACAAGTTAGTCTCGTTCGCGAACAGTGGATTGAGGCCTTGAGAAAGGCGAGCTTGAAAGTGGTTACATTTATCTTCGTGCCGGGACATGTGGGCGTTCGAGACAATGAAAGAGCGGATCAACTAGCATCGTGCGCGATTGTGGCACAGGGCGATGGGGCAATGGATCGCGCTGACGTTTTGAACTCCGTAAGAGATATAACACGCGAGAGTGAGACTAATGTGGATGATGATTCCTTTTCAATGGCTAGGATTAAAGATCAGGGATTGAAATGCGGTGTTGATAGAGGTGAACATTTTGGAGGGCGCAGAAGAATGATGGGCAACCAGCATAGGACCGGTACTGTCAGCAGAAGTGTGATGGCGGATACACTCAAGGAGAGATCGGAGCAACTATGGATGTGTCCAGTTTGCAGTGATGATGATCCGACGACTAACTAACTAACTAACTAAAGCAAAGATATCTACGGCCCTGTCACGGGCAAACTTTCCACAAACTTCATAGACGCAGTCGACTCAAGTCTAAATTCCTTATTACCGTCTCCTCTGAGACGCAGAGACATGTTTTGGCCTGGGGTGCAAAGGGAACGCATTGATCTAGGCGGACCCAGGGTTAGCAGATAACCAAGATCCCAAATGTACCTCCACGCGGTGCACCCTGGAAACAGAAATACAGCAGCTCGAGCTGATTCTGGCCAAATCATTTGGGGATCGTGTCCGAGAATGTGGAGGTAGCAGATGGAAAGAGATTTGACTGCACAAGAGACAGACAATATCTCCAACACCACCAGCATCGCCACATATAGTGACACTGTCGACATACAGTGAAGATAGTCAGTCCAGTCCGAACATTGGAGGGGCGGCCAATGTAAAAATGCACGTAAAGGTAGATGCATGGCGAGAGACAAATAGATTTCATACCGAGTACAATGAAAGGGCAGAACAGTGCTAGAGGGCAGCGCGAACTGCAAATAGAAAGTGAAAAGTCTCTAGGAAAGGCAACTACAAGCTCCGTCAGCTCGAGACGAGCATCTAGTTACCTGAGTTCCTTACAGGCAGAGACCCAGACCCATTCATTGGCGTTTGGTAAAGCAAGAAGACCTAATCCAACTCTAATGTCGAGCCTTCCTAAACCGGAAATATGCTCGAGAAGAGAAAGGGTTCTGTACCCGATGGGCTTAGGCAAGAAAGGGACAACGATGGTAGTCCTGGTCCAACTCTACTGTCAAGGTTTCCTATACCGGAAGTATACTTGTAGAGAAAAAGGGTTCCGTACCCGATGGGCTCAGGCACAAAAGGGACAACGATTTAGCCCTGTCCCAACTCTACTGTCAGTTTTTCCTACACCGGAAATACACTTGAAGAGAGAAAGGGTTCAGTACCTGATGGGTTCAGGCGCTATTGGGACAAGGACGATCAGCTCGAGAACGCCTTGCTCTCAAACGCGTGGTGTGAGACTCGAACTTGGACAAGGGGTATACGATGTCGGTGAATGACACCTCGGCTAAGAGGGCGAAAGAGCCAGGGCCCAACTCCTCTGTTGAGTTCTTCCCCTTAAGGAACCAGGCTCACGGAGGAGAAACGGTTCAGTGCCCAATGGGCACAGGCACAGCACGTCCAATTATACGAGGCAAGTTCATAGACAGTGGAACACCTCGTGCGAGTCAGACGAGAGCAAAAATCGTCTGGGCGAAGAGTCGCCACTACGCGTGCCTGGAGACAGATATAGAGGCTGTCACAGGCTAAAGGTAGCCCACCCGAATTGTCAAGGCATGCCGAAATCGGATGTGCTAGGCCTACAAGGCGCATAACGGGGGCACAACGTAATCTCGCTCCCGCGGAAATCGCACGGACACCCGTAATGGTTACAATGGAGCGAACGCAAAACAAACAAACATGTTTTGGCCTAAAAAGTCCAAGAGTACAGTGGATGATCACCATCACTGCGTAGAGTCGATACACATTCGCCGTCTGGCGACAGATAGAAAGTCTGTCACATAATAGGGAAGCCCGCCTGAATGAAAGGTGCGACAAAAACTGATGTTCAGGACGTTCTGAGGTGCAAATAACGCAGCTATGATGTAAACTTGCAGCACAGCGTACTTCGCACTCCCCGGCGGATATCACACAAACATTCGTGCTGGTCATCAGAGAGCAAACACAGAAGAAGAAGACATACATAGATAGTATTATCTGGAAGTCTTTGGCAGTAACTATGTTGGACTGACATCCTTGGTTCTTCTTCTTATTTCGTTCGCTAATAATGCCTATACTGCAGTGTTGTTTCTTTTATAAATTGGACAGTGTTTTCCATTTATTGTTTAATACCATAGAGTCTAACATTCATATGTGTACCAGAAAGCCATTTGTGTACTTTAATGTGTCATAGATGCACATTCTTGGATATGCTCTGCAGTTTGGTTGTCTTGCTCACATGTACACTTTGCTAATGTGCCAATTTTAAACTGTGTGTATATATAGTTGTTTAGTCTACTGTGTTCAGTTCTGAGTTGAAATACGACCTTTTCATGCCTGTTAATTAGATGGTAGTAGTACCGTGAATGTAAGTTAGTCTTTATCATGGATTTCTTTTGGTGATAGCTGATTGGTACATTAGGGTGTTGCATATTAGAACATTTCATGACCAGTTGATTAGGTCTCTCATTTCTGGTTATTCTATAGTGAGATGGAAGTATTCCATTGGCGTATGATTCCACACTGATTTTGCACCATGGACAATACCTCTTTTACCTTTGGTAGTTTATTGAATTGTGGTTCTTCTTGTGCCGATTTTGCATCTGTAAGTATTACAATAAGGTGTGAAGGTTCTGTCAATGCCTATTACCAAAAGAAATCCACACTAAAGACACAACGAAAGCCTAACTTACCTTCATGTGACAACTACCACCTACTTAACAGACAAGAACAGGTTATCATATTTTGACTCAGAACTGGACACAATAGACTAAACAGCCATATGTATAAACAATTTAAAATTGGTACAACAGCAAAATGTACATGTGGGCAAGCCACCCAGACTTCAGAGCATATCCTTCAAGAATTTGCAAACTATGAAACATTAAGATGCACATACTGGCCTTCTGATACACCTATAGGCCTACATGTTAAACTTTTTGGTACAAAATAAGAAATGGAAAACACTGTCCAATATATACAAGAAACAACACTGAAGATATAGACATTATTAGCCAACAATTTATACAAGAAACAACACTGAAGATATAGACATTATTAGCCAACAATTTATACAAGAAACAACACTGAAGATATAGACATTATTAGCCAACAATTTATACAAGAAACAACACTGAAGATATAGACATTATTAGCCAACAATTTATACAAGAAACAACACTGCAGATATAGACATTATTAGCAAATGAAATAAGAAGAAATAACACAACCATAGGTCAATCAATGAAGTATTGGTCAGGTAATTCATACAATCCTCAAATCTACTGATACAGGAATGCACCATAAAGATATGCTTTTCGGATCTTCGTATTCTCCGTTCATTCTCAAACTTCTGCAGATTAGTAGGATGCAGTCCATAGTACAGATTGCACAGTGTCATGGTTTACAGCTTAGTTGTGATATCTGCACCCTCGGTCTGACACATGTGACTTCAGCATGGTCCATGGGTCACTTTGGCCCTCTGGGACAGCCAACTTACCTTTAAATTAACCCTACTCAACTTTTACGACATGAATCGT
The DNA here is from genome assembly GCA_034231615.1 of Meghimatium bilineatum. Classification (NCBI taxonomy): domain Eukaryota; kingdom Metazoa; phylum Mollusca; class Gastropoda; order Stylommatophora; family Philomycidae; genus Meghimatium; species Meghimatium bilineatum. The sequence goes on along the minus strand of CM067317.1, from coordinate 30,021,175 downwards.
ATTGTTATTCTTTTCTTCCCTTCAGAACTCATGGGAATTTCTTAGGATCTTATTGCCTATTCCAGAAATAGCATGAGAGCAATGCGCATTTTTGCCTACCATCTTTCATGGTTTGAAGGTGTAGTTGTTGTTGGTTTTTTTTTTTACCCCATGGGTCAGAGAAAACCAAAAGTTATGCTGAAGTCTGAAGTGCCAGGCCAAAATGTGAACATTTCACAGTGAAGTTGTAGACCATGACGCAATACATTGCATTCTCAAGACTACAATCTGCTAAACAGCAGGAATTTGAGAATGAATGCAGAAGAAACATTTTTGACTAATAAACACATACAACAAAAATTTGGGAAAAACATTTGTACATGTAGAAAACATTGAATTTTATTAATTGTTAAACTACACTTGCAAACTTGCTAATTCACACAGAAAATAAATTAGGTGAAACAATGTATCGTCCACACTGTCCAAACAGTGAACAAAATGTCATATGTATCAATGATATTATGAATATCAGTCAAGTAAGAATACATGTGCATACATTTATAACAGTAACTTAAGGTAATTGATAGAGTTACCAAAAAATATGAAATGTTTCGCCCGTATGTTGCCAGGGTTTGAAAGGAGAGAGCAAATAATAAAGTCACTGTTAACTGTCAGACATGTCGCAAGAGGCAACTGATGAGGTTGATGGAGTCACCCCATAACATAGAAGATCAAAGTGACTCATAAGTCATGTTAAATCGAATGTCTCAGGCCAAAAGGCACAGATATTGGAGCCAAGCTGTAAACCATAACACAACGCATTTCATTCGATGGACTTCATTCTTTTAATTTGTAGGAGTTTGCAAACAAATGCAGAAGATGAAAATGTACTATGAAGCATGACAAAAAAGTGGATAAGCCTTCTCCAAAAAGATATACCACCCCTTCCAACTGAAGATGTAGCTAAGGTCCTCCAGCTAAAGCATGTTTACTGGTCTTCCAGGTTGATTTACAAATGACTATATGACTTGAGCCTGGAGCTGACAAAATATGAGATGACTAATTATTTCAAGCAAGACATTAACAGCTGAACTAAATGTTGACAATGAGGAAATGTTTATGTCAAATTTATGAGTGCATAACACACTGAAAATGTTTATGTCAAATTTATGAGTGCATAACACACTGAAAATGTTTATGTAAAATCTGTGAGTGCAACACACGCTGATAATGAACAAATAAAAGACTTGGGGGAAGAGTTTTCTTCATTCATTTTCAAACTTACATATCAACATGATGTGGTCCACAGTGCTGAGTGCATTTGTCATGTTTCCATCTTAACTGTGATATGTCTGTCAGCCTGACACATCTGACTTCAGCATGACTTATGGATCACTTTGACTCTCTATGGTATGGGACAGTCAATACCACCCCAAAACCACCGGTCACCTATTACATGTTTGGCAGTAGTGTTTCTGTGGGTGTCTGTGGCAATGTGAATAGGATGAAAGACAGCAGCAAGAGGTCAAGTATGTTTGACCATGGTTAGCTTGTAACCAGCTTGTAAATACAGGAACCAGTTCTCTGATACAGCTTACCTATAGTGATATGGTTACAAATGTCTATCATTCAGTGGAAGTGGTAAAACACTGAACATATTAGTTACAACTTTCAAAGTTGGATGTGTTGGATCAAATAAAATGGCAATACAACACATTTCCATTTTCTGGACAATACTTCCTGGACATCTAGGTCATGCTATAAGAGGGATCCAGTGTTAGAACAAAACAAATAAATAGTGTTGCTACTCTTTGTTCCCCTATTGGGTTCCAGCAACACATAAGTGGGGGGAGACTTTTGGCATCCAATAATGATTGAAAAGAAGGGTGACACAAGCCCAGTACTTTGATCTGAGAGAAAAAAAAGTTTGTAGAATATTCTAACCATCTGAAAAGCTCTCCCCATCCAATTGTGACCTGCTGACCCAAAAAGGCTACTCATCTCTGTCTTAAATGAATGAAATATTGTAGTCAAATCCACCAGTGAAAATATTGTAGTCAAATCCACCAGTGAAAATATTGTAGTCAAATCCACCAGTGAAAATATTGTAGTCAAATCCACCAGTGAAAATATTGTAGTCAAATCCACCAGTAAAAATATTGTAGTCAAATCCACCAGTGTAAAAATTGTAGTAAAATCCACCAGTGTAAAAATTAGTGAAAAATTGCAACAAAATCAACCAGTGCTTAAATAGATTACTAAAGTGCAATGGATTCAACCTGTGCTTAAATAGATGACTAAGTGCAGTGGACTCAACCAACAAAGTCTAAAAAAATTACAGTAAAATTAACTACCATGGGAAATTAACTTGAATTTAATAAATAACTGTCAAATATTAACATTTTCAGTGCATAGTGGCAGGAAAATGTCAGCTAGTTCAGGTTCACTTTATGTCTGAGCAATGTGTAGTGCCAGAGTTAAGTTCTGTTGTAATGTATTGGTTTATTATAAAAGAAAACTACCGTATTCATTTCCTCACTTTCTTTTTTTGTGTTGTTCTCAAAATCCAGAGAATGAAATGAGCTAGGATTTCAAACTCCTGCACATCCAGAGAATAAAAAGATCTGTATCATTTTATACAGCTATTGCGATATCTGTGCATTTCAGCCATGTCAGAAACAACTTCAACTTAGTTTTTGGGTCAATGTGCCCTTTATGGGAAAGGACAGCCACTTCCACAACTCTTTAGACTTTTCTTTTGACATGCATGGCAGATGAGTATTATTCTTTGCACTTATTTTGACCCAGCAACACACAGACGAATGTGATTATACCAGAGTGAAAACACAAAAACAAACCATGACAAATATTATTGAACACCTGGCTAGTAAATCTGAGCATTAGCAACTTTGTTATTATGGCTCTCTTGCTTGCAGAAGGCAGTTTATAATAATATTAATGTTAGTGATCAGCATGTGGAAGGTCTGACTAGTGGTCTATCACAACAACCATCATTAGACCACTGGTAGATGACACACCTCTATAGTGAATGTGGAAGCCCAATAAAACTTCATCTATACTATGTCATTTTTACCCTTTTTGTTAAGTTTCTTCTCAAAGTATTGCATATCTCTAAGAGTTGGAGCAATCTGCTCAAAATATTGCATACCTATAAGTGTTGGAGCCATCTGCTCAAAACATTGCACACCTATAAGTGTTGGAGCCATCTGCTCAAAAAATTGCACACCTATAAGTGTTGGAGCCATCTGCTCAAAACATTGCACACCTCTAAGTGTTGGAGCCATCTGCTCAAAACATTGCACATCTCTAAGAGTTAGAGCCATCTGCTCAAAACATTGCACACCTATAAGAGTTAGAGCCATCTGCTCAAAACATTGTACACCTCTAAGTGTTAGAGCCATCTGCTCAAAGCATTGCACACCTCTAAGAGTTAGAGCCATCTGCTCAAAACATTGCATATCTCTAAGAGTTAGAGCCATCTGCTCAAAACATTGCACACCTCTAAGTGTTAGAGCCATCTGCTCAAAGCATTGCACACCTCTAAGTGTTAGAGCCATCTGCTCAAAACATTGCACACCTCTAAGAGTTAGAGCCATCTGCTCAAAGCATTGCACACCTCTAAGAGTTAGAGCCATCTGCTCAAAGCATTGCATATCTCTAAGAGTTAGAGCCATCTGCTCAAAACATTGCACACCTCTAAGTGTTAGAGCCATCTGCTCAAAGCATTGCACACCTCTACGAGTTAGAGCCATCTGCTCAAAGCATTGCACACCCTAAGAGTTAGAGCCATCTGCTCAAAGCATTGCATATCTCTAAGAGTTAGAGCCATCTGCTCAAAGCATTGCACACCTCTACGAGTTAGAGCCATCTGCTCAAAGCATTGCATATCTCTAAGAGTTAGAGCCATCTGCTCAAAACATTGCACACCTCTACGAGTTAGAGCCATCTGCTCAAAGCATTGCATATCTCTAAGAGTTAGAGCCATCTGCTCAAAGCATTGCACACCTCTACGAGTTAGAGCCATCTGCTCAAAGCATTGCATATCTCTAAGAGTTAGAGCCATCTGCTCAAAACATTGCACACCTCTACGAGTTAGAGCCATCTGCTCAAAGCATTGCATATCTCTAAGAGTTAGAGCCATCTGCTCAAAACATTGCACACCTCTAAGTGTTAGAGCCATCTGCTCAAAGCATTGCACACCCTAAGAGTTAGAGCCATCTGCTCAAAGCATTGCACACCCTAAGAGTTAGAGCCATCTGCTCAAAGCATTGCATATCTCTAAGAGTTAGAGCCATCTGCTCAAAGCATTGCACACCTCTACGAGTTAGAGCCATCTGCTCAAAGCATTGCACACCCTAAGAGTTAGAGCCATCTGCTCAAAGCATTGCATATCTCTAAGAGTTAGAGCCATCTGCTCAAAGCATTGCACACCTCTAAGAGTTGGAGCCAACTGCTCAAAACATTGCACACCTCTAAGAGTTGGAGCCATCTGGGTATGAATTAAAGCTCTGGAGTAATCTCCTCAGTATATAACAGGATACAAAAGCGCTATTGCTTGTAATTTTTGGGGATTGAATGAAAAAAGACAGTGTTGATGCTGATAAAAGAGGGAAATAACTGTGATAATATAGATGCTTGTGGTCAGTATGATAATGAGGACAATAGGTGCATGATAAGAAAGGAGTGAGTCACCCTTATCAATAACAATAATGTGCAAAATATCATACGGATTTACATCAGACGGCATGTGAGATAGAAACAATAAAGGAGCTGATGCATTTGTAGGAAACACTATAGTGGAGAGCTCAGTGATAATAGGAGAGAGGAGAGATATATTGAGAAGATACAAAGTGAGTCTCTTATACTGTGTTCCTAGATCATATGTGTAGTACAGTATGACCATACAAAGATATGCACGGACATCCTATTTCTAAATGGTTCACTGGTAAACAATCCTGGTCAACCACTAATTGCGCATGGTGTGTGTGTGTGTGAGAGATAGCTGTTGAGTTTGGTCCTAATGCTTTATCATGTCAGTGGGATCACCATATCATAAATACGTGTTTATGTTAGGCCTGCAAATTAGACTGAGAGCAGAATGATCCAAGTGGTTGCATTCATGAAAATTTTAATAAACTAGAGAAGTCTTGGATACAAAATGATGAAGAGAAGACTAGAAGAGACACTGTATATTTACAGAGAATAAATAGAAATGGCAGTGGACTAGAAGGGAGGAGAAAGTGTATATTATCTGGAAAGATTTGAAGAACTAACAACTGACTTGGAGACTGAGCATATACATGCTTAGGTGGCTGATGGATTGGTTAGCTGAGCACATAAAGGAATGTCCTCAGTATTTTGATGATGGTTTCCAATCAAGAATCAATGATTGTGATAAAAAAAACTGTATTGAATATATGATAGTACTGGTTATTGAGTGAACTGTCTGGCTATGGATGCAGTCAAGCAGGGAGGTCCTGATCTGTGTCTGCAGTTGATTCCACAAAACAACTTGTTCTCTTTGAGCATAAACTGCTGGTTGAGTAAATTACGTCCACATGAGTGACAGCTGAAAAAAACCAGATAAAGTTGAAATTGTGACACTTTGGGAAAACATTAAAAACTGATGAGATCTTCTTCTTCAGAGCTCATTCTCATCCTGCAGATTTTCAGGATATAATCCAGATAATGGAATGTGTTATGTCATATTTCACCGCATAGTTGTGACATTTGCACCTTTCACTCTGACGCATCCATTTTCAGCATGATTACTGTGTTATATGGACCTTCTGTGAGATGGGAGTGCCAACTCCACCCCAAAACTTCTGTAGTCACCTCTTACAACATGCACTACATCTAACAGTGTCACTGTTCTGTGCTCCTCCTTTGGGCCCTGGCAATACATAGTCAAGATTGCCAGTGAAACAACACCTAGAACAGTAGTACTATAAACCTTGTTAGAATATTGAACTGCAGCAACTACAGTGATGTAGAAACATCTTGATATTAAACCGAGTGAATCTGATAGTGATCCAAAATCGACTTTGCAAGATATCCTACAAATGTGTGAAGTATAGTACTCTGCTAATTCCACAGCAGAGCTGTATTATTTGCACCTTGGCTGACCCAGCATATCTGAGTCCCAGACATCCTAGACCCAGCACATCCATTTTCACCATGCCTTTAATTCAGGTAGTGGGCTTTCCTAGCATGTTGTGGTTGTCAGGGCCCAATAGGGAAGCAAATAATATCAACACTATTACCTGCCATGCATGTCATAAGAGGCAACTAAGAAGGTTGCGTGTAAGATTTAGTTGTCCTATCTCATATAGGGTCAAACAGACCCAGAAGACATGCCAAAGTCAGATTGGCATGGCTGAAAGGTACAAATATATATCACAATTAAGCTGTAAACCATAACACAATGAATTCCGTTCTCCTACATCCTGCTGATCTGCAGGAATTTGAGAATGAATGCAGAAGATGAAGAAGATACAGAGGCTCTCCTTTGTCAAGAACATTATCAACACAATATGGTTAAAATTCAATAATACTCACGTGGAAGACAGATAATGAAGTCCTACTGAATGACGACTAAAACACTACACACTATCACTAACGGATGTAAATATGGTACATACAACAAACCAAAACACAGAATATAATCATACAAATGACAATACACAGGACAAAGTCGACGTTTCGGACCAATAGGCCTTTTTCAAGATACGGACATAACATACAAACATAAAAAAACCACAAGTAGAAATGAATGCGTATCCGAGTGAAATGTGGTTGTTAGATAGATACCGGAAGCATACGAACAGGAAGTACACAGAGACAATAATACAGGTGGAACGAGAGGAACAAAATGATGACGTAACAAAGACCAATACGACCAAGAACTAAGCGAAAGAGTGGTCGGAATTGAGTCCAAATGGCTTGATGGTACCCAGTTTATTATTTTAATTTTAAATGGTACCTATTTAAAATTCAATGTGAAGTGAAGTATTGCCTAAAGTTTGAGAGGAAAACTGAGAAATGTGGATAACAAATTCTTTCTCTTCTTCCACATTCTCCAGTTGGAGTTCGAATATCAATTTCTTCAATGAGCTGTACTCTGGCCATTAGCCTTGTGACAGGGTAGTCAAGCTAGGCCGCAAAATTGTTTTAGATTGCATAGTTTTCTTCTTGTGGTGTAGTAGAGTAGGCAGTTCTGTAAAATATGTTCTGTGTTTTCTGTTTTACGATGATTGTCCACAGGGCACATATAGGTGTCACCAATTCCAAATCTATATATGTATTGTTTGAGTATTTTGTGACTTGTTCTCAGTCTAAAAATTGTTTGTTATTTTTTTTCACGCTTATTGATGACTTTTTTCGCAGGGTGAGTTGAGTTCTATTCCTTGTTCATAGAGATTTTTATGATGGATTTCCATTCTGGAAATGATACTGTGTCTTTTATCTATTGCTGCTGGCAATTACTTTTTTGGCTAGCTGATCTGTTATCTCATTTCCACTGATTTGTTAATGATCTGGAATCCACTGAAGAAATGCTTTTTAACATGGTTGCTTAAGTTGAGACATAAGTGATTTTAGGGTGTTAATGGGGTGCAAAGAGTACTGCATTGCTCTCGGTGGACACAGGGTTAGCTGATAATCAAGTTCCCAAAAGTATCTCCTCGTGTTTTACCCTGGAAACAGAAGTACAGTGGCTGCTTCTAGCAAACACTCTTGGGATCATGTCCGGGAATGTAGAGTCTGCAGATGGAATGAGAATTGACTGCAAAAAGACAAGTAATATCTCCAACACCTCTGGGCCAACACATACAGTGTCACTGTCGATACACAGTGATGCAAGACATTCCAGCTTGACCATTGGAGGGGATGGCAAGTCACGAAATGGGAAGATGTCAAGACAAATAGTGAAAAGAAAACATATTGTGTACCTTTAGTACAATGAGAGGGCAGCACTATGTGAAAATGGAAAGGGAAAATGTTAAAAGGAATCAGAACTAGTGTTGTTCAGCTCGAGAACAAGCTTCTAGTTCCCAGTGCTCCTAACTCTACTGTCAATGCTTTCTTATACCGGAATCAAGCTAGTGAAAAGAAAAGGACCAGTAACCCGATGGGCAGAGGCATGATACGTGTAATCTTCTTCTGTGTCTGTTCTCAAACTCCTGCAGATTAGCAGGATGTAGTCCGGAGAACGGAATGCGTTGTGTCATGGTTTACAGCATTGCTGCGATATCTGCGCCTTTAGGCCTGATACATCCGACTTCAGCTGTTTTTATTCCATATAGGGTGTTCCATTTATCAAGCCTTGGAGGGAGAAGCATTTTTCTGACATTCAGTACTGGACATTAAAAAAAAAAGATGGTGGTTGACAGTTTCATAAGGATGAATATATATGCGACACCATGGAGTGTGTTGTGTTTGTATTCTGTTCAGGTGATTGTTAAGTAGTAGGCCTACATATTACCGGTATATATTTTTGTATATACAATCAGGGAAATAAACAATTCATTTATCTAGTATTGTGTTACATGAACTCCTTTATTGGGGTAATGTCATTTGAAACAGTTACTAATACAATTTCATTATAAAAAAGTACTAATGATTGTACTCACCTAAAACAATGTGGACAGGCATGCCAGTGGAAGTCTCCATGTGTTACCCCAGGAGCATCTGCTGTAATAGGTCTCTGACACGTGTTACAGATCTGTAGACGAGATATGAACCAATTAACAAAATATTTTTCCTTTTTCACTAACTGAGTATATAGTTGATTAAAACTTTTCTGTGGCATGGAACCATAGTCTATTTTGGTTATATCATGGTACATGACTTACAAATATGGCAGGTCAAAATGGAGATTATTCTTTCATAAACACCTGCCAGAAAGTGACTATAGTTTGACAGTTCGACATATTCATTTATTGGTCTATTTCTATGTCTGTGGTCAGAGCTCAAAATAGGAGCAAAGAATAGCATAATTGTTACCTGCCATGCATGTTCTAAGAGATTATTAAAGGGTTTAGGGTGGAGTTAGTGGTTCAAACCATAGGTCAAAATGATCAAAAAAATCATGCTGTATTTGGATGGATGTTTCATGCTGAAGGTCCCAAAGTCTATCACAGTGAAGCTGCAAACCATTCCATAACACATTATTTTATCCGGATTACATCCTGATAACCAGTTGGAGCTTGTGAATGAATGCAATAGAAAAAGGCCTAGATTATCCTGTAACTATTCAGAGAAAAATAATGCATACTTCCTCTAACACCAGGTCACTTTTTAATGACTTCTGGCTTTTCTGTACACATAACTTTTTGGTATAACTTTTTTATTTACCGGGTATTGAGTTATTGATTTCAAATTTGGAGACAATAGAGATAAGTGGATGCTGGATATGGTTAGGGGGTGTTGTTTGTTTATGTGTGTCAGTGTTATGTTTTGGACAACCAACATGGACCGAGCTGACAAATGCACACACAGGACTTAGTTTCAAGGTCATCCATAGGCCTATCTGTAAAAAATATGGCTCCTCAAATTCCTCATCATAAAAGACAGCATATATGCCTCAACACTCATAAGTTGATCTACAGTACCAGCAACACTAAAGACTTAAAAATCGTTTTCATTTGAATCATCATCCATGAAGAATTCCCAAACAATGGCATCACTGATGTTAGGTCCATACAGTATGGCTTGTAAATGTGAAGAAGTCAAATAAATGATGACTGGGTATTTATATAGCCATGAAAAATTCAGGTAAATCACTCTAGCACATAGTTATTATAAGAATATGATGGCAAATTAACATGGAAGATTGTTGTCCATGAATACAAATGGCTACCTCAATGGCGACATTTGTCAACATCAGGTGTCTATGAAAAGAGTAAAAATATCAGCAACGCGCTGCTATACATTAAAATATTATACATATATTTATGCTTATTTTGCTATCAAGCACTGTAGTATTTTCTACCACTGGTGCAGAAATTTGTGTTGTTTATAGGCCCTATGATTTTGTGTCAACTTTTCCAGAGTGGCATCTCTAAGACTATGAGGAGTTATGGATTTTACGATGATTGATTTGATATCAGAAAATTTGAATGATCACTGCCATAAAATAGCAAAGCAACCCTTCTAAGAACATCATGACACATACAAAATAGCATAAATTCTGTCAGAGTGTATCATTTGTGTGTTGTCTGCTTCATATAAGGAGCACAGAAAAGTAAAACTATGTTTTGCCATAAAAGGTGACTAACGGTTGTTCTGTATATGATACTGATTACACCGTTCTATAGAAGACCAAAGTGATATAAAAAATTCAGTGCTGAAGTCAGATGTCTCAGGATGTAAAGCAGGTATCTTAGCTAGCTATAAACATGACATAATGTATTCTGCTGTCCAGAGTACATCCTGCGCAAGTAGTAAGAGTAATACATAGAATCAAAGAAAAAGAAGAGAAGACCAAAGTTAAAGTAGGTAATGCTCAGACTCCTGCAGATTAGCAATATGTACACTAGCATGATGCTGGTTTTTGAAAGGTGAACAAAGATTAGTGACATTGTTACCTGTCATAAGAGGGGACTAAGGAGGTTTGGGGATGGAATTGACTGTCCCATCTCACATAGGGTCAAAGTGACCCAGAAGTCAAGCTGAAGGTGGATGTGAAGCTGAAGGAGAAAAGAATGCAATGTGTCATGTTTACAACGTAGAATCATTTATAGCTTAGCTGCGATATCTGCATCTTTTGGTCTGACACATCCTACTTCAGCATCATCACTTTGACCCTCTATAAGATAGGACAGCCAGTTTTATTCCCCCCCCCTTTCTCCTTAATAGCCTCTAGCAACATGCTTGGCAGACAACAGTGTAGCTATTCTTTGCTCTTCATTTGGACCGCAACACACAGGTAAAATTTGATTGAATATTAAACTGGCCTGCAAACACATGCCCGTTACAAAACTCTGCAATGATCTGCATAAATTAGTTTATTAAAAGATGTAAGACATTCTGTATACTCAATCCACAGATCATAAGTTAATGGTAACTCAATGAAATTGAACATATTAACAATTGTAACAATATAGGATTATCTAAGATAAACCAAGATGTTAAAAAAACCAGGATTAATTAAGCTTGGATTAATTTTAATTAACATTTGTCCAAAACTGAATTTAGCAGGCAATTAAATTATTCTGTTCTCTGACTCACAGACTGCACTGATAGCTGCCCAAAATAGGAAAATAAGTTTCATAGATACCACCATTAAAAATATTGAAATACATCATAAACTTCAAGAATTATATGGAGTTGAAATTCACATGCTGCAAGTGGGTTCTTGGGAATGTGGATAGGGCCTATTGATTAAAAGGGAAGATACATTGGAAACAAATACCACAAGTTAACCAACCAGTCAGTGCACATGGCAGTGGGTAGTAATAAAACTGATTATCAAAATCATTTGTAAAGTAGTGTGGCCTAATAGATGGGGAAAAGTAAAGAGATGATGGCAAATCTATATGTACTATCTGGAGGGCATCAATTTCCTTGAATACAAATACAAGAAATGTTAGACTTTGAACAACACACTTCCACAAAACATAATCAACCTAAATAATGTAATATGTAGACATTTCCAACCATAGCCATAGATATAGCTTCAGTAAGAGAGTGGTAGTTTTATCTATTTAAAAAATGAAGGTAATTTCTTTGTTTTTGTGAGGTTTTTCACATTTTTTAGGATAACCATTGGTGAAAGGGGGATTAACCTCCTATTTTTATGGGCAATCCCCCTTAAAAATAAGGAGGTTTGAACCCCTCCCCCTCTAAGGGCTTGGTGAAGCACTACCTGATATCCAGTCCTACTTTGTAAGATATTGTTCTTCTGTGTTCATTCCCATACTCCTGTGGATTAGAAGGATGTAGTGCAGAGAACATAATAAGTTGTGGCATGGTCTGCAATTTTCTTCGTAAGTTATCAAAAAAATTTTTCTGCCAATAAAAAAAACAACTTAAGTATTGAGAATGGTCGGAAGCATCATGCCATTTTTACAGAATACATTCTATCAGAGTGCACCACCAAGGTAAGAAACTGGCAAGATATTGGACTCTTGTTGCAGTCAACCTTCGTTGCTGAGATAGTATTTGATGAACATGAAGAGGCCATAATTATTTCTTGATTATCCTATGAGCTATTTGTAGGTCAAAAAATTCCATCACAACTGGGAGTCATACCTAACCTGAAGGTAGAATGGCAATGCACAACCACTGTTGATTATACTGTTAATTAAGCCTGAATGACTAGAAACTAAACATTAGCATTGGGTGTGGACACAGAATATATTAAAACAGATGATATTTTTTACACAAGTATTAGTAGTGTAAGTCTATTTCAACACAAAGTGTAATTAAAATTTAGGAAATAAAAATCAAGCACATGCCATTTCTGCTCTCACTTTACTGAAGAGCTTGTCAAAGCAATTAACACAATATGGGTTATTGTCCTTGGCAATGTATCTCTGTCCTGCGAGGACCACATCACAGTACCAGCAGCAGAAGTGGTGGACATGCCATGAACGACCTTCGGCCTGTGTGTACTCACGGGAAAATATTATCTGAAATACAGATGTTGAGATCTTCCTCAATGATATGCAGGTTATGTGTGAGAATATCATGTTTTGATATTAAGCTTATTGTATTAAATATTCAACAATAAATTCACCCACTTTCAAATATATCAGGCCACTTATATAGACAAGTCATGCAAGAAGTGAGCATCCAAAGAAGGGTAGTACTACAGTGGATACCATCCCTCTGTGACATACCAGGAAATGAAGAGGCAGACAGACTGGCAAAGGATGGAGCAACACAGGAGCAAAAAGACCAAGAAATCACCTACCAAAAAAAGAAGGCCATCAGGAAAGTTGACCACCCAAAAGACAATTACCGCTATCTCGACAGAGCAGAGCAGGTTATTATCTTCCGCCTCAGGACAGGACACAACAGATTAAACAGCCATTTAAATAGGCTAAGATTGGTCCCATCACCACTGTGCCCTTGTGGGCAGGCAGCACAGACCACTGAACATATCCTGCAAGACTGTAATACATTAAACCAGAGATGGATATCCACAGAAAGATGTATGGGAGTACTAAGGAGCTTTCAAATACAGCAGCATTTATTATTAGAAAACAGGACTTGCTGTGTAGACATGTCAAACTGTGAACGAGAAGAATAAGAAGATATAAACAAGTGTTATGCTGGTTGGCATAGCCATAGACAATCATGGATCTCCACATTTCCCTATCATTAACTCTGGCTATCAGTTCCATTACTCACAGCCGAAGACGGATGTGTTGGGCCATTGGCGCAAATAAAACGGCAACACAACACATTTCCATTCTCTGGACTATATTCAACTGGAAATCTTGTAGGGCCATTGTCCTGTTACAAGAGAAATCCAGCTGGAGTTTGAGAATGAACGAAGAAGAAGAAGTTCCATTACTCAGTTTTTTCCCATTTCATTCCTCCAGAATGTCTAGAATCATTTCTCTATATATGTCTGTATTCCCAGCAGTTCTATAAGTTGTCTCAGTTTTCTCTATATGTACCAATGCTTCTCAAACTTGTGTTGCCACAGACCAGCAATTTGTCTTCTAATCTGCTAAACTTGCTGATGGTCAAATATCTTATATGATGTATGTATGGGTTTATAGGAAAATAAATTTTACATACATTTTTTCTTTGTCTTTTTTTTCTTTGTTCATACTCAAACTCCTGCAGGTTATCAGGAATGTAAACTGAAGAACAGAATGGATTGTGTCATGATTTACATATTAGCTGTGATGTCTGCGCCTCTTCGACTGACACAGTAGCTGTGAGGACTGCGCCTCTAGGTCTGACATATTAGGTGTGATGTCTGCAGCTCTTGGACTGATACAGTAACTGTGATGTTTGTGCCTCTCAGTCTGACATATTAGTTGTGATGTCTGCTTCATTGGGATTAACATATTAGCTGTGATGTCTGCACCTCTCGGCCTGACATATTAGCTGTGATATCTGCACCTCTCTGTCTGACATATTAGCTGTGATGTCTGCGCCTCTTGGTCTGACATATTAGCGGTGATGTTTGCATCTCTGAGACTGACATATTTGTTGTTTTTCATTTGTTCGCCTGGAACATGCCTATATCTGAAGTTTTGTTTCTACTATAAACTTGACTGTGTTCTGTAACTCATACAGAGGGCCATAGAGTTTTTCTTCTATTTTTGTTTCTCTCAGCCAGTGTATTTGCCTCAGCATTTTATACTCCTGGCATTCCTAAAAAATATATTCTGCTGTCTGAGGTGCCTGTCCACATGTACATATGGCCATGTTATCAATCTTGAACTGCAATCATGTGACTGTGGAGTTGGTTGTGTCTTGTTCTGAAGCGCAGAATGATAACTTGGTCTGATCTGTTCATAATTTGACAGTCATCCTGAGTTGGTTGGCTTTCTAATTGCCTTGATCATCTGTTGCTTTTGATGGTACATTATTGGTACATCTGGTCAATCATCAGCAGCTCCCTCCTTAGCCTGACAATCTGTTTTTTCGTTTCCAAGTATTCCACAATTTGATGGTATCAACTTCTTAGCTACTTTACACTAACTGCTTAATTCGGTCAGTAGTATTTGCAAGTCTAGTAGTTTTCTGGAGAACAGGCTGTGATTCAAAGTTGATTCAAAGAACTATCTCCATAACAAGGATCTGACCTCGATGAGGACATATTAGCTCTGATTCTACACCTCTCAGACTGACATTTCTGACTTCAATATGGCATTTGGGTCACTTTGAACCTCCATGGTTGGGGCTGCCAACTCAGTACCTCAAAACTCACTGACTACCACAATTACACCCTATGCGATCCGCAAACGTTTATTCTTTTCTAGGTTTATCTCAACTCTTGCGATGTTAACTTTGGATGCCCGCTATGAATGCAAAATAGCTTAAATCAGCTAGCACACTTATTTCTCAATATTTTAATATGGGAAACAACTCTCTACGCCATAAAAATGTTCTTTTATTGAGTTTACGCTCTTGTTTCGAGGAGGATCAATACTCCAATGATATTTTTTGTGAGATTTACTAAATCAAGAAATAGAAGAAAACTAAAACATAGCCCAAGTAATAAATCACCAGGAGAGCACGGTATACCAAGCGAAGCACTAAAAGCGTTTAGAAACACATATTTTTAGTGATTAGCCAGATTATTCACAATAGCCTGGTCAGAAAGAAAAGTACCAGACGACTGGCAAAAATCATTATGTACTGCTATGGGAAAACAAAGGTAGTAAGAGAGAGTGTGAATCACATAGATGCATTTTTAAGTCAAACAGGTAAAATCTACGCAAAAATAATAGAACAGAGAATGCAATACACTGCAGAACCACAGCCGAGTCCCTCTCAATTTGGCTTCAGAAGAGGGCCAAGTTTTACAGACGTACTATTCACACTGAGACAACTGAGTGAAAAAGCAATCGATTACAATCCAGATTTAAACACTATTTATAGACCTGGAAAAGGCATTCGAAGAGTAGATAGAAACCTTCTATGTGAAACCGTAGAAATTTATAACATCAAAGGACAGCTGTTAGATAATATAAAAGCGATATATCAAAAATGCCGAAGCTCGGTAAGAATCACGGATGGAATGACAGAAAGTTTCGAAACAAGATCTGGAGTAAGACAAGGGTGCGTGCTTTCACCCCTACTTTTCAACATATACATGGACAGAATAATGCAAGAAGCTCACATCAACAAAGAGAAAAACATTGCAAATAAACATGATGAGGAAATTAATAATGAAATCAATGAACTATTATTTGCCGATGATAAAAGTTTAATATACAAAGATGAGTAACTTTGCAAAGGCACATCAATGTATTGCTGTTAGCATGTCAGAAGTACAACATGAACATTAACGTAAAAAAAAACAAGTTATGAAAATTAGCAAGTTAGCAACACCAATGACTATAACAATAGAAAACACCAAAGTGAAACAAGCCACAGAATTTAAATATCTAAGCAGCATTTATTCCGAAAATGGAAGACTAGACATAGAAATAGAAACAAGGTGTCAGAAAGCAAACACAGTGATTTACCAACTTTCACCATTACTTCTTCACCCAAAGATCAAGATGGAAATACAAAAAAACAGATAATATCTACAATTTGTATACCAACACTGTGCTACCAATGTCAAACATGATCTTTAACAGTCTCGCAGTAGAGGAAAATTTCTACATGTTAAATTAAGTGACTGAGAAAAGCTGCAATGGATTGTATAAGACATGTAGAAATTAGGAAAAGATTTGGTATAATATCATGTATTGAACATATTGAGAGATAGTAAGTAAAATGGTTCGGTTCACCTCATGAGAATGAACCAAAACCTAATACCGATAAGAGCATATAGCAAATGAATATCCGGGAGTAAAGCCAAAGGTAGACCAACAAAATGGCGGTAGAAAACATCAAGATAGCCTTGAACAAACATAGACTAAATAATTGCACAAACGTTACTGAAACTAAAAACAACTTGTTCCATTTATGTAAGCCTAGAGGTAAGGACTGTCAGGAAAGCTAATGTGGAGGTGTTGAAAGAGTCAAATGCGAGATGGAGCTTAATCAATAATATGAGAAAAAGACAATCTTCATTTTTTCGGCCACGTTATGAGACAAGGTTTGGAGAACATAGTCACAAGACGCAAGATTGAAGGCAACAGAGACAGACGACCACAAAGTTAGAAAATATTGGACAGTTTAACAACCTGTCACGGCAGGAAAACAACAATGATCCTGAAACATAGGCCTAATACTGGAATTGAAGAGCCATGATCGCCTATACCAGCTGACATGACATTTGATGATGATGATGAGAAGTGAGGTAAAGGTAGGTTTCATGGCAGCAGGATGAAAATAGGTTTCGACGGGGATGAAAATAACTCTTCGTGAACTAAGCCGCAGCAACAATTTGATGGAATTACCATTTGCATTCTTTTGTGTTTACCATCTCTAAATACGCATGTGGTTACGTTTGTGGATATCACCAATGGTCCACTAGACAAACCACCCATGCGACAGAACAAACTACACATGCGACAGATAACTTTAACAGATGACATGCAATTATACTGAGGTTCTCTTATTGAAGCTTTATAGTACAACTGGATCTACTGGAGGAGCGGCCGTGATTTCTCTTTTGAAGGAGAGAAATCACGACATGGATTAAAAAAAATTCTGTTCAGACCTGGTTTCGAATCTGGCACACTATAACCCACAATAATTTAAAAAAAAAGAAAAATAAGAAATACAACATACACGCAATATAGCATATCAGATCTTAGGGTAGATATCCGAACATGAACACCAAAACTATACAAATATATCAATGCTATACACTATGCTATCAATGTGAAACATGGACACTAGCAACAAAATAACATTTGTTAAAGCAGAAATACATTTTTTACGTTGAATTCTCGGAGTAACAATAAGAGATAGAATCAGAAATGAAAACATCAGAAGACTCACAAACACAATACCAATCCTGGATTACATCAGATCACAGCAGATTCAACGGTTTTCACATGCTTCCTGACTACCATCAGATAGTACCCATCAACAAGAAAAAAGCATGATGAATTGTAGGGACAGACCATGCAAAAGATGGATTACAGAAATAAAAAAGGCCACGAAAACAAATATATATGAAGCATACTAAAAGGCCGTCTCCAGAGAACCATTGTACCACTGGCGCCACAAGGCATAGGTCTAAAGGGTATGAAAAGAAGAAAGCTCACTGTTATCTAGGTTACCGCGCACCTCTGTCCTAGAAGTAGCAGTGACCAAAACATCTGATTTCAATCTGTGTCTAGGATACATTTCAAAGTGTGAGTATTTTTCAGTAAAATGTAATAAAATGCGAGTTGTGTACGTTTCTTATTTCTTGTAGCAATGTCATTGCCAAATCTACATAGTATTGTTTTTTTAACAATAAAAAAAACATTGCACTGGTTTGGTTTATCTGTCATGACTGTGACGGAACTTAATATAGGTTTGTGTCTAATAAATACATATTTTTCGGTTGTCATTTTTGGGTCCACTTCACAGCAACATGCTGATGAGATTAAGCAATATTTCATCAGTTTTACGTTACGTTGGATTTTTTATTCTCCACTCACTTTTGTAAACTATAAAAAAAAACAAAAAACTCTGAGATTATAATAAATAGACAAAAGTGTGAAATTATGACGTGTTTAATAGGTTATAACTAGAGAAGTGGGTTCATTATGAGGAATGTTGTCTACATTCAAACTTTTTAACATTGTACGAAGTTTCATTCAAACTTTGCTACAGTGTGTGCAGTGTTCGTGACGTCACTGAAATCACGTCTCTAGCAAACTCTGTTGCCGCAAAAACAAAATGGCTATTTTATCGAAGATGTCTGTTTACTGAGCATGCTGGCTACAGCTAGTTTGTTACAGACTCGTGGAGATGAAAAGATGAAAGAAATGAAAATTATCATCCAATTTATTTGTTTGTTTGTTTGGGGGAGGGGGGGCTCTCAGCGGGTAGCGCGCTCAGATCGATGCAGCGGTCCTTGCGACTGTGAAATGCGTACTTATCAATATTTATACTAATACTGCTTTTCTGCTCCTATTTATTTTTTTTCGCTATATTCCAACTTGTAAATATTATAATATTATTTTTTTCTTCCGCTAAAAATGTACTAATCTCTCCTCGTGAACTGCCGATAAGTGGTATCTGGAAAACAGATGGGCTTTTTGGCCATGGTGATCAGTGAGCATTGTCCAAATTGTTGCTTCTTTTCACGAGAAGATGTCATAAAGCAGCGAAGCCTTTTTTTCACTAAATATCTATTTATATCTATCAATCGCATTTTCTCTGCTTTTGTAAAGATATCACAGGATTGATGACGATCGTTTTTCGGGCTATAGCAATTTTGGTCGCTTGATATGCAGTAAAATTGGTTCGTCTCAGAATTTATACAACTTCTTCAATGCAGATTCTTCTTGGTCTTCCTCTGTATCTTGCTGTCTCCATTTTCATGTTGTAGGCTCTTGCCGCTAGCCAATAAGGTTCATTCTTATTAGGTGGTCGAACTATTTAATTTAATACGCAGTAAACTTTCTCTCTTGTTCTTTTGTTAGTGTCCATGTCTGACATTCATAACACAATGTTGAAATGAAGATTGAATTTATGATTTATCTTTTGGGTTTCATCTAGATAGATTTGTGTTTCACAATTGGTGTAAGTTCACAATTCACGTTGATTGATTGAAGTTGGCTGAGAAATCTTCAGCATATTCCACTGTCACATCGAGCATGAGGATGGAGATAGAGAGAGTTACAGCAGCACTTAATTGGCTGATAACTGATACATCAACACACTCGGTAATACACACAGACTCTCAAAGCATGCTGCGCAAGACAGAAAAGTTCATGCTAAGAAAAGAATTGTGGGACTTATTGAACAACCCAGTTGTCCAGAGCATTACATGGATATACTGCCCTGGTCATGCTGGGGTCAGAGAAAACGAGAGAACCGACTTATTGGCAGGAAATGCGGCGATAGATGGCACATTGCTGAGAAGAGATACAGCAGAATTAATGAATGCAGTAATATATTAATTTCAAGATGAAGATGATGTCAATGAGGCTGAGAACGTACACTCACAAAGAATGTTAGAAATGGAGTATCTAGAGGTGAAAGAAGGAAAAGTAATTTTTTTCGGAAAGTCCCGAAGATCACACAATCAACACCTGACCGGGACTTGAGTCTACTACATACACTGGGATGGTTGTTGGAACGGAGGGCGGAGCACTTATGAGAAGCCCCGTGTGCTGTGAAGCCAGTTTCTAATCAAGAATCAAGAATCTAGTTAAACCAGTAACACAAGTACATTATCCAAGTTATTATTTAACCAGTTAGCTTTTTAATTTACGTAGTTAGCTTTTTACAAGCTCTCTGTCCATTCTTCTGTAAAAAAAAAAATGCTCCCGAGATATTTAAATTCCTGCACTTGTTTCCGTAATCGATAATATATTTTTATGTTGATTGTATTGGGTTTTCTGCCCTTAGACATTACTTCTATATTTTCTGTGTTGCTCTTCAATGTTGTGATTGAGGCAGCTTATGTTGAATAGGTTTATGTGATCTTGAAGCTTCCACTAAATATGACATAGGAAAAGCGTGGAACAATAATTTTGGTTTTTCTCACAATGTGATAAATTGTGTTCAATGTCTGATTAACCAAATTTCTAGATAAAAATTTTTTTGAAGATGGCTTCTTTTCGTAGTCATATTTCATGGTGAGATGCTCTCCCTCACAACATGCTTCCTTCGCAACCACATCTTGAAACGGATATACGAGTATGATCCAATCTGCCACGAGTAATTCATTGACATCATGGAAGCTTGACTTCATATCTTGTTTCACATTTATCAAGTGTTATTGAAGGTCGTCATCAGACATTCTTCAATCTGGCTGAGACTAGGAAACTGGTGCAATTCTTTACATCTAATATTCAAACGAAATAGTGCA
Organism: Meghimatium bilineatum; assembly: GCA_034231615.1. Classification (NCBI taxonomy): domain Eukaryota; kingdom Metazoa; phylum Mollusca; class Gastropoda; order Stylommatophora; family Philomycidae; genus Meghimatium; species Meghimatium bilineatum. The sequence continues at coordinate 30,000,549 of CM067317.1, read as the reverse complement.
AGCTTAGAAATAAATGTTATGACGATATGTTATGCCTTATCAGATTAACTTCAATGCACAGCAAGTTGCACTCATTGAATTTTGAAATGGCAGCTAGGGAACCAACAGCAACACATTGATTAATGGCCACAATTTGTTGACCAATAGAAAACTACTGATTTCAAGAACTCATCCATATCTTAAAAAGAATATAAAATACGCAACAAACAATTGCCTTTTGAAAGCCACCTTACATGTATTTATATGGTGAATCTTAGTCTTCATAATTATCAATGCGCAAGAATGCGTGAATTGGGAGTGAGGATGAGCGTGGCCCGCAGAGAACCCCTGACAAAGATTTCAAAAAGGACAGTGAACCAACATAGAACCGGAACCACCAGCCGTTATACCCTGAGAGATTTACTAAAGCGGGGATATGGACGTATCCGGACGTATCAATCAAGTGATATGCCGAATGGCGTAAGCGATCATGTTTCTCCACGAATCTCTGTCTCTTGTGTTGTCAATAAGCTCGGTTGGTGAACTTCTACAGTACCACAATACTAGTCCATCTATTAACTTTTCTCTGTGTCCCTATCTCTTCTCCCCTTGATCGTTCCAGTGTTTATTAAGTGTTCAAGCTGTGTTCTTCTCAGCACATGCCCTAGAAACCTTGACTGTCTGCCCCTAATGTTTGATATGATTGATCTTTTTATGCCAGCATCAATGAGAACATTTAAATACCAACACGTTATTATTGCTTCGTTTGTTATTCTATGTATCCATGTATAATTTCCACACACAATACTCGCATAGTTTACTATTGTTTTCATGATCAGGAAATAGGCTGGTAGAAAAGAGGTGAGTTAATGATGTCTGCTTCTTTTACGTTGTTCACGTAATCCATGAATATAAGACATTATAATTTTGCTAGATTTAAACTACCTTCTAAAAATGGCCCCAAAAAGGCTATCACATCATTTCATATTTTCCATGATGAAATTATGTTTACTGAATATTTCAAGTGTATTAGGTTCAAGTATGATTACTGAATATTTCAAGTGTATTAGGCTCACGTATGCATAATATGTTTAAAAATAGGAAACGTTGTATATTATTTTTTTTTGTAGGTGTGGTACCCACTTCTCTATAACGTGTGGTTTAAAGGGGAAGGAGTTTATTTATCCAAAATTGACAGTATAGCTAAACTAAAGTGATATCAATAGTGAATATTTATTTGAGAAAACTACAGTGACGTGCTAAGAAATATCAACGCTCAAGAATGCTGGCTTTTAAACACCATTTAAGAAGGAAGTTAAGCTTTTTCGGCCATGCGAAGAGACATGATGGTAATGGAAAGAGTGTTGTTGGAGGGGGCTATAGAAGGCAGAGGCCGACCAAGACGTCGTTGAACAACAGATATTCAGGAATGCATGCACATGGCGCTAGAGGAGGCGGAACAACTTGCCAGAGATCGCGGGGATTTCAGGAGATTCAATAAAGCGTAGCAAATAACTTCAATCTTTTTGTAATATTAATCAGTTCAGTGTTCTCATCTCAGCTCTATCGCCTTCTTTATTCTACATTGTCCCACTTTGCCCTTTGACGCTACAGCATCACCTGAAGCCTATCACCGCTCCCCGGAGGTGATATAGCTCACTTTGAGAAACTCTGGTTTATAACAAAAAGAAGCCTATTTGAAGGAATTTCAATACCCCTTTCCATAATTTAGGCAAATAGAGCATGGTATACAAGCTGACGTCGGATGTGTCCGGTCGAAAAACGCAGATATCGCAGTCAAACTGTAAACCACGGCACAATGCATCCTGATCTCTGGAATACATCCGTAAACACGCAGGGAGCATGAGAACGAACGTTGAAGAGATAAAATCATAGATAAATTACATGGAGATCTCTTACCTCATCACATGCGAAACACCGGGGATACAACTGGTCTGCGTAATGTCTCTCACAGTAGATCCTGCCCTTTTTGTTGAAGTAGATCATGTCAACCAGAAGCTGCCTGCACGTGAAGCAAACAAAACATCCAGGGTGCCAGCATTCACCGGGAATCTTGTTTGCAATCACGGCGGGACACCCCATCTCCATCTTTTGTTGACAGCTATGGCAGCCCTACAAGAGACAAACATACATATACACACACATGTTTATTTCAGGTGAGTTAAATAGCAAGTATGCACATATACACATATACAGACACACTAACATGCACATTAAACGTAGTTTCAGCAACGCACACACAGTTTAAATACATTCTACTAGCATATAGAAATACATAGGCAAGATAAAGTGAACGACGGACAGACGGTGATTACTAGATACCGTTTCTTTTACCGTTGCAACTTATTAACTTCTTTGCATAATAATTGTGTAATCCTTAAGAAATTTTCCTTTGTGGTGATCTTATTATTGAAATCATGTAGATTTTGTCCAGCCATATTACTGAAATCATGTAGATTTTGTTCAGTCACATTACTGAAACATGTAGATTTTGTCCAGCCATATTACTGAAATCATGTAGATTTTGTCCAGCCATATTACTGAAATTATGTAGATTTTGTTCAGTCACATTACTGAAACATGTAGATTTTGTCCAGCCATATTACTGAAATCATGTAGATTTTGTCCAGCCATATTACTGAAATCATGTAGATTTTGTCCAGCTATACTATTGAAATCATGTAGATTTTGTCCAGCCAGTGACTCTTTTAAATCTGCTGTTGACTTTGCTACAGTTTGTTGTTTTTCATCCATTATGATTTGTTACTTAGTGTTTTCTTCTTCTCCTCAAACTCATGCAGATTTAATTACAACCAAAAGACACCTACAGTTTCCAATAATTAGCTACAATCAACATACACTTACACCATCCTATCTTTAGCTACAACCAACAAACACATACATCATCCTATCCTTAGCTACAACCAACAAACATCTACAACATTCTATCCTATCCTTAGCTGCAACCAACGAACATCTACATCGTCCTATCCCTAGCTACCACCAACAAAAATCTACACCATCCTATCCCTAGCTACCACCAACAAACATCTACATCGTCCTATCCTTAGCTACCACCAACAAACACCTACAGCATCCTATCCTTAGCTACAACCAACGAACATCTACAACATTCTATCCTATCCTTAGCTACAACCAACAAACATCTACATCGTCCTATCCCTAGCTACCACCAACAAACATCTACACCATCCTATCCCTAGCTACCACCAACAAACACCTACACCATCCTATCCTTAGCTACAAACAACAAACACCTACAGCATCCTATCCTTAGCTATCACCAACAAATATCTACGTCATCATATCCTATCCTTAGCTACCACCAATAACCATCTGCACCAACTTATCTTTAGCTACTACCAACAAACATCTACATAATCCTATCCCTAGCTACCACCAACAAACATCTACATCGTCCTATCCCTAGCTACCAACAACAAACACCGAATTCACCCTATCTTATCCTTAGTTATCATCAACAAACATCTACATCGCCCTATCCCTAGCTGAGAATCCCGCGGTTGTTGAGTTCTCTCCCACTATTGGCATCAATGTCTGTTTATTTTTAAAATATATATTTATGTATTTATAAAACTGTGGGGGGGGGGGGGGGGTGTGGTGTTGGGGTGGTAGTTTGTGTTATCTTTGTCTTCCATAAATAATCAGAATTCAGCAAATTCTGGATGAAATTCTTCGACAAAGACCACGTCATTCTTTCTCATCCTATTCACTTGAATATTAGTTTCAAGCTAACATCATCATCATCATCATACCACAATACTTGACTTAATGTGCTTCAACAGACTCAGTAAACAAATAATGCGATTCTGCAAATGACGCACAGAAAAAATATGGTATTACGCAATACGGTAAGCATTAAAAAATTACCCTCATCTTCCTACTCAATTTGCACCAAAAAAAAATATGTCGAAGGGAACGGTTCTGATAATTTATTTTTTAAAATATAAATAAAATATTACCTTTTCGCCCGGATAGTTTGCACTAGATGCTGTAAATGTGAACATAGGATGAAAACGAGCTAACCATGCGTCAGTCTGTAAATGTAACTTCTGTTTTGGCAGTAATATTTAGTCTGAAGTTATTGCTCATTCTATATAGGATTGTTTATTTGATGGGCTACAAGAATATCAGACATCAGATTACAAGAGAAGTAAAGCAGGGCGGAGATGATGCTGACACGTCAATGACGTGAAGATTGTCAGAAGGTTAAAGGTTACATGGATGACTAACGTGAGATAATTCAAATAACGACCCTATTCACAAAAATAGGGGAGGAGTGTAAACAGGGTCTTGCCGTGATATGATACATAGAGGTGGTAGTATCAGACGATATCGTAAGGAGGCGACATAAGCAGATAAATCAAATACAATTTGAACCATTCAATAATTAAAAAAAAAATTAAGGGGTGACATTTCGAATGCTTACATTATACTGCGAAAATCTACAGCACGCCTCTGGGCGTAAATGAGTTTGATTCTTGAGTAGACACTAGCATCTTAGCACACGGGGCATTCTCTAAGTGCTCCGCTTTCGGTTCCAGCAACCATTCGAGCGTATGTAGTAGACTCAACGTCCCAGTCAGGTGTTGATTACGCCACCTTCGGTTCTTTCCAAAAATAGGTAATTTTCTTACCTCACCTCTAATCACTTCTAATTTCTGTCATTCTTTGTATGTGTACATTTTCTTACCTCACCTCTAATCACTTCTAATTTCTGTCATTCTTCGTATGTGTACATTTTCTTCCCTCACCTCTAATCACTTCCAATTTCTGTCATTCTTTGTATGTGTACATTTTCAGTCTCATTGTCAACATCTTCATTCTGCAATGAATTTATGACTGATTTAATTAAGTCAGCTTTATCTCTTTTCAGTACTGTGATGTCGATCACAGCATTGCCTGCGAATGAGTCAGCTCTTTCGATTCATCTGACTCCAGTTTGACCCGGGCAGTATAACCATGTAATACTCTGTACAATTGAGTTGTTAAATAATGCAACCCATTCCTTTCTCAGCATGTTCTTTTCTATCTTGCGCAGCATGCTTTGAGAGTCTGAGTATTACCTAGTGGGTTGATGTATCAGTTATTAGTGCTGCTATAACTCCCATCTGCATCCTCATGCTCGATGTGATATTAGAGTGTGCATATGATCTCTTAACCAACTTCAAGCTGTTTCTGTACGCAACAAAATCCCCATCACATTTATTTGTATTTCTGTTGACTAAAGCTTTGCCTGTTGAAACCACAGGACATAATTATATAGGCTACATGGATGGCTCATCCATGTAGCCTATATAATTATGTCCTGTGGTTTCAAGTATAGCTGGGTAAGCTCTTGTACTGTAACTTCTGCCACGATATCAGTGAATTTCTGACATGATTCATCTAGTTGAATTATTACGTTATTCAGTGATTTTTGTTTCTCAATGTCTACCTCCTTACATTCACTGCCTTTTCCTACTTCTTCTATTTCACATACTCTTCGCAGTGTATCTTCAGTTTCTGCCAATCGCTTGGATTCGTTTTCGCTTCTCTGTCTCATCCAGACGTTGGTGTAATGAGTGGTGACTATATTCTGTTATTTTTATATATGATTTCACTTGCGCTACTTCTTCTTCTTCTGTGTTCGCTCTCTTATAACCACAACGAACATATCGTGTGTTTTCCGCCGGGGATCGTGAATACGTTGTGCTACAAGTTCCACAAGTATGACTGTGTTATTTGCACCTCGGTTGGCTCACTTTGTGATCTGGACGTCCGAGGCCTAGCACATCTGTTTTCGTCATGCCTTTAATTCGGGTATTAGGCTTCCCTAGCCAGTGACAGCCTGCCTATCTGTCGATGGGCGCGCGGGTGTGTAATGACTCTTCGTGGAGACAATTGTCGTTCATGTCTATCTCGCACGAGGTGTTCAAATCGTCAGTGAACGTGCCTCGCATAATTAGACATTCTGTGCCTGTGCCCACCCGGTACTGAACATTTTCTCCTCCACGAGCCTGGTTCCGATGAAGGAAGAACTCGGCAGAAAAGTTGGACCCGGGCTCTTTCGCCTTCTTAGCCGAGGTGTCGTTCACCGACATCGTGAACCCCTTGTCCAAGTGCAAGGCGCGTTCTTAAGCTGAACGACCGTGTCCCATTTTTGCCTGACCCATCCGGTACTGAACCTTTTCTCTCTGCAGGTATATTTGCGGTAAAGGAAAGATTGATAGTAGATTTGAGACAAGACTGCCATCGTTGTCCCGTTTGTGCCCGAGCCTATAGGTCACGGAACCATTTCTCTTCGCGAGCATGTTTCCGGTATAGGAAAGCTCGATATTAGTTAGGACAGGTCTTCTTAATTTGCCGGACGCCCATGATTGGGTCTGGGTCTCTGCCCGTAAGGAGCACAAGTAACTAGAAGCTTGTCTCGAGGTAACAGAACTTGTAACTCTGATTATATATATATAATACAGCTCGTAGGGGGGGGGGGGTTGAGGAATTAACTCTAAGCTTCCCAATGAAAGGAAATAATAGAGCGAGTATCCCCCATCCCTATTTAATGGTTTTGTCAAGACAATCCTGCAAAAATCCCAATTAAATATAGGAATCAGCTTTATTATTTGTTATAACTCCCTCGCCTTTATAATAACTGTAGCTATAATATAAAGGAACTCATTATTTACTGATCTCCTTCCACTTTATAATAACTGTAGCTATAATGTAAAGGAATTTATTATTTTTAAAATGCTATTGCTTATCCCCTCCTCCAACCCCCCCCCCTCCCCCAACATTTAAGATCACACTATTTTTATTCCAATTCTGTATTGGCGTTTTCCTGTCGTCGTCCACCCCCCCCCCCCCCCGAAGGGTGATATACAATGAAGTGCACTCAGGCCCATAGATAAGGGGTAAGGGGTTAAGAGTATTCAACCCCCAGTCCCCACCCAACCCCTCAGCAAATCGGAACATGATATTTAGTACTACAAACTTGATCAAATGACGGGTTAAAAGCCACCCTCCCCCCTCCTTCAAGATTTTTTTCACAAAAAGGACATCATATTTTTCAACAAGAAAATTTTAATCATGAATTACCTTTTATTAGGTACAACCCCCACTCCCAATTGAGAACATATCAGCCGCCCTGACTACACTGAAATTGTTAAACTGTTTTAGCCGATGTCTTCAAACATGAATCATTTTTCACAAACTAATTCAGCAACACGGTTCACAAGTAAATTATACATGCCTGTACCACTCATCATCCAGCTTCATCACCGCAGCTAATGTTGGCAGCATCAGACCCCATCATTCTCTGTACCTCTGTTCTTGGTGCTACACTCTTCTAGATTGTATCCGGTCCATTTCATGTTTCCCTCCCCCCTTCATTTCTATCTACATCTTGCTCGCCTCCCCTCAACTCTAGCATCAGAGTAATGTCTTCAACATATTAAGTCTTTTAATATGTTAAAAATATGGCATGTCTTTGATTTGTATTTTCTTGAATAGTTCCTTTTTCATACGTAGTGTTGTCAAGACCTCTTTGTTTTCTTCTCTTTCCATTGTGAACCAATTCTTCTCTATATCCACATCTCAAATGCATCAATTCTGTCTTCCAGTTGTTTGTTCTTTATCCTTATCCACGTCTCTGAACCACACATTAATATAGTGTAGATGCAGTATTTTATAATTCTCATTCTTACCACTACAGACCCTGAAGAAGTGACCTCCCCGATCTGTCCAATGCCAGCAGCTTTTTTTCTTCTTCTGTCTGCAAACTTCTCGTATTTGATAAGCTCAGAAGCGGCCAGGCTGTTACAGAACCGAGGGTCAAGGTCGTGAAGCGGTAGTTGCCTCTGTAACTGTTTCCTGCGTAATTGTGACGCAAATTCCTGTTTGTCTTCTGGTAACATAGAAATGAACTTCTGGGATCTCTGAAAATAATAAAGAGAAATCGAAAATGAAAGAATGTTGTAGATTAAGTGATTTTTAATTAGAAATAGAAAATGAAAGAAGGTTGTAGATTAAGGGATTTTAAATTAGAAATCGAAGGGGTGCAAAGGGAACGCATTGCTCTCGGCGGACCCGGGGTTAGCATATAACCAAGATCCCAAATGTACCTCCTCGCGGTGCACCCTGGAAACAGAAATACAGCAGCTCGAGCTGATTCTGGCCAAATCATTTGGGGATCGTGTCCGAGAATGTGGAGGTAGCAGATGGAAAGAGATATGACTGCATAGGAGACAGACAATATCTCCACCACCAGCATCACCACATATAGCGACACTGTCGACATACAGTGAAGCTAGTCAGTCCAGTCCGAACATTGGAGGGGCGGTCAATGTAAAATGCACGTAAAGGTAGATGTATGGCGATAGACAAATATAGTTCATACTGAGTACACTGACACAGTGAAAGGGCAGAACAGCGCCAGAGGGCAGCGCGAACTGCAAATAGAAAGTGAGAAGTTCATAGGAAAGGAGAACTACAAGCTCTGTTAGCTCGAGACGAGCTTCTAGTTACCTGTGCTCTGCTGGACCTCGGACGTCCTGACCACAAGTGGCCAACCGAGGTCCAAATAACACAGTTCTGCTGTGGAACTTGCAGCACAACGTACTTCACGCTCCCCTACGGAAATCACACGAAATATTTGTTAATAGGATATTTATTAATCTAATAGGACAATGGTCCTGATACAAGAGATATCCAGTGGGAGTTTGAGAATGAATGCTGAAAAAGAAGAATTAGAAATCGAAAATGAAAGAAGGTTGTAGATTAAGGGATTTTGAATTAGAAATCGACAATGAAAGAAGGTTGTAGATTAAGGGATTATGAAGTCAACAGCTATCATATTATTAACATAGCAAGATTGATATTTATTGTATGTACTAGCACAAAGATTCTCAACTTTTTCAGACGGCGAGAACCGCCCACATGTAGACCTAATACTGAGCATGCGAGCACCGTCCACATGTAATACTCAGCATGTGAGCACCGCCCACTGAGACTGTCCGCTGTATTTTTCTATTTTGTGAATTGTATCATGATTGCTACCCTTCAGGTCTGTCAAATTTCGCCTATAATCCAACATGTATTGATGATCTTCAGCAGCTATATTTTTGCTACAATTTCCAGATTAAAATTTTACTTTTACATTCTTGCCGATGTCTGATGTTTTCATTTAACTTACCAAACATAAACAAGCATTTCATCGGATTTATCACACTTAAAATTCCCTAATCTTTCTTCTCAATTCTATTAGATCTTTGTGCTTGAGATAATATAACAACGAAAATTTACTCTTGATCTAACGTGGCTGCTAGAAACTTGGCTGGAAAATCTCAAATGGGATAACACAAATATATACCCGCCACACCTGTTTACTCAATGCACTAATCACAAGCGATGCCATAGCTGATTTTTTTGTTCCCACTAGATTTGGGGGTTTTGGCTGTCATCTAGTTTTTTTAAATTAAAAAATCATAATAAAGCAAGCTTGATTTGAACCAGGTTCTCTCAGATGGCACAGACTCTTCTCACAACTTAGTCATCACGTTTTTTGTCTTCGACCACACCGCACTTCGTCACCTATGGTCTTCTTTTCCTGTCTGCTTAGTCCCTATCTTCTCTGGTGCCCTTCTCTCCTGCACCCTCTTCCTATATCTCGCTATATCAGCCCGATACAATTTTACGACATGCTTCCCCGCGATATTCCCTTACCCTTCCCTGCTGTACCCTCCCTGTGTCCTCTGGGCTCCCTCCCACCCGCACTTTACTTTCTTGCGTGACGTATATCCGTCTAGGGGCTTTCGTCGATCCATCACGTATTTTTTTGGTCTCTTTCTTTCTCCTTTTCTTTTTCCTCCTTTTCTTTTCCCTCTTTTATTTTCTACCTCTGCATTTTTCTTATACTCTGTCATCTTTCTCTAAGGCTATTTGGGTGTAGTCATGGTTCACAACCAACCCCCTTCCTCTTAGTTGTTCAACTTATGCCCCTGTACTCTCATCAGTTGGTATTCGATGTGTCCTATTTTTCCACCCAGGCTATTGTTTTTTCCATTGTTCTCCCCTTTCGCTGGTGTTTTTTTTCCCACTTCGGCGCCTCGGGTACCATCTATTACTGTGGCATGTATTTATTTTTCTAACCTGTACAAATACGTGCTATCATGACCCTTGATAAAAATCTGGCTTTCACTGTCCATTTTTTACTTTGTGGCCATTATGTGTGTGCTCATTCATTTGGAAGGAACGTAGAACCATTCGCTGCATCAGTTCAGTTATTTTACTATTTTATTCTCATATATCACCATTATCTGCTCATATTCTCTTCCTGCTGTTCGCTCTTTCTCTTCTGTTCCTGCCTTTTTTGGCCTCTTTATCTCTCCCCTTTCTCTCTCTCCCACCTGATCCCTCGTACCATCTCATTTTGCTCTTCCGTTACATCATGATTGCTTGTCTGTAGCATTCATTCTCTGTTGCCACTTTTGAGGTGAGTATTTTTAATGTACCTTTAATTTACTTACTACCATATCTTTTCCTTTGTTCATCTCAATTTCTTCAGTCTACTTTCTCCTTCCTACTTACTACTAACTTCTCCCCATACATTTTTCTCACCTGTCATGCTTCCACATCTTTTCTTCCCTCATTACCTATCTGCTATTGTCCTCCTCATTATAACCCTATTTGTCTCCATGTAAGATTTGTTTTATTGTGGTCATTTGTTTGTCCTGATGAAGGCTTTATAGTCGAAACGTCGTCTGTCTCTGTATCTTTGTTACATTGCTTTATGTTTTATTTTGGTAACACACCTACCTATTTTTATATATCTTGACATTTTGCCAAGTGTTACCCCAGCCACCTACTTCCTGTTTAGGGTTGTTACCCTATACTAGAAGATTTATCCCTTGCTGGTTCAGTCTGTTGTCATCTAGTCTAAGAACGTGTCACAGATATTTCCATTTGCGTTTTCTTATAACATTTGAAACATATTCTTGGTGCGTTTTATTTCTTAGGTCGCTACTTGTAACGAAATTTTTCTGGTCAACAATTTTCGGAGTCATCTGCTTTCAAAATTGTCTAATTTTTACTCCGTTGTCTGTGTTGATTTCTAGCTTCCACTACCATAGTCAATGATGGAACAACAGATGAGTTGAATAGTTTTTCCTGCTGAAGACGGATGTGTCGGGCTATTGCTGCAGATAAAATGGCGACACAACGCCTTTCCATTCTCTGGACTACATCATGCTGGAAATCTAATATGACCATGGTTCTGCTACAAGAGAGATCCAGCGGGAGTTTGAAAATGAACGCTGAAGAAGAAGAATAGTTTTTATTTTTGAATGGTGGGGATTAAAATGCTATTATTTTGCTCTCGTTTAGTTCTCAGAACTAGAAGATAGCCACGACTGTAAAGCGCTCCCTCGTGGCACATCCTAGTATTAGATATAAGTGTATTCTAATCTCACTATGGTGATCGATCTCGAGTAGCCTATTTAGAAAAAAAAACACGAAATAATAATTAATCGCATACACACACTTATCCACATATCTCCGATCGCTACCTTTCGGTTTGTACATCCTACTAATTGTTGCAGCACAGTGTATGACGATGATATAAGATTAATTAAATCACAGCTTACCACATTTTCGCTGATAAGTTTGGTCATGACCACATCATTCTGAGGTGCTTTCAATTGAGTAAGATCAGCCGGGTCAATGATTGACATTTTCTGAAATTTTGTGGTCCAGTCAGGTTTAGGATCGGGCGGTGCTGGTAGCGGTTCACATGACTGAAAAAGCATGCTCATTGGTCGACAATCTCTTTGCTGACAAGATGGCATATCATGATCTTCAGCCAGACATCGACAGTTTTTGCAGATTTTTCTGAAATTTTCAAATTCGATTGGAAACCTAATGATTAATCATGCATGATTAACAATACAAATAGATTTCATTAATAATCTTACTAAAAAGGTTTAAAACAAAAGAATTATGTTTCATGTGTTCTATCAATTGAGCTACGGAATTACGTGCTTCAAGAGATACTCTCAGCCAGGCCTTTAGATAAGGGGGACTATTTGGGGGGTTCAACCTCACCTTGTTAGCAAAATTGAGCATGCCTTTTAGTACTATGAACGTAACCAAAAGGTCGGTAAAAACACCACAGTTAGCGTTTATTGTGTGTGTAAAAACGTCTTCAAATTTTGCGTCATTTAGTACAATTTACACACAAAAAAGGACCAAAGGACAATACATTTTTTTAAAGGTAAAACCCCATCCTTAAGATAATCATATCCACCTGATCAGCTGGTAAAGTGATACTTTGTTGAGAGGGATAAACAAATTTATTGAAACCAGAATACACTGTAGTAATTATGTATTCATGATATGTTCATTTTTTAATTGTTTTGAACGTCGATCAGGGATAGCAAAATAGTATTCGTCATATGAGCCCATATAAACCAACTGTTTTTTCTTTCAACTATATTGATTGTTAAGAAATCGCAGCAGGAATTACTTTGAAAGCTCTAGTTCAGTGTTTTCCCAACCTTTTTTTTTGGACCAAAGTCTTTCTTAATTATGATTGCCCCCCCCCCTCTATGTAACATGTACACATTTTTTTAGTATTAAAAATTGTATTATTTCTCTATCCCCCCTCCCTGAATTTCCCCCTTGAACAATAAAATCCCCCCCCGTGGGGCGTTGGGATATTCCCCACGGTGGGAAACACTACTCTATCACGCTACATGATAACATGTGAGCGACTATAGAAAGATGCTCTAGTAAAGCTAGGGAAGTAAACAATTGATAAATAATCGTATAAAATATGTCATCATCATCACGTGATATATTCTTTCCAGAATGTTGTCTTTGCAATTGATGTCCTGCTGTCCTGTGCCAATCTGCCTGCGTTCTCCAATGATATCTTCAAGCAGTCTTTGATGCCATCTGTCCACCTCATCTAGGTCTATCTCTTCTTCCACTTCCCGGAATTCTGCCCTCTAATATGCGTCTTTCCATGCCATTGTATCTTTTTATATGTCCGAAATATTACCGTTTTCTATGTAAAATTGTATTCACCAGCCATCCTTCCTCTATATATGTACACGGACCAATTCCTGAACACTGGTAACGCTCATAAGTTTTATAAACGGTATACCGATGCAATCACAAAACAAACACCTATACTTCAGAGGGCAATGTTCCCAAAGAACAGAAGAGGATGAATTCTATTATTTAAAATATGGGTAGAAATGATTTAGTTTTGTTAAATCTTCTTTCACAATTTTTGTGTTTACCCGTACTTTGATAAAGGCTCTGTTGTCGAAAATCGATTCTGTATATTTGGTTTATTCGCTAAACTTTATTTTAACCATGGTGGTTTCTATTATGTATTTACCATTCACAGTTTTCGTAGTCTTCTTTATTTTAATAATTTTATTTATTTATTACAGTGATCGACAATGGAGTGTAAACGATGACCGGGGCCCTAGTGACTGGATTACCATAACCACGATCTTCACTAATTTTCTCTTTAAAAAACCCCCCAAAAACTGATATAACATAATAGGATTAGTATCTGCGGTTGGTAGAGCTGTAGGCTTATATCACCATAACACCCGTGTGTTGTCGGGCCCGAAAGGGGAGCAAAGAATAGCAACACTGTTTACCTTCCACGCATGTCGTAAAAGGCGACTAAGGAGGTTATGGGATGGAGTTGGCTGTCCCATCCCATATAGGGTCAGCCACCCAAAGCCATGCTGAAGTCGGATGTGTCAGGCCGAAAGGCGCAGATATCGAAGCAGTGCTGTAAACCATGACACAACGCATTCCGTTCTCCGGACTACATCCTGCTAATCTGCAGGAGTTTGAGAACGAACGCAGAAGAAGAAGAAGAAATATCACCATAAGATGTACTTTTTTTTATTTAACCAAAGAAAACGGTTAGACTTCCACTCAGAGGGGGTCTATAATTGTATAGATGACATTCTACAAAGTTAACATAAGAGAGCCTCAATATAAAGGCATCTCATCTATTAAGGTTTTCTGTTGCATGTGTGGTTTGTCTAGTGGGCCATTGGTGACAGTCGCAACCGCATGATATTTGGATATATAATGAACATTGTTATAAACGTCACTGAGTGCGCCATGCTTGTTTTGTCTTATGTTTGTTATCGAACTGTTTAATTCAAAACTAAGTAAAGTTTGCAGTTTAACAGTATAGAAGTCAGGAAGTGGAGAACAATAACGCAATGAGATTCAGCACACATTGTAGTTGTGACTCGGCATATATAATATCGGCTGGCTAATTGGAAAGCAGCATTCAAAAATGTATCATTTAACGTTTTTCATTGGTTATCGACACAAAGTATAAGCATGCTGATCAATGAAAATAACCAAATACAGAAATAATAGATTCTGTATGGTTTATAGGAATATATCAATACATATCTTCTTGTTTATTGTTCAAATAGTTAAATAGTTACGTTCTGTGACATAGTTACCTTCAGTGACATATTTATCTTCTGTCACAGTTACTTTCTGTGACATAATTACCTCCTGTGATATAATTACCTCCTGTGAGTTACCTTCTGTGACATTATTACTTCCAGTGACATAATTACCTTCAGTGACATAGTTAACTTCTGTGACAGTTACCTTCTGTGACATGTTTACCTCCTGTGACATATTTACCTCCAGTGACATACTTATCTTCTGTGGCATAATTACCTTCCGTAATTCTCTTAAATAGATATGTATAAACCACCCCCCTTCTCCCTCCTCATGTCAAAGTTTTTCTCAGTGGCCACCCTTCGAGTCTCTGTAGTCCACAAGTATGTGGTGTATAGACCTGTCTGTCCTGTGATGTTAGTGTATTTTTATTTTGTTTTTGGCAACACTCCTTACATATTTCTTTTGAACTATATATGTCCATATTCCATATTTCCATATGAACATTACCGAGAAAATATGATCGCTACGTCCTGAATCAGATATGCTACTACTAAAAAAACACGGATATTCTACTACTACTACTAATAAAACACGGATATTCTACAACGACTACTAATAAAACACGGATATTCTACTACTACTAATAAAATACGGAAATTCTACTACTACTACTAATAAAACACGGATATTCTACTACTACTACTACTACTAATAAAACACGGATATTCTGCTACTACTACTAATAAAACACGGACATTCTACTACTACTACTACTAATAAAACACGGATATTCTACTACTAATAATAATAAAACACGGATATTCTACTACTACTACTAATAAAACACGGATATTCTACTACTACTAATAAAACACGGAAATTCTACAACTACTACTAATAAAACATGGATATTCTACTACTACTAATAAAACACGGAAATTCTACTACTACTAATAATAAAACACGAAAATTCTACAACTACTACTAATAAAACACGGATATTCTACTACTACTAATAAAACACGGAAATTCTACAACTACTACTAATAAAACACGGATATTCTACTACTACTAATAACACACGGATATTCTACTACTACTACTACTACTAATAAAACACGGATATTCTACTACTACTAATAAAACACGGATATTCTACTACTACTACTAATAAAACACGGAAATTCTACTACTACTACTACTACTACTAATAAAACACGGATATTCTACTACTACTACTAATAAAACAAGGATATTCTACTACAACTAATAATAAAACACAAAAATTCTACAACTACTACTAATAAAACATGGATATTCTACTACTACTAATAAAACACGGATATTCTACTACTACTACTAATAAAACATGGACATTCTACTACTACTACTACTAATAAAACACGGATATTCTACTACTACTACTAATAAAACACGGAAATTCTACAACTACTACTAATAACACACGGATATTCTACTACTACTACTACTACTAATAAAACACGGATATTCTACTACTACTACTAATAAAACACGGATATTCTACTACTACTACTAATAAAACACGGATATTCTACTACTACTACTACTAAAACCAACTAACACATTAGCAATAGATACGTGAACAAGGTTAGAGTTTGATTAGATTAAACAAATACGTGTGCTACGAATTTTCTGAATGATCGACGGAGTTGGTCACTTGCCTGAAATAATGTAAATCCAGACCAGGGCAATTGCTTGTGCACTTCAGACATCTTGGTCCGTTAGAGTAAGCCATGTGGACTGGAACCTGAAGAGAAAGAAAAGATGGGAAATGAATCTGCATTCTTGTTATATTATTACATAAAATATTCATAAATACTCGCAGAACACAATCTTATTATAATATTATATAAAACATTCATAAATATAACATATTCTTGTTATATTGTCACATAGAACATTCCTATAATGAACACACTATTGCTATACTATCACATAGAACATTCCTAAATAAAACTCATTCTTTATATCAAACAAGTTGCGCAGATGAATTTATCTAATTTGTAACAAATTTACTGCACTTATGGGTTAAGCTCTTTCATCGTGAAAGCGTACGTATGTAATGGGGGTATACAGTGTAACTTGCGTGACCAACGGTAAGCTGAGATCAGTCACCTTTACCTTCCAAGAATTGTTATGGTACCCACTTCGTGAGACTGGATTAATCGCGAAACTGCTTGTGGTAGAAGTAAATTCCAGATGAAGTGTCATTCGAACCTAAGTCACAGTGTCTATTCTTTATAGCACTATTCGTGCGCATGTTGGGTTGTTTCAGATGAAGAAATTATTTTTGAATAAATTTAATTTGTATATTCATTGTAAATTGACTTGCGGTCAAAAGTGACGTAGGAAATGAATGTGTTTTCGTTGTGTGCTAGTCGCTAAATGGATTTCCTCCCGAAAGCGGCAAAAAGAGAGAGAGTGTGTGTGTTGTGGAGGTTCATGATCGCCTACGCCATTCCGCATGACACTTGATTTATATTAACTGTTTTTGTTGATCTAACGCTATTGTTTTTTAAGGTATGGGCTTCCGGTTAATGGCGCGGGATGACGGTTGCTATCCTACCTGCCCAAAAGGAAGTAACGTTGGTGTTTGAGAGCTTTCTAAATGGAATATGTGACTTCATTTCTGAATGTGGTAGATTGTTTGTTTGTTTGTTTTTCGTTCGCTCCATTGTAACCATCACGGATATCCGTGCGATTTCCGCCGGGAGCGTGATTACGTTGTGCCACCGTTATGCGCCTTGTAGGCCTAGCACATCCGATTTCGGCATGCCTTGACAATTCGGGTGGGCTACCCTTAGCCTGTGACAGCCTCTATATCTGTCTCCAGGCACGCGTAGTGGAGACTCTTCGCCCAGACGATTTTTTTGCTCTCGTCTGACTCGAACGAAGTGTTCCACTGTCTATGAACTTGCCTCGTGTAATTGGACGTGCTGTGCCTGTGCCCATTGGGTACTGAACCGTTTCTCATCCGTGAGCCTGGTTCCTTAAGGGGAAGAACTCAACAGAGGAGTTCGACCCTGGCTCTTTCGCCCTCTTAGCCGAGGTGTCATTCACCGACATCGTGTACCCCTTGTCCAAGTTCGAGTCTCACACCACGCGTTTGAGAGCAAGGCGTTCTCGAGCTGAGCGTCCTTGTCCCAATAGCGCCTGAGCCCATCAGGTACTGAACCCTTTCTCTCTTCAAGTGTATTTCCGGTGTAGGAAAACCTGACAGTAGAGTTGGGCCAGGGCTAAATCGTTGTCCCTTTTGTGCCTGAGTGCATCGAGTACGGAACCCTTTCTCTTCGCGAGCATATTTCCGGTTTAGGAAGGCTCGACATTAGAGTTTGGTTAGGTCTTCTTGCTTTACCAAACGCCAATGGATGGGTCTGGGTCTCTGCCTGTAAGGAACACAGGTAACTAGAAGCTCGCCTCGAGCTGACGGAGCTTGTTCCCCTTTCCTAGGGACTTTTCACTTTCTATTTGCAGTTCGCGCTGCCCTCTAGCGCTGTTCTGCCATTTCATTGTTTCATTGTACTCGGTATGAAATCTATTTGTCTCTCGCCATGCATCTATCTTTACGTGCATTTTACATTGGCCGCCCCTTCAATGTTCGGACTGGACTGACTTGCTTCACTGTATGTCGACAGTGTCGCTATATGTGGTGATGCTGGTGGTGTCGGAGATATTGTCTGTCTCTTGTGCAGTCAAATCTCTTTCCATCTGCTACCTCCACATTCTCGGACACGATCCCCAAATGATTTGGCCAGAATCAGCTCGAGCTGCTGTATTTCTGTTTCCAGGGTGCACCGCGTGGAGGTACATTTGGGACCTTGGTTATCTGCTAACCCTGGGTCCGCCTAGAGCAATGCGTTCCCTTTGCACCCCACTGGTCTAGAAAACCGACAGTGTAGAACTAAAAATATTCGTAGGAAACATGGACAATTATGAACTTTTTAAACAGAAATGACTTGTGATTGATTGCTATAATTTTGTTCTGATTAAATGTCAAATTTTGTTGTTGCTTGATTAAGTGCTCTAGTTGTTTTGTGTTGTTTGAGAGTATTGTTTTATGTTTAGTGACATTTCTTGTTGAAATATCTCTGCTTGAAAGTGTTGCTCTATCCCAAGTACTACCAAACATTTCGTGATTTGTAGCTGTTGAGTTGGTGCTTTTTAGGCGGTCTTAAGCAAAGCTCAAATCTTTGCTCTTCCATTTAATGTCTTGGATATTGCGGAGAGGTCGCGCAGTGAATATGTAATGGCTTCCTAGCCCTGTAATTGAAAATAAGAGAGATGATGCCCTGTTCTTCTTCTTCTTCAGCGTTCATTCTCAAACTCCGACTGGATATCTCTTGTAGCTGGTCTATGGTCCTATTAGATTTCCAGAAGGATGTAGTCCAGACAATGGATATGCTTTGTGCTGCCGTTTTATTTGCACAAATGGCCTGACATCCGTCTTCGGTGGTTGCCCTGTTAAGAATGGGGATAAAATGGAACAACCAGACACCACTGTCCGACAGAAGAGCAAAAATACATTAATGCACAACGCATATACATCAAAGTGGAAGAATCAAATGGAGGTTGGAAACAAACACGAAGAAGACATTATCCCCAAAGGCATCATTCATCAAACCTTTGAGCAAGCCATCTACCTTTGAACAGGCCACTAAAGACTGCTGAGCCACCTCTATAGACTAAGAACAGCATCCACTGGCGAATGTTCATATGGACCTGTATTCCAAATCCTAAACACATATTTTATGAATGTCCAACATACAAAGAGCAAAGAAGATATGACTGGCCCGATAATACAAAGCTGAGTCTAAAGCGATCTTCTCCCTAGCGACAAGATTAACAATCTAGCATAACTACAACACTGAAAATAGTTTTTAGAAAAAGAGTCATGCATAGACAATTGTTTTTGTTTTAGATCGATGTAATTTAAAGAGTGTTTATGAGGATAGAATTTACGTAACATTTTTAGAAACACTTTAGACGAGACAAACCATTTTCATAAATACTATTCTGCTTTCTTATGTTATACTCGTATTACGCACAATGATGTCAACATAATGTTCGTATTGTTGTACTCGTATTACGCACAATGATGTCAACATATTGTTCGTATTGTTGTACTCGTATTACGCACAATGATGTCAACATAATGTTCGTATTGTTGTACTCGTATTACGCACAATGATGTCAACATAATGTTCGCGGGCTGTAACATTTAAACATCTATATTTCTCCTCTTCAAATATTTATCAATAGATGTCTCCATATGCTACTTCTCCATAGCTGGTCAGTGTTTATAGCAGATGGTGAGTAATGAAAGGCAACACATCAGTGCTCGATGGAGGTTGATATACGACGTAGAAAATGAAGATTAATTGGACACTCTCAGAAAGAAGCATGCAAATTAACCAGAAAAGCGTTGGACGAACCCACCGGAAAGAGAAGATTTGGAAAACCGAAGAAAATCTAGAGAAGAACAGTGGAGGTAGAAATGAAATCAATTAAGACTTTGTGGGCACAGGTATATAGGACACCGACACACCAATCGTCGGAGAGCAACTTTCGCAAGCATATGCATCACAAGAAACTGAAAGGAAATAGATACACAACAGATTTTCCTTCTGTCTTCTTCTCTCCCCCCCCCCTCAATCGGGATGGATTCGCCTGTTTTTAACTTGGTTATTACTGTTAGTTGAAATTAGAATTATAATACACATGGGAATAATACAAATCAATTTAATATCTTAATATATACATTTACATCTAACCAGATTCTGAAATATTGAATTTTGTCACAATTCTAGACTAGTTACCAGTTTCCAGTTTTATATCTGATTGATGCCGTTATTGTTGCCACCCAGAACAGTTCTTCAAAAAATTGGCCCACATTAATTTCTAATTTTTTAAATGGAGGAACTACGTAGAGAAATTAATAAACTAAAATATAATAATACATTAAAAGATATGTATTACATTAGGTAGATTTGAAAAATTAAAAGTTGTAATAATTTCTGCTCTTTCCCCCCAGATAAACAGAATATCATAATAATCAACACTACGGGAAACACACAAAATAGAAAAGAAACAAGAGAGAGAAGAGGGTCTCTTTTTTAACATTTGATAAACCCTTCCCGACGCTGCTATAGAGCATATGTATCTACGGTCTGACCCTGATATAACTGAGGACAGACTGTCTCCATGGCTGAAAAGCCACGTGTCTTGTTGCACGCCCGAACCACTTCACTATCTGCTTATTAATAAAATCCATTATATAAAAGACTAAAAAATAATTAGAGCCATCGATCTCTGATCGAGTTAATTGTCTGGCAATATAGCATTTTGCGTAATTTTGGAAGCGAGGGCGACAACATCTAAGATATGAAATATTCAAATGCGGCGAGGAACGGTAAACTGAGAATAAAAGCTATACCGGCAAAGTACACATAAAACTGTTCATAACGAATTGCTCACATTTTGAAAAAAAATAAATGTACAAATAAAGCTGTTCACAGCGAGTTGGTCATATTCAAAAGATACAGATAAAGCTGTTCACAGAGAGTTGGTCATATTCAAAAGATACAAATAAAGCTGTTCACAGCGAGTTGGTCATATTCAAAAGATACAAAAAAAGCTGTTCACAGCGAGTTGGTCATATTCAAAAGATACAAATAAAGCTGTTCACAGCGAGTTGGTCATATTCAAAAGATACAGATAAAGCTGTTTACAGTGAGCTACTCGCATTCATAAAGGGGTAGGTCTACATCTGTTCTTTAGAGTTCATATAATCTGGAGAAGTAAGCTTTGCAGGAACACATTCATTGCTACGCGCATGGTTTGTTTTTTCACTTTTTATATACTCGCTCGTGATTCGATTACATGTATTGCGCTTAACTTTGTTTTGCTGAACAATTTTTGTTGATTAGCCAGATGTAAGATGACGCCATGAAGAAATAGAAAAGTGTGAGCATTTCTTTTTTCTTCTTCTTCTTCTTCTTCTTCAGCGTTCATTCTCAAACTCCCAATGGATCTCTCTTATAGCAGGACCATTGTCCTACTTGATTTCCAGCAGGATGTAGTCCAGAGAAGGGAAATGCGTTATGTCGCCGGTTTATTTGCGCCAATGGCCCGACACATCCGTCTTCGGCTGTTTTTCTTCTTCAGCGTTCTTCTTCAAACTCCTGCAAATTAGTCGCATGTAGTCAGGATAATTGAATGCTTTCTGTCATGGTTTACTGTTTAGCTGCGATATCTAGACCTTTCGGTCTGACACATTCGACTTGAGCATGGTTTCTGTGTCATTAAGACTGTATGTAATGGGACAGCCAACTCCACACAAAACCTCATTAATCACCTCTTATATACCACCGAAGACGGATGTATCGGACCATTGGCACAAATAAACTGCGACACAATGCATTTCCATCCTCTGGACTACATCCTGCTGGAAATCTAGTAGGACCATGGTCCTACTACAAGGTATATCCAGAGGGAGTTTGAGAATGAACGCTGAAGAAGAAGAAGAACCTCTTATATGGTCTAGTAGGTAACACTTTGACTATGGCATGGGACAGCCAACTCCACACAAAACCTCATTAATCACCTCTTATATGGTTTAGTAGGTAACACTTTGACTATGGCATGGGACAGCCAACTCCACACAAAACCTCATTAATCACCTCTTATATGGTCTAGCAGGTAACATTGTCTCGTATTATGTGAGCCTCTTTCGGGACCCGACAACTGACTCAAGATAGACAGAAAATGAAAGGTCACACAATTCTAAATTAATTGAACTTATGCAATATTGTGCAGCTTTTTAAGGGAAATATTCGACAGATTTTTCTGGAAAAGTCTTGGTGTGTGTCACGTATAGAGTTATGCTCGTGCCTCTCTCGGCAGTGTGTTGCCGGGGTCAGATAGAGCCGTGGAGCAAAGAATAACGACACTGTTACTTGTCATGCATGTTGTGGGAGGCAACAAAGGGGTTTTTTGGATGGGCTGTCCATCCCATAAAGGATCAAAGCAATCCAGAAGTCATGCTATAATCTTATGTATCAGGCTAAAAAGCACATATTTTTCTTCTTCAGCGTTCATTCCCAAACTCCCGCGGATCTCACTTGTAGCAGGACAATGCTCCTACTAGATATCCAACTTGATGCAATCCTGAGAATGGAAGTGCTCTGTGTCGCCGTTATATCTGCAACAATGGCCCGAAACATCCGTCTTCGGCAAAGGCACATATATCTCAGCCAATCTGTAAACCATGATACAACACATTTCTCTCTCTCGATACGTCATGTTGATCTGCGTAAGTTTGAGAACGAATGCAAATGTTGTCTCTGTTGCCCCACATAGCCAATGTGTCTTTTGGTACGGAAGACTGCCTCGTATGGGTAATTCCCGCTATCTTCTTCTTCTTCTGCGTTCGTTCTCCTCCTGCAGATTAGCAGCATGTAGTCCGGAGAACGGAATGCGTTGTGTCATGGTTTACAGCATTGCTGAGATATTTGCGTCTTTCGGCCTGACACATCCGACTTCAGCATGGCTTTGGGTCACTGACTCTATATGGAATGGGACAGCCAACTCCATCCCATAACCTCCTTAGTCGCCTTTTACGACATGCGGGTAAACAGTGTTGCTATTCTTTGCTCCCCTTTCGGACCCCGGCAACACACGGGCGATTGCCGCTATATCCGCTCGCCTTTGTTGTCTGAGGGAGACTGCTTGAAGGGTGTCTTGTTACATAACCGAACAATTCACTATCAGCTTTTTGATGAAATCCATAATTGCTGTAGTGTCCACTAAATTGTAACTGAATTCTAAATTGCCACATTTATTTAATCGTCTTTCTGTGCGTGTGTGTCTAATATTATGAATGTGTGTATGTGCGTGTATGTTCAACATTATGAATCTGCTTCTGTGCGTGTATGTTCAACATTATGAATGTGTTTCTCTGCGTGTATGGCTAACATTATGAATGTGTTTCTCTGCGTGTATGGCTAACATTATGACTGTGTTTCTGTGCGTGTATGTATAACATGAATGCGTTTCTGTGCGTGTATGGCTAACATTATGACTGTGTTTCTGTGCGTGTATGTATAACATGAATGTGTTTCTGTGCGTGTATGGCTAACATTATGAATGTTGTTCATCAAAGATATTTAGATATTATTATCAAATTCATAGCCTTCAGAATCGTAGTTTAGGGTGCCACTCTAGAAAAATCTGGACAAAATTCTGCAATGCCTCTGTTCTCAGCTCCTTGTATAAGTCTGGAGAATCTTAATCCTGTTCAGATTTTAATATGATTAATCCATACTTTCTTTTATCCTCCTCTTCTTCATCCGCCAACTATTTTCTGTAGGATGGTTGTGGAAATGGGATTATGATGTCTCATTACATGGCCAAACTACACACGTTTGAAAAGTTTTACTATTGTCGTGAGATATTTTTGTCAACCCGAAATAGCATTTATTATATTTCTCATGTATGTGTTGGTTTCTTCTTCTTCTGCCTTCATTCTCAAACTCCTGCTGGTGAGCAGGATATAGTCCGGAGGACGGATGCGTTGTATCATGGTTTACAGCTGGGCTGACGATATATGTAACATTCGGCCTAAAACATCTGACCAACACGACTTCTGAAGCATCTGACCAACACGACTTCTGAAGCATCTGACCAACACGACTTCTGAAGCATCTGACTAACAATGCTTCTGGATCACTTTAACTTTATACAGAATGGGTCAGTCAACTCCACCAATATCATCCGTCATCACCTCTTACGATATGCATGGATGGTAAACAATGTTGATCTTCTTTGCTCCCCTTTCTCGCCCTGACAACATAAGAGTGGTGTATGTGTGTTCTGTATAATGTATGAGCAATACTCGTCCGTAACATTTGTTTTTCTAGAATCTGTATTATTATATATATATAATATATATATATATATATATATATATATATATATATATATATATATATATATATATATATATATATATATATATATATATATATATATATATACATCGAGATTTGTATATAAGACCTATCATTGCAAGTATATAAGTATATAAATGGCAATGTATATTGGCAACTGCCCTAACTGTGACGTCTTAGTTAGTCCTTGCTAATCTATACGTCCCTGGTTTCATACTGACATGGACAGGTGCATTTGTGTCCGCACAAGAGGTAGTTGTGTGTGCACGCGGAGCGTGATCGTGCGTCTTCTGCGGCACCACTGCATGAACAATTGATGAGTCCACTGATTATATTTTTCAGTGCTTCTACAAAAACACGCAGGCTTCACACAAACCCATCACTTGTTTCTATGTTTTGAGATGAATCACCAGCTACAAACCTATACGATGACATCAATACATAAATGTTTTCTAAATTTGATCTAATCTAGGATTTTGATGACAGAGGACATGCAAATAAGCAATAACGATATAAAAATTAACTGACTAGGATGCTAGAGCGTCTCTCCATAATGTGCTCAGTTCCTTTCAGTTAACACATGGATTTGGGGGGGGGGGATGAGGAGAAACATGGCACTCGATTCAAATTCGAACTGAAAAGTCATTTTTATTGATATAGCATAGCAGATTTAAAATGTCTCTATGCTCTGCTCACCGAGTTCACAAAAAATCAAATCACAAGCTATCGCAGCCAAGTTATTAATTACGATGAATTTCTTTCTCTGGACTACATCATCTTTATACAGTATATGATAGAAGTTTCAAAGCAAGTGCAGAAAAAGTAATCACAAACGCAGAAATAGAAAGAAATAGAAGCGATCACACGCACAGAAGTAGAAGTAATCACAAGCGCAAAAATAGAAATGATCACAAGCGCAAAAATAGAAATGATCACAAGCACAGAAGTAGAAATGATCACAAGTACAGAAGTAGATATGATCACAAGCACAGAAGTAGAAATGATCACAAGTACATAAGTAGAAATGATCACAAGCACAGAAGTAGAAATGATCACAAGTACATAAGTAGAAATGATCACAAGCACAGAAGTAGAAATGATTACAAGCACAAAAGTAGATATGATCACAAGCACAGAAGTAGAAATGATTACAAGCACAAAAGTAGAAGTGATCACATGTACAGAAGTAGAAGAGAGGGCAGACGCACGTGCACACTTATGTTTTTTTTAAAAACCCACACAAACACGGCACATTTATTTTATTTGTAAACTCAGCATCTACAAATTGAAAATAACATTAGCTGCTAAAGTCTATCATGTGTATCTGGCCGTTTCCTGTCAGTTTTTAACTTGTAATATTATCATTGAATTTCTGTCCTACTGAGACCATTCTTCAAGTTGCCACCTCTATTATTTGTTCTTAGCATTTCATTGCAACAATCACGGTTGGAGAGATAATGTCATAAATACGACTTCCGTATGAGTGTCCATCATTTAGAAAAAAATCTAAATTTTTTGTGGGGATATTTAATGAAATTGTCTTGGGAAAACTACCAACTGATGGGAATTACCGTTTTTTAAACGGTTTTTTAAGAGACAAGAGAGGAGATGTTGGAGATACGTTGCAGCCAACCTTCGTTGCGGAGACGGCACTTGATGATGATGAAACTGTTTTTTAAAAAAAATGCAATACGTGGTAATCAATTTTTCTAAATGATGGAAGGTAGTTGATCACAGATCAACTTATCTACGAGCATGGCAAATTATAAATGCAAGGAAGACAAGTATTGAGAGACGAGTCTAGTACTCAAAATCTCAGGTAAAGAAAATGAGAAATATCTTATAGATAACAACAAATATAAATATTTTAAAAGAATCAGAGAACATCAATTACGACAGAAGAATGGAGTATTGATGTTAATGACGCGTGCTCCATAGGGAGGCAGGAATGATATATATCTATCCCACATATTCTCACTATGTTTCTTTTTTGTTTCTCCGTTTCTGATGATTTAATATAGTTCTATTTTTTCTGTTATATCTTTCTGCCTTAACTTTCGTAATCTCGGGTTTTATTCATATCTCAACCTTCATAGGCAAGTTCAAGGACACGTCCTAGTGATCAGGTTCAGACTGTTCTGCAGTTTCAGTGAGATCTTTGTCTTGAGGTTTCAATTCAGATATACCGAAACCCCAACCGCAAAATGTTTTTGTATCATTAACCTCCCTCCCTTTAGTTTTTTTCCCTCATAAAATCGGCTTGGTTAACCTTGAGTTTTTTTAAAAATTTAGAACTAGGATGTACAGGTATGTACGGTTGATTTATGCGTGTGTAGTGTGTTTTCTCGATGTTTCAAGTGCATCGCGAGCGTGTTCACAAACATATTGAGAAATTTGTAGAAGAGAAGTAACTTGGAGTATCTTGAAATAGACACTTTCTCTACATTCGTTCACAAACTACTATATCGTCCCGTGTGTTGTCGAATTCCAAAAGTTGAGCAAAAAATAAAATAGCAAACTTCCCTGCATGGTGTAAAGAGACGACTAAAAAGGTTATGGAGGAGTTGGCTGTCCAATTCCAAAAATGGCCAATGTGACACAGAAGCCATGCTGAGGTCGAATGTATAAAGCCAAAAGGTGCAGATATCGCAACAAATGTGTATTCCATGACACAAAGCATTCCGTTCTCCGAACTAAATCCTGTTAATTTGCAGGAGTTTGATAACGAGTACATAGGCAGAAACTTATGTATATTAGCAGGGTGTAATGCAGAGAAACTCCTGTATATTAGCAGGATGTAATCCAGAGAAACGCCTGTATATATAACAGGGTATAATCCAGAGAAACTCTTGTATATTAGCAGGATATAATCGAGAGAAACTCCTGTATATATAATAGGGTGTAATCCAGATAAACTCCTGTATATTAGCAGGGTGTAATCCAGAGAAACTCCTGTATATATAACAGGGTGTAATCCAGAGAAACTCCTGTATATTAGCAGGGTGTAATCCAGAGAAACTCCTGTATATATAACAAGGTATAATCCAGAGAAATTTCTGTATATTAGCAAGGTATAATCCAGATAACGTACTGAAATGAGATGTGGTTTATAGTTTTGCTGTGATACTTGTGCCTTTCGGCCCGACATATCCGAGCATAGTTTTTGAGTAACGTTTAACTTGTGGGATGGGACAGCCAACCACACAACCACGATAATCTTAGTCGCCTCTTACGACATGCATGACACGCCACCGTGTCTCTATTCTCTGCTCCTTTTCAGTACTCCGACAACACACGGTGATTCTTATCCTGGCGTCTGTGTCTGTTCCTTGCTCTCTGATAATGTCTCTGCCGAGGTATATGTATGGTTCTGTCTCATGTAGGGCTGTATCATCTAGTGTGATCTAGTTTCCATTAAAATGAAGTTATTATCATTCTCTTTTCTCTGTTTTTATATAAATCAATTTGATGTTACGTGTCGTTTATAATTTTTCTATTTTATTCCATATGAGTGTAGTGGTTGGTTGGTTGGTTGCTGATCCAGCGGTCCATGGGCTCATGCCCTTTGACCTAATGCCATTAAATGACATTATATTGCTGGGAAGTCTGTGGATTTTCGGCCCACCCCGGGACAGAGCCAGATAATAACTATCACAACTCCAGGAAGATAGGTTTCAACCTATTCACTGCTCATAGCCACTGTAGCCAAGATAGGGTTCACTGTGCTCATTCCCCGCCACCAATTGACTACTGGTTATGCCGAACTTTTCTATTGCTCCAGGCATGCAATCAAATATTCAAGTCAAAAGGATTGTCACGTCCTGAGTCACTGTGCCTCTATGATGGGCCTCAGCCATAGGAAAAACAATGATGTCAGTTCCCTCCTCCCCAGTGCTGCACAGTACATCTCTGGCTCCCTCCCAACCACAGAGGGTGATACATGAAACACATTTCAACAACAAAATAAAAGCATAGGTAATTGTATAGATGACATGCCATGAAGCTTCTATAAGAAGATAACCTCAATATAACGGAATGTCATCCACTAAGGTTTTCTGTTGCATGGGTGGTATGTCTAGTGGGCCATTGGTGAGACCCACAGACGCAACCACATGCGTAATGAGTGTATAGTGAAACAATGCAAGATCGTCTGTAGAATCCACGTCATCGAGTTGGGAGTTGTTTCATCAGAATCCACTGGATTCCAAATCTGTTATTCGATATTGTTCATTTCATAATTCAAACTAGAGCTAGCAAAATGAGACATCGTGACAAGAGACATCCCCGTCTTCCCAGATTCCATCTTTAAAGTTTATCATGAGTCCTTCACTTGATCCCTATATTGCTTCAACGGCGTTTACAGGGATTCTCAGTCTAAACTGTCAAATGTATTTATAGTCAACAATACTAATTTATAGTAATTAATTTAATATACACTGGCTCTATTCTGTCTTTTTTTTCTCACTGCATATTGCTGTTAGACTTCACAGGATTGA
Source organism: Meghimatium bilineatum (assembly GCA_034231615.1). Classification (NCBI taxonomy): domain Eukaryota; kingdom Metazoa; phylum Mollusca; class Gastropoda; order Stylommatophora; family Philomycidae; genus Meghimatium; species Meghimatium bilineatum. Next base: position 29,971,589 of record CM067317.1, on the reverse strand, counting down.
TTGACAATCGGTTTTCTAGTTATGGCAGATCTAGTCACTTGATTTGCTGTAATATTATGTGGCGTTTCAGAACATTGTAAGCTCATTCAGCCAACCTCCTTCTGGGTCTTCATCTGTCTGGGCCTTTGCGCCGGACATACGTGTCCACAAGGCTCTGAATATACCGAGTAATTCAGAATATTGGATAAGTCATATGTTTGTAAGAGTAGATTCCAGAATATTGGATGAGTCATATGTTGTTGAGAGTAGATTCCAGCATATTGGATAAGTCATATGTTTGTTGAGAGCAGATTCCAGAATATTAGATAAGTCTTATTTTTGTTGAGATTCGATATTATGCCTTTTTGGAATTGAACGAATATGTACAATAAAGTTACGAAATATATGTGAATACTGGAGTTACAGCCTTGTTTCATACTATGTTATCACCTGCATATATGTGAGAGAGCCACAACAGTTATTCTGTCATAACTGTTGACAAGCAGCCTTTCATCCCTTCATAACAGGTGACATAACAACGCGTTACCCGTTCACAATATTTGACCACCAACTTTGTTTCAAGTTTTTGTAATCTCTTCATTCTCACATGATCTCTTTATGCCCTTTTTTCTTGCTTTTTTTAGATGCTCGCATTTTCTACTATTAGTCAAGAAATATACTCGCATGGATATTATTAGTCAAGAAATATACCGGCATGAATATTATTAGTCAAGAAATAAACCCGCATGGATATTATTTAGAAACTCCACTGCATGGTACAAGTGACAATAGTCCAAAGTTGAATTCTCTTCCCCCCCCCTTTTCCTTAATCATTGAGGCGTCACTTGGTAGTAACCGCCATGGAAATCTTTAATGTAACCCTCTTTTTTCAGAACCTCCATAAACTTTTTAAAGTAATTTATAACTTAAAAGTGTGACTTTTTTCCTGCGATGTTTTGTATTTTGATATCATCCCTTTGATGATGTCATTCGATATCATCCGGCCCAAACCCACACGCCCCCCCCCCCTGCCCCTCACTTTAACAGCGATGCCACTGAACTAAATAATTAAGAATGAAAGTAATTTGGAATAATTCCACAAACTCCTAAATAAAATAGATCTCTTTAATTTCAAACCATGTTTGTCACATTAGCTATTTCGAGCATAAATTTGACAAATTTGGGATATTTTAAATTTCTTTGACCATAGAAGGTGTGTTTTTGGCAATAATTGTATTCTTTGTGGCCAACTTAAAAATGTATATAATCAATCAAACTCATTGTCGAGTGGCGAAGATAATATGTTACTCTACATCTTTGTCTTGTGTTGCAAATAATAATAATAATAATAATAATAATAATAATAATAAATAATAATAATAATACTAGACCCATAACCTGCCAGATTGCCACACTGTATACATTAGCACAAAAAGCTCTCCAAAAATTTCTATCCTCAGCCATTCGGAGGAGTGTAGAAAAATCACAAGATAATCCCTTGATGTTATCAATCCAGAATTTTCTCTACATCCTATCCTCCTTCCACCCTCGACTGTTACTTGTAAAATCATTTTAGAATGCGAGTCGGTCGTGCCTCGTTTCATGTCCAAACCAAACACGTTTACGCCGTTTTACCACTGCTTAATAAGTTTATTAATAAATTCATTTGGTAATTTTGGATTTTAATAATTCTAAAAAACAACCCACATCTCAGTATCCCCCCCCCATGTCGCTTCGAGTTTTCCTTACAGTCCGTGCTGCACATTCATAAAGAAGATATAACAACCTAGCCCTCGAATTGGCATATGTATTGATGGTACTCCAGTGCATAGAATGTTACTCATGAAGCAAGAGGATAAATTAAAAAAATTATTGAGACTAACGGGAATTGAACCAGGTCCGTTCTAACGGCTCCTAATCGCCTTGCAACTTGAGTAAACGGGGTTTTCCGTACTTGACTAACCGCATCTCAAATTTTTTTTTTTTTAAATGATACGATTTTGTCAAGAATTTCAAACTGTGTATTCAAGTCACTGAGAAATGGACTATTTGAGACAAGGACTGTTACAACAACAACGAACATCCCGTACAAGTATTGAAGTATCCCCAGTGACACAAACATATAACACCCGTATTCGTACTACAAGAGTCAATAGGTCTTCTTGTAAACATAAATAACATAGAGACAGTACAATGCTTAAAATAATAGTTTATACATGTAAATTCAAGTACCAAGCAATATGACAGTATAAGCTTGAACTTCTTCTGTTGTGTATATGATCGGTGACTATGTGGGCAGCCTATGTGTGGGCAGTGCCGTTATTGTAGCGTACTATGTCACATATATCTAGGTTATACATAAAGGCTGAATAACTCACTGCAACTTCAGCGGTTACATATATCTGGTAACTTTATTATACATTGGTTCAAAGTCCAGAAAGGTACAACATCAACTTACAACATGAATTTGATAAATGGCATATCCAATATTTTGCAATCAACTCAGTGTTTCCAGACTCTCAAGTATGAACTATTCACTCCGAACCACTCGACTGGTTCCCAGACTAACTTTCCTGGACATGACTGCCCAGCTCGACTTCCAAGCTCTAACCCTGATTCAAAACCAAACTAAAACTTATGCCCACTAAAACTCTCATTCCTTTCCCCACAATTCTCACTCTTTTTCGACCTTTATGTGAGTCCCAAAATTAACTTCATCCAATCTATCCGTTCATTCAACATCACAGTGATAAACTATTTATTTCGATACGTACTTAAAAGTGTCTGAAGTCTAATCTAGCGATCTCTTCTGCCGGGACCTATCTCACTGGTCAACATTCAGGTGACCGCGATATACAAATCTGCGTGTCACCGTTTTTTTATTGCTTGTTGCAATTAAACATTTTCGGCCGTAGGTTCAGAACTCATTATCTGATAGGAATCTCCGTTAACTGATACGATCTGCTACCTGTATTTCGTATGGTGGCTAGAGATGGTTATAAAACTAATTGGCCCGTAGTATACGGCCACAGCAAGAGAATCAATTAAAATTCTTCAGACTAACGGAAATTGAACCAGGTCCGTTCTAACGGCACCGAATAACCTTGAGTAAACGAGTTTTTCCGAATTTGGCTAACCGCATCTCTAATGTAACCGCAGCTTGACCCAGATGTTGAACATGCAAATGTTTTAACATAATTTTTGTTTAAATTGATGAAAATATGTGTCTTGCTATGTTATACAATGTTTTCTAATTAACTGCTGTCAAAAAATATAAAAAAAACAATACATTTTAATCTCGTTGATGCATGAATTATAATTAACTGTTTTAACTATTTCAAGTTCGTTTTAATATGTTTTATTGATGTTTAAAAAAAAAAAATAGTCATTGTACGCAGTTTAGGAATTTTGCAATTTCTTGGCTAATTTTTACCTAAATGTTGGTCCCTTTTCTTCTGCGTTCGCTTTCAAACTCCTGTAAAAACATGATGTAATCAAGGAAATGGAGTGTGTTGTGTCATAGTTTACAGCACTGCTGAGATATATGCACCTTTCGGCATGATACATCCGACTTCAGCAAGGTTTCTGTGGCAGTTTAACCCTATATTGAATGGTAGAGCCATTTCCACCAAATATCATCTTTAGTCGCCTCTTAAGACATGCATGGAAGGTAAACAGTGTTGCTATTTTTTGCTCACCTTTCGAACCCCAGCAACACACGGACGAAGTTGAACCCTAAAAGTACAAACTATCTGGTAATCGTGTTTCAATGTCTACTTTCTAGCCCCAGCAACACACGGACGAAGTTGACCCCTAAAAGTACAAACTATCTGGTAATCATGTTTGAATGTCTACTTCCCAACCAGATGAAACAAAAGACGTAACATAGAAACAATGACTTTCAACAAATGTGTCGTCGATGCTATTAGTACGTCTGTTTTGATAAAGCACACCTAAGCACTCAGTCCCACTAGATGAACCTCTCGGAGTGTATTCACAGATGATGGCAAAAAGGATGTAGTAAATGAAGAATCTAGTGTGAGCATGAATGATCGTTGAGTAGCATGTCAGTCATTGTTAGGATAACGTAAAACTTCCAAGACTGATAAAACATTCAGCTTAGATCTGAGAGTCCCTGTCATGTTGAATTCATATTGTTTATACAGCCGCTTCTGATCGCTCTTACTTCTGGAATGTTATCTGCCATTTTCAGAGTATCATAGAGGTTAGAGATTGCTGGGAAATGCCAGATATCCGGCTGAGTCCAGGTATTTTGTGCCGCACACTTGTTATCTTACTCTTGCCAATATGTCACATCGTAAACGTTTCTCTTTTTTCAATATTTCATCTCCATAGGGGGTGCATGTCTCGGGATAAACCTTTTGATAGATTCTAGTAAATAGCATATGATTTGTTTTGTGTACAAATGTCTATAAATTTTGAGGGGTTTAACTTTTTGTGTTGATTTCTTGAGCTCTTGTCCTTACTGATCAAAGATGATACGAGTATAAACTACGAGCAAACTTGTTTTTAAAAATTACCTATCGAGCACACGATGAGGCACGTTTCAGACGAAACAAGAGCATGTGTACCTTTTATAAATAGTAATACAAATTGAAGTATATCCTGTACCTCTATGTATTTCCTGTCAGTTTCCTGTGGAATATAGGACTGCAACTATCGTTCTCCACCCATATGTGCGCTGAGCTGTCCTCTTCATTTGTGTCAACGAGATCTTAGTTAATTTGGTCTCTTCCTCCCACTGCTCTTCGCCAAGTGTTCCTAGGTTTTTCAACTTGAATCTTTCCTTGTGGATTTCAGTCAGGAACATGTCTCTTTATATGTTGTCAAACTTCTGTCTCAGGATGTGTCATATCCCTCTCCATTTTCGATTTTTTATCTATATCTCCACCGGGCACTGCTGTGTTCTCTTCACCACAACCTCTGCCGGGCACTGGTGTTCTCTTTAACCACAATCTCCACTGACCAATGCTGTATTCTCTTCCACCACAACCTCCATCGGGCACTGCTGTGTTCTCTTCCACAACCCATTCTTTGATATCAACTCCTGCTATTTCATGTGAAATAAACGAAGGAAACATCTATTAAATACACATCTGCAATTCTGATGTGATTTTCTTGGCTGAACCCCATGTTTCGTAGACATAAACAACACAAACTTCACGTTTGCATTAGATAAATACAGACAGAGACCAGACGATAAATATAACAGTTAAATCACAAAAACCAGACTGCAGACATTTAACAACAGAAAAATCCAGGGTAACAGTGACGTGCGTACACAAATACCTCACGAACCACCATTATAGAAACGCACATTGCACAACAACAGGAGTGTCAAAATAACAGGAGTGTCAAAACAACAGGAATAACAACACAAGATCCTCCACCTCCCTTCTCCCTATATTTCATACGAAACACCCAATCCAGCTATTTTGACAACGACATTATGAATAAAACGTTGATTTAGCCTGTTTTATATACTGTCATCTATTCCCCCCCCCCCCCCCGTTAAACTTGATAGTCGGTTTGTCATCGGTAAATCTAACTACCGTGTGTTATGTGTGAGCACGTTATTGGTTATAGAGTTTTACTGCAGTTTCATTTATTAACTCTCCCAAGTACGTAAAATGTACTTCAACCTTCTGGCCACGTACTTTGATGTATTGATCATGTATAGGACGTTGCTATTCAAGTATTGTTGAGTTTATAGTCACCAGTAATACACCAAAACACTAAACATACGTCAGTGCAGGAAGTACTAAGGAAACGGATTTGCAGATAGATAGGGCATACATTAAGACGATCAACGAAAGGCATTTAAGTAATGTATTATTCTGGAACCTACAGGGAAAGAGGAAACGGGTAAGATAATGAGATACCAGATGGAAAGAATTAGATTCAGAGACACAACTGCTTGGTAGAACATGGACTGGAAGCAACAGCTAAAGATAGGGCTAAGTGGATGTCTCTTTAGGATCTATGCTCCATGGGGAGCTAAATGGTGTATAGATAGAATTCACCAAATATTATCGCTAGTACGATGTGGACATTCGAAACACCGAGTAGTTAGTACGAGTTTAGTTTGTGAGCCAGACCTACGAACTGCTCAGCCACTGAGCCTACAAGAATGCCTATCAGTTGATTTACTGTTTTTTTTAATTGCCGCGACAGATATGCATATATAGAAGAATAAGGAGAAATTTCTGAAAAGAGAAGAAAACGAACAAAGAGGTTCTAACAACTTTTCGTATGACAAAGAATTATTAAAGGAAATACAGATCAATCATTAAAAGATATACTACCTTGTTGAAGATCTTACTTGAGGTTATAGTTAAAGGGATACGAGCAAGAGATATGCAGATACAAGTGGGAGAGAAATATCACAAGATGGCCAGGTTACAATCTAGCGGAATACACCACCAAAGCACGAGACAAGAGGTCCGTTGCAGTCAACCTTCGTTGTGGGGTCATCTGATGATGTTCGCCACATATGAGAATTATGCCTATCGTTGTTTTAATTAAAACCCAACACCTATTGAGTTCTATTAACTCTTAGTAGCTAGCTGCTGTTCTACAAAAGTGACAAAACACTGATCGATGACATAACCATATCATTCAACAAAAGATGTTAAGGTAGAAATGTTATATGCAGCTTGCTTGTTGATCAAAGATATCGTTTGTTTGCAACTGGTAATATATGTTGATCAGCTGTTGTGTGAGGTTTTCCGCTATTAGTTGTGCAACTTCATATGAGTCACTGCATTTTCATTATTGCAAGTAGTTCCAGTACCTTTAAAAATGTTTCCGCAAATTCTGGTTGCTTGCTAAAATCGATGCTCTTCGTGTTCTGTTCTTTGTTTTCTATAATTCTTCACAATTTTGACGGTTTCATGGCCTGGTTAGACAATACGTCGTAACACGCAACACAATAGAGGTTGGGTGAATTTATTCTGGGCCTATACAGGTGAAGCGTATCGACAGATGTTCATAGACATAATGGTAGCTATTTTTAACACTGTGAGAATAAACTTAATTTTGCTTTGAAACAGGATGAACTCCTAACGCCACTGTGATGATCAGTAAGTTTAAGTTTCAAACATAGCCATCCTTCTAAGAGCATACCCTTATGCAGGGGTTGGATATCGCTATTTTTTGTTTTATGGCATGGATGTGCGAAATACAATTCCCGGGCCAAACTGTCCGCCAAATAATTTTACTGAGTAGCCGGCTAACTTAAAATTACTATATTTTTACTATATAAAATTACCTCCCCCAGGTCAGAAAATATCAAAGCACATGCTATCTGAACCAATCTGCAAAATACATATTAGATAGCGATAAGGAGGACATTCTTACGCCAAATCTTTGATATTACTAGCTTTAAAAAACAGTGCTACCAATCGCCACATTTTTATATTCAACATTGGTGACTTCAATAACGACAAGAATTATAATGTAGAGAAAGTTTTCAGCGTTGGCAATAACTACTTCGACGCCCTTTGGAACTTCAAAGAATTAACAAAAGAAAACAACAAAAGCTTGTTAGTATCATACAACAAGTAAAATACTAGACAGCGTCTGCAAACCTAAAAGGTTGCCACGTCTGCTTTAGGGTCTATTGCTGACACCCAGTTCTTATCCGCAATACATACTCCAGCTCTCAAGCTCGGATGCACTTCTCCAATGGAGTTCTCGTTATATACACTACTTGTCATTATCACTTTTCTATACCTATTGTTTCGACAACAAGATCACATGACCTTACGGGAGTTGATATACTAACATAACGAGAAAAAAGCAGTGGGGATTGGGCATTTCGAAAGACCTACGAGACGTGTCAGTTGCACGGGGATTCTCAAAGTTGATATGAATCTGGAATATGAAAAAATATGTCCCAATGTACATTCTTGTCCATCAGTGCTAAGCGTTGGCCAGGCAATTCTCGAAGTTTACGTTTTATTTGTTTCAAAGATGCGCCTCGCAGAGATCGTCTAGATAATAGGTAACAACTGGAGCAAAACTGTAATGCGACGGATTAAACTTGAAAACAGCGTAACTAAATTGTGCTAATCACTGGAAACACACAAGATAACATACAAAAATCGACGTTTCGACTAAAAGGTCTGTATCAAGTAGACAGTATAACACAAGACTAGTAAAGAACGACACTGCCCACGATCATATATATCATGACAGCTAGCTTCATTACTTCATTATCGTATCTTCAAGTTTCACACGAAAGATTCTAGATATTGGCTAGCGAGCTAACCTAGAGATTTGCACGATATAAATTGTTTATTTAACATAAACAATGAACAGTCTACAACTCTAGATACTTACCAATTGAGACCGAGCTCCGTAACCGGACATTGCCACATCCGGCAAATGGTTGGCCATACTTTCAAAGGTATCTAACCTTAAAATGGCAAATGATTGTCCGGATCTCTATCACTGAAAATATACACATGAATGTCCTAAGATAACAGAGTAGCCAAGAATATACACACATCATTATACATTGATTTAATGGAAAATGCTGAAATCGATTTGTCAAGCTGAAACATGAAAATATCGCTGGCAAGCTGTAAACCATGTTCCAAAGCATTCCGTTCTCCGGATTATATCCTTGCTAATCTGTGGAGTTTGTGAAAGAACACAAAGGAAGAAGCTAGGATTGCAAATGGTGAATATTTTTGTCATGTTTAGTCTGCTAAGATATGTGAAATATTTAAAGGTGTATTTTCTATGGCTGAGGCCCATCATAAAGGATAAGTGAATCAGAACGTGACGATCTATTTGCTTCAAACTGCTTCGTCATAACCAGGAGATAATGTGCGGCGGAGATGAGCACAGTAACCCTTATCCTGACCGCAAAAACTTTGAGTTATTTTATAAATACAAAGCTACATTCCAGTGATGTGGTAGTTTTCTGATTCTGACTTGGATGGGTAAAATATTCACAGACCTTTCATTAAACACGACAAAAGAGCATAAGCACACGAGCCACAGTAGAATACCAGAAAATGAAAAAGCAAACGAACTGGCTAAGGAAGTGCTGCCGAAGACCAACCAGATGTACTGATTACCTACCATCAGAAAAAAAACAAGAAGATCAAGTCAATAAGAAAGTCACAAACACCAACACAAGATGACTATCACATTATGAACAGATCAGAACAAGTTGTAATTATACGCCTCAGAACGGAACACAACCGACTCCGCAGTCACATGTACACAGTGTTCAAGATTGGCAATACAGCCATGTGTACATGTGGACAGGCAGCACAGAGTACCTAACATACTTCAAGAGTGTTCTGAGTATGAAACGCTGAGACAGACATATTGGCCAGAGGAAACACTATGGAATCAAAGCTCTAAGGTCCACTGTATGAACTCAAAAGACAGTGAGTTTTATTCAGGAGACAATTACAGATATAGACATGTTTCAAGTGAACGAAAGAAGAACATATTTTTGTGTGCGTGTCTAACAATATATTTCCTATATCTTTTTAACTGACTAGTATAAATTTCAGATGTTTCAGTGAATTTTTGTTGTTGTTGAAACATTTGAATGGTTCGCTGTTCAAAGTGGAGTGAGATAGGGGTGCACTATATCACCGTGTTTTTGTATCATCTATGTAGAGAATATAATGAGAAATGTAAGAGAAGAACTAGAGGAAAATGAGTTTCATCCATTAAATATCGGTGAGTAATAAATTCCAGAAATAAGATATGCAGATGACACAGTCCTCTTTACTACACATCCTGAGGGACTGAAACAGCTTATCACAATAACAAAGAAATACAGCAAGATCCAAAATCTATATCTAAACGCACAGAAAACAAAAATTATGACAACAGACAAAACAACGATCAAACCAATAATCAACATAGACAATATAGAACTAGAATGTGTAAACAAATTTGAATATCTGGGAGCAAATATAAACAGTTCCAGAGATTGTTCAGTCGAGATTGGAAGAAGACTCGCAATTGCAACACTCAAATTAATACAATTGAGAAAGCTTTGACAAAGTAGTAATAACGACACTAAAGTAACCCTTTTAATAGTATGTGTTTTCCAAGTGAAGTAACCCTTTTAAGATCATGTGTTTTCCAAGTGGAAACATATGGATGCGAGACTTGGACTTTAAACAAGACAATATCCAACTTAATAAATTCATTTGAAATGAAGTGCTACAGAAAGGTTCTACGGATATCATGGACAGAGAAAAAAACACACAAAAAAACATTGACGTTTTGAAATTACTGAAACTAAATGAAGGCTAGCTTCTAAATACCACCATAAGAAGGAAACTACAGTATTTTGGACACTTAAAGCGACATGATGGTATCGAAAGGATGCTTCTAGAGGGCAGAGTGCAAGTCAAGAGAAGAAGAGGAAGTCCAAAAAGACGATGGATCAGCGACATTGAAGAATGTATGTACATGTCTCTGGCCAATGCAGGCCTGCTTGTTAAATAGGAACAGAGAGGCGTTCAGAGAATCCACGACGAAGACAACGTTCTGGAAAAAAAATGTCATTTTATTCATGTAAGAATCCGTTAAAAAAACAACAACCCACATTTATATTATATATGGGATGTATTATCCCAGTTATATTATTATATTTTTAAACGGGATATATTATCAAAGTAATACTATCACATTTAGTCATTTTTTGTTTTCTCATTTATTTTAGATGAGCAGAAGACAATTGTCAAAGTGGCCGATCTTTTAGAAGAAAGCAGTGATTCTGCATCAGGTTGTTTACTTTCAGATAGTGATAATTTGATAAAGATATTGCAGATAATTGCCGTAGATATGATTACCGTAAGGAGGTTTATCTAATTTTGAAGACATTTTTGTGAAAATTCGCTGAGGGAGGAGTTTTCATCGACCTTTTGGTTAAGTTTCTAGTACTAAAAGTCATGTTCGGATTTGATAAGATAGGGGGTTGAACACCCCGACCCCTCCCTTATTTACGGGGATGTTGTTGATGTTAGTGTCATCGATGATGAAGTGATACAATCTACATCTTCTGAACTTTCTCAAGTTGAAACTGTTATTCACGATACACACACAGACAATATAATCATTTGGTCACTGCCACATCCATTTTCAGTATAAAATTTAAAGTTCCCGAATATAGACCAAGTCAATCACAATTTCAGAAACCCGTTCTGTCATTCCTTGTGAACTTAGCAGAGCAGTTACTTCTCTTGGGACGTCAGTCAGCTAGAATAAAAAGAATAGACACACAGTATTGTGGACATCGTTCCAAAATAAGCATAATCATTCTCAATATCGGTGATCATATGCCCATTGTCAATCGAGGTAGTGGCGTTGTGATAAATGCTCAATGTCAAACATCGACAATAGAACAACATTCATACGCTCTACTTGCCAGGTACCTTTGTGTCAAATATGCAAGGTAACGCAGGTCTGCATCTTGAGTGACTCTATGAGTATGATTAAGAAGGTACAAGTGGGTCTCGTTCACGAACAGTGGATTGAGGCCTTGAGAAATGCGAGCTTGAAAGCGGTTACATTTATTTTCGTGCCGGGACATGTGGGCGTTCGAGGCAATGAAAGAGTGGATCAACTGGCATCGTGTGCGATTGTGGCACAGGGCGATGGTGCAATGGATCGCGCTGACGTTTTGAACTCCGTAAGAGATATAACACGCGAGAGTGAGACTAATGTGGATGATGATTCCTTTTCAATGGCTAGGATTAAAGATCAGGGATTGAGATGCGGTGTTGCTAGAGGTGAACATTTTGGAGGGCGCAGAAGAATGATGGTCAACCAGCATAGGACCGGTACTGTCAGCAGAAGTGTGATGGCGGATACACTCAAGGAGAGATCGGGGCAACTATGGATGCGTCCAGTTTGCAGTGATGATGATCCGACGACTAACTAACTAACTAACTTTGTGTCAGGCATGCTTCACTCCCCTTCGTGTCATGCATGCTTCACTCCCCTTTGTGTCAGACATGCTTCACTCCCCTTTGTGTCAGGCATGCTTCACTCCCCTTTGTGTCAGACATGCTTCACTCCCCTTTGTGTCAGGCATGCTTCACTCCCCTTTGTGTTAGGCATGCTTCATTCCCAATTGTGTCAAGCATGCTTCACTCCCCTTTGTGTCAGGCATACTTCACTCCCTACCACAGCTAGACATTTTTTTAGTGAACAAAATTCATATTCTCTGCTTATCAGGTACCCTTGAGTCATGCATGCTTCACCACTAACACAGCTGAACTAGAAATAACTTGATTCAATAAAGTCACATTTTCACTTATGATTTGTTTTGTTTATCCTTTACTGTGTATTTTGTTGATCAGGTCCACTTTAGATTTGACACTACCAATGGGATATAATACCCCACTATATATAACCAGTTGAATATTATGTCCCAAGCTATTTGTAGACTTACCACCTTATATAAGTTCTAAAAAGGTTTTTTTATGTATTATTTACACCCATAATTCACAATAAGAAAGGAAATTGCATATTTAACCAAAATAATTTTCAGAACTTATACTATTTCTGTTAGTGAAAGGGTTAAGGTGATCGTTGGTTTGGAGTTTTCTAAAAGAAGAATGTCAAAGACGATTTACCGACGATACTGAGGGTAAAGAAGAACATGTAAACCCGTAGATAAGTCGGGGATTGTGAGGAATCCAACCCTCCCCCATCCTTCCTCCCTTATAGAAAATTATAGGAACAAATAAGCTGGTAACCTCCCCTCTCCGCCATATTTTAATGGATATCTAAAAAAAAAATTATACAAAGACCAGGTATTAATTATTTTTTTTACTGTAAAGCGGACCCTACCTACCGCTCCCCTCCCCAATACCTATTAAAGATATATCAATGGCACCTAGAACATGTTATGTAGAAGTTGAAGAAAAAGAAGAGGGGGGCTAGAGATAAAGAGTATAGCGTAGCAATCTGTGAGATGTACGATACACTAGCACACTGTTATTAAGGTTGGCCTCACCTGCGTTAAGTTATCACAGAAGATGGAATAGATTATGTAAACATAACAGCAGAGATGCTATACACAAAAATAACATTCCTCGGCCAAAATGATGTGCATGGAAAAATGGTGTTTAGTGCTTAAAATCGATAATAACTGCAGCAAAACTATAATCCAAAAAGACGAAACTTTGAAACAGGTAAAGACGTGTGTTGTTAATCACTAGTAACACCCATAATAACACACATAAATCAATTTTTCTACCAAAAGACATTCGTCAAGAATACAACATAACACTTACTCGCCGTGTGTTCCCATACTTGATAAAAACCTTCCATGTGTGTGTTTTATTATGTCTGTTACAAGTGATTAGCAAAGCTTCATTACTCATTTCCAAGTTTTTTCCGCCGAAGACATGTGTGTCGGGCCAATGGCGCAAATAAAACAACGCATTTCTATTCTCTGGACTACATCCTGCTGGAAATCTAGTAGGACCATGGTCCTGCTACAAGGGAGATCCAGCGGGAGTTTGAGAATGAACGAAGAAGAAGAAGAAAATTTCCAAGTTTTGTTTGTTGGTGCTTGAAAGAATATAACCCACTCATCTATTATGTACCAAACTTTGAGTAAATATATAACTAAAAGTTGACACGTAATGGAGCGTGGATACTAGACAGAGTGGATACTGAACTGAGAGTAGATACTGAACTGAGAGTAGATACTGAACTGAGAGTAGATACTGAACTGAGAGTAGATACTGAACTGAAAGTAAACACTAAGTTAAGGATGGACATTCTCTCGAAGGTTGAGAAGCACTGCTCAGACAAAACGATAAAATGTGTATCAATGGAAATCACGAACATTATTAGGCTGGGTACCCCTGGTAGTCCGGTGATCCGTCTATTGTCTATTGTCTTTCCCCAGTTGAATGATTGTTGATCTGTAATCTCTGAAATATAGCATGTGTTTATTTATTCTTCTCATTTTGCGTTAGTTCTCAAATGTCTTCTGATTAACAAGATGTAGTCCAGAGAACGGAATGAGACATGTAAGAGTTTATAGCTTGTCTGCGATATTTGCACCTTTCCAGCGGACAATTTTTTGACAAAGCTGATTTCAAATGTATAATTTAGTCATTAACAACAAGGAAGACACGATTAAAAAGGTCACTGACGGCCATGCATATAAGTGGTTCTCAACTATTTTTGACAGTGACAATCTTTAGAGACTTTTTTATTCTGTTGACCCAGTGTTCATAAAACAGTGACTTTCTATAGAGCACAGCAAGGCTTTTTATAGCTTATTGGAATACATCGTACTAAATTTGTTTTCGAAAGAATTGCCATCCTGTGCCCCCACCAAATTAGTTTTTGTCCAGTGCCTCCACCCCTCCCCATGAAAGTCTCCATGGCCCCCGATTAGAACCACTGAAATATATGACCACTTTCGCAAAATAGTTTAAAGAGTTACGAGAAAATAAATGATGTCATACTATCAAGGAAGAATATCTCTTTGACAAGACAGAAGTAGTCCTTTGTTGGAAGATGTGTATTTCAATTGTAGTGTCAAGAGTACATCATTCTAATGCCACCTTTAGACAAGACATCATTGCAAGAAAACAATACATGGTTCAAGAAAGGGCGATGTGGCCACGGTTTAACGGAGCAAACCATACAATATTCAACGAAACGAACTTTCGCTAATGGCGCATAAAACGCCGCACTCTTCTATCTGCGCGCAACGCACTGAGAGGCCCCCTCCCCCTGATAGACGCTTGAGAGTGGAGAGGGAGGTACGTTGTGTACGTTGTACTCTCAGTATGTTGCGCGCAGATAAATTGATACGCTGCAAGTTTTTAATATCCGAGTCACGGAATCTCCATGAAATCAACCATAATATTAAAAAGGAATGAACTCACGTGATGTTACCACACCTTCCCGTAACGAACCCAACATATATTTGTTCGTTTGTCTAGATCTTCATGAATTATGAGCGATGAAGTTTTTGTTTCCAGTGTGAAAATTTCTCCAGAGTTTTATATGACAAACGGATGATTCAAACGCTCGGGGATATGTCATGTTTTGATTGATGCTCATATAAGGGTCGTACATATGTATTCGATAAGGGAAGGTGGATTACGTAGGAACGAATCATTTACTATTTATCGTGGGCATTTTTTTTCTTTACTATCGTAAGATGTTGGTGACTATTTTGTTGGGAGTCGGACCAATAAAGGGAGGAGCAAGGGTTACCAACTTTTTGTCTTGCTTCCTAGTGCTAAATGCCATGTTCCAATTTCCGAATTGTGGGTGGGGGATGCGGAGTGTGAACTCACAAATTATATCTCCCTTATCTGAGTGCTTGCTTCCTATTCAGAAGAGGGCCTATGTATGTATGTATATATATATATAAATATAAATAAATATATATATATATATATATGTTCATATATAAGGCATATCCCTCCCAGTTTTATATGCAAACCTCAATTGACATGAAAGCCAGCACCTATTTGGTGGTATCTAATGTTGGTCACTGCATCACACAGCAACCATTTGTGGTATCTAGCGTTGGTCACTGAATCACACAGAAACCATTTGTGGTATCTAGCGTTAGTCACTGAATCACACAGCAACCATTTGTGGTATCTAATGTTGGTCACTGCATCATACAGCAACCATTTGGTGGTTGGTCACTGCTGTCATACAGCAACCATTTGGTAGTATCTAATGCTGGTCACTGCTGTCACATAGTCCACATAACTGCACAGCTTCATTATGGCCAGTGGACAAATATGCAATAATACTAATAATTGAAATATATCCCATATAGGATGTTGCTATTCAACTAATGTTGAATTTTAAGGCATCGCTAATACATAAAATCGCATCGCCAGTACATTGTGAATGATCGGCTTTCGAACCATGATCAGGTTCAACAGATTTGTGTTGTGAGATGAATCAACTAACCACTCTACTGCCGAGCTGACAAGGAAGTAATGGCGCTTCATGAAATTATAGTAATCAGTTACAGAAAGAAAACAAGATAATTCCTGAAGTGAACTAGGAAGAGGACGTGGTGGACAGTCTTCATCACTTTCATAAATCAGGATGGGAGTGTGGAAGAAGGAGAAAAGTAAAATTAGCGTGTTTGATAAAATTTTTGACACTGTGCAATTTTAATTGATAAAGTGATGACAAGAGAAAGGTCTGGGTAACTGAACACAATGAAATCAATTAGAAAAGTGATTATCAACACGATTTACCTTGAGTTACGGATCGTCGTCATATGACAAACATCGTTAAAAAAGTAAGCGACACGTCAATAAACAAGTGAACCATTCCAAGAGAACGCTAATTCTGTCATCATAATTAAATACCGTTTCCCCGTGGTAAGTTGAACGCAACAGACTTTCAAAATTATGTCTTTCACTTTGATGGCGCACTCTGATAAACTAAAATCTTATCCATTTCATGTTGTTTCCTTCCTACTTGCATCTCTGCCTACAACTTGTTCATCGCCCCTCAACTTTACCTTCAAGTAACGTATTCAATAAGGTAAAAATTATTTTATTTTGTTAATTTATTTCCCTATTATAATAACATTTTTCATACGCAGTGTTGCCAGAACCTCAGTTTTCCTCTCTTTCCATGAAGTTATTCCATATTCTTCTATATACACACATCTGAAAAGTTTCATTTCTGGCCTCCAGCTGTTTGTTCATTTTACGTTTCTGAAATGTTTCTGATGGACATACTTTTTGGAGTTGGCTTACCTTCTCTCTTTAACACACAATTGCTTAGCCAGGCAACATTGACACAGCCTGTTACCAGTACTGAAACTTATAAGATTTGACTCGTTGGCCGTATTTATGTGGGATCACCCTGGCATTGTTATTAAAATGCCGATCGTGACATCTTGTTTAATCGATTTTTGTTTCCGGATATTCCTGGGGGGTTATCGCTTGAAGTCACGGAGTAACTTGCTATGAGTGGTACTCATGGCAGGTATTTGTGAAACGTCGCTGAGAGGGACAGAGTAAACATGAGGTAACCTTCATACAATGAAGTCAATCCTCTATCCCTTTTGAACCTTGTTTCTAAACCATACATTAATTATAGAGTAGATGAAGCACTTCCCAATTCTAATTTGTAATTTGTTTAGGATTTGTTTAGATGTTAGTAACTTCCTCATGTCATTGAAAGTTCTGTAAAGGAGATTTTAAAACAAAACGGAAACAGGAGCAGACGAGGATATTCTATAGAAAGATGACTACCAGACCTGCTAATCCAGCTCTAATGAGAACACAAGCAAGCGTGTTCGAAATGGAGCTGAAGCGCACACGCGCAGTAAAACACGTCTGCCAGTGTTTGATCAACCTTCCTGGCTTTGTGTTCTAGATCTCATTAACACAGTGCATATGCATGTGTCATGTGCAGCTGCTTGTGTGTAGTGTACTTGCACGGGCCGAATGAGGCAATTTAGCTGGAGTGTGATGCATCAAGGTGAATGTGTCATGAAACATGAAATTCAGAGCCGTATATATGGGGATCAGATATGATGCAGTTTAAAACACTGTATTTCCTTTAGTCATTAATATTACACTAACATCGGATATTCATATTTGTAAAAAATATTTGATTGACAATTAATAGAACCCTCCCACACGCACGCACGCACACACGCACACACACACACACACATGCGAAAAGCCTGAATGTCTCACCTATAAAACCAGTCACAATGTGGAAGAAAGAACCAGTCAACGAAAAATATCCAATCAATAGCTTCCAAGATTATCAAGAAAACAAGACACCATACCAAAAGTATCCAGAATAACAAAGAAAGCAAGTAACAGCAAACCAGGATCCAAAACACCATTCAATGATTTTTCAAAAACAGTCCTTTTTAGGGCTAACCTTTAATCTCCCCTCTCCCCCCCCACTATTTAATGTCCTTTTCAGGACAGACCAGAAACCAGGTCCTTCCCTCAGTCCCTAACAGGACATTCCACCACAAGATACGCCCCGATATAACCAAAGAAAATTATTTCACGGTTGAAAAGTGCGTGACTTTCTCAAGAAAGGCAAATCCAGTAATAAACAAACAAACAAATAGTAAAACTCTAGTAGATTAAACGCATATATAGTGAGAGTTTCTTCTAGTGGAATCCCGATTGCCATGCTAACTATACAATTATATTCCTACCTCCTGTGAGTAGGTTTCTTCTCAAAGCATTGCATACCGCTAAGATTTTCGGCCTTCTGGTATGAAATACAAATTTAGAGAAATGTCTTCATTTCTCAAAGGATGTAAGAGCTCTATTGATGGTAATTCCTAGGGATAGAAATAAACAAACTTTTCCCATTCCCAAACCAAGACATTTATTACAATTCAAATTGATCGAAATGAGCAACGTTGGTGATAAATATTAAATGTGAAAAATTCACTGATAAATATTAAAGAGTTAATGGTAATAATCATGTAATAAACAACTCGGTTTTTCTGGTCATGTGGGGGTCAGCGGCAACGAAAGAGCAGAGTCATTGGCGGGCAATGATATTGTTGATGACAAAGTATTGAAAAGAGAATGGGCCGACCTAATAAGGCAGTAATTGGTTTACTACATAGTGAAGAAGACGACACGAGGTGATAACGTGAACATACAAAGAATGACAGAAATAAGTGTGTCGAGAGATGAGGGCAGAAAGTGGGTCCTCACTGAATAGATCCTAAGATCACATGATCAACACAAGACTTAGGGTCTGCATACTCTTGGATATTTGTTTGAAAGGAAAGCGGAACATACTGCTATGTTTATTACCGCTGATGATGATTGGTGATAATGATGAAGATGATGATGAAGATAACGATGAATGCTACAGTGTTAATGGTGATAACATTTACTATGGATGTAGGCCTACCATTAGCAAGTATGATAATTAATACTAGGTAATAATGACCACTGACCTGCGATGTTTCTCTGCTGTTGTTTAATTATGTCGCAGTGATGGAACAAAGTTTGTCCTCACTAATTTATCTAATTATCTCCTGCATAGATAAGTCTGAATAATTAAAACAACCAATAAATAACGGGTTTACAACAAAGACGTATATTTACTATCTACACGTAGGAAACAACCAATCTTCTCACGCCGACATCTGATTTTCAACAATGTACTAAATATGATTATATCCAACAGATAAACAGAACTATTAAAAAAGTTTGGCGAACTTGGTGCTATGACTATTCCACGTGCTGAATCCACGCGCTCACTCAAATCAACGTGTATGATACGCGCTATGTTGCGCCGTTCCCTCAAGTCTGAGTAATAGGCGTACGTACGTTCTTTCTCTTCCGTTTAACTTGTGTGTGTGTGTGTGCGTGCGTGTGTGTCCGTGTGTATGTGTGCGTTACGATTCGACGGTTTGACTCGTTACTTGTTTGAAGCAAATTTCAAAAGCACATTTATTTTTAATGTTTAACGCGTATTTAGACGAGTCTCGATTCTGTTAACAAAAGTCCGTTTCTAGAAGTTCCGATACACACTCTTTTTTTCTCACTCGTTGCTGGTTTTTGCAAGCTATAACCTGTCGAGGGTAAGGTGTAGTAAAAGTTTGAGTATGCTCGTGCCACTGTAAAAGGAAATATGAGAGAAAACCTGTAAAAAAAAAGTGGGATATCGTACAACGATGAAAAAGGAGTCTCCTAGGTTGAGTGATTCTTTAATTCGTTACTGTTTTCATTTTTAAGAGTGCAATGATAATTTCTGGTGTAGTAACGTTGTGCAATATCAGTCGCCACGATACGTGCAGGGCTTATTATTTATTTTACCACCGAACGGTAACAACCCCAGTCTTTGCACGATTTCAACACAAACCGCCACGATTTTAAGACTTGTGAGATAGTCGACAGTACCGTTTGAAAAACTTGCAAAGATGTCAAGAACCACTTTCAACGGTAGTTAAAACTCTAATTCTTGCATGATTTTGGCATGTAACTAGAAAACGGTTCAGTTTCTATCAGTGCAGTATTTAAGTACAAGCTACACAAGCTATATAGCTTAGGACCCTCTCTTTACTGAACAATTGTTATATATACTTAAATATATTGCAGCATTATTTGTTCCAATGCCGCATGTCTTGAAAACTTACGGCCTTGTTAAATCTAAATCCGGCCCTGGTTTCTACAACTATTTTATAGCTGTAAACGTTAAGAGTGCAAGGAGAAAAGCGAATGTCAATTAATACTTACATACAATTAAGTAAAACAAGTGCATTATGTGAGAACAACAATCATGTCACATTAGATGAAGCAAATATGCCCTAATACTTGTCATCAGTGCACGATTAAGCCTTATGGACGACCATAGACAATATTAAACGCATGTGCCTCATAAATCATAATATACAATGCAGCAAACTCAACCACACAACCATAATTATACACAAAACCGAAAAAAATGACTATATATATATATATATATATATAGGCCTATATATAGGGGCCTACATATTGCATGCGTTATTTTGTTTACAGACTATACATGTTATTCACGTATCCTTCCTCTACCCCTCTCAAAGGATGTACTATAACACGGGCAGAAGAAGAAGTTAAATAATACAAGATAGAGGCATGCACTTGCACGCGCAATCTCAGTTGTATATTTCAACCCACCGCTGTACTGAACACTCCTTTGTAGCCTTATTCCATACAAACACAAAACAACAGCAACACTAAAAGCGCCAATCCTTCAGATAATTACCTACAACACCTGTAAAAAACCCATTCTCTTCGTCCTTCAGTTTAGGGTGGGGAGGGACAATCCAGAGTGAGTATATGTTGTATTTCACATGTTTTTGTCACCGACTATACGTACAACGTACTCTTAGTTCATGGATGCGATAGCAATGAGTTGCCACTCAAATGTTCTATTTAAAAAATCCAAGTATCGAAGGTGAAAAGCCAAGAACCGACGTGAGTGAGCGTGTGCGCGTATGTTCTTTGTAATATAGTTTAACATTTACACTTATTTAAACAGAAATCTTTGTTACGCATCGAGGCAGCATACTCTTTATATGATAAGGCTTACTTTGTCGATATCTTACCTCGATAGCATACACTCGTTTAATTTTTTACCTTCACTACATTTATTCATGAAAATATTTCTTTACATTCAGATGAATGTGGCAATGTCATTATGCACGCGGAATATTGAAAGAAGCATACACTTTAGTTAGGATTACAGTAATATTTAGACTTGAAACTGGGACAAACATTAGTAAGACGGGAGGCGAAAACCGGGACCACTGGGACAAAGTAGTGATACCAATTTACATGTTTTACATCTAGATCTGTATATTTTTGAAGGGCACAAATGGTTTCGCATTGCTCTTGTGTAATTTCCAGGTTTAGCAGATAGCCAAGATCCTATGAGTACCACCTTGTGTATAATGCACCATGGAAACAGATGTACAACTACTTTCAGTCTTCACGACGTTGTTTTCTTTCCTCAATGACGTTTTACTTTCGTTATATTTGTTAGCAGGCTTTCAGGCTACTCGTCATAGCTATGCGCAATTGAACCACTTTTTGTAGTTGAAAAAATATGGCTAAGAGTCGAAATACAAACCTTTTTCGCGATGAATTGGAAGGCCATCATAGGCAGAAGAGGCAAGTGCACATATCAAAGCAGACCCCGGACGAGTTTGACGAAGCTGCAGACGGAAGGCACATCGTCTATGAAAACGAAGCAGCCTAAGTCTAATTCGCTTGTACCACATGCTCATACAGAAGAAATTAGGTCTAGAACGAAGGGACACAATGGGAAATGGAGACGTCTATATGAGAAATTATTGGCTGGTAGACCTAGAGTACGCTGGATCGACAACATCAAAGAGACATTACACGAACACCAAATAACATCTGAAGCTGCCAGAAAAGCGAGAACAAGAACATTGTATCTCCCTCGACACCCGTAAAGGGTAAAGGAGGAAGAAAAGAAGAAGAAGATTGGCTGACTTCAGCTTCTTATCCAAATACATTAGAACAGCGGGTATCCCATGCAAAATACCAACATAAAGAAATAGTAAGTAGAAACCACATCACTATATATAGGAAGTAAGGACACGTAGAAACTACATCACTGTACATTGAAAGTAAGAACAAGTAGAAACCACATCATTGCACATAGAAAGAAAGAACAAGTAGAAACCACATCACTGCACATAGAAAGTAAGAACTAGTAGAAACCACATCACTGCACATAGAAAGTAAGAACTAGTAGAAACCACATCACTGCACATAGAAAGTAGGAACTAGTAGAAACCACATCATTGCACATAGAAAGTAGGAACAAGTAGAAACCACATCACTGCACATAGGAAGTAAGAACAAGTAGAAACCACATCACTGCACATAGAAAGTAAGAACAAGTAGAAACCACATCATTGCACATAGAAAGAAAGAACAAGTAGAAACCACATCACTGCACATAGAAAGTAAGAACAAGTAGAAACCACATCACTGCACATAGAAAGTAAGAACAAGTAGAAACCACATCACTGCACATAGAAAGTAAGAACAAGTAGAAACCACATCACTGCACATAGAAAGTAAGAACTAGTTGCTCGCAAATTCCGAGGATCGACATACAGGCACTTTTGGAAAGCCTGAATGTTATAAACATCGGTCTCGATGTTGAATCTATTCTAGATGGTTTTAGTAAATATATTGTTAATTATTCTAGATATGTTTAATGTATTTTCTATGTAAAATTGAATATTACTTTTACAATACTAGAAGAATGATGGTCAACCAGCATAGCATCGGTACTGTCAGCAGAAGTGTAATGGCGGATACACTCAAGGAGAGATCGGAGCAACTATGGACGTGTCCAGTTTGTAGTGATGATGACCCGACGACTAACTAACTAACTAACTAACTAACTAACTAACTAACTAACAATACTAGAACAAAAAACAGACATACTTCCACCATTAGCTAAGCATTGCTTACTTTGCCTCACATCAAGGGAGTGAAGAATATTGTCAAGTAGAACAATGACATAAGTAAATGAGTTTCTATTGTAAATTAATTAATACAGTACTCGCATTTTTATTCAGTTACCCGTGTATGCATGTTTTTATTCAGTTACCCGTGTTTGCATGTTTTTATTCAGTTACCCGTGTTTGCATGTTTTTATTCAGTTACCCGTGTTTGCATGTTTTTATTCAGTTACCCGTGTTTGCATGTTTTTATTCAGTTACCCGTGTTTGCATGTTTTTATTCAGTTACCCGTGTTTGCATGTTTTCACTAGAAAGAATATCATTTTTATTCAGTTACCGGTGTTTGCATATTTTTCACTAGAAAGAATATCATTTTTAAGGAGGGACTGTCCATAAATTTAGTCAATTTGTTTAGTCCCTTCCCGCACCCACAAATCAACAATTGTCAAAAATTGAGCCCCCCCCCCCCCGGTCCTCTTTTCTGTCAAGTTTAAAAATCTACATTTAAGTACTTTTTTTAGTAGAAAAAAATACGAAAAAAGATTATGTTATGTTTCTATCTATCGATGTGACGTGTTCTTTGCAAAGCGGTGTCCTCACTGACATTCTGTAAACCTCTCGGTATTGTGCACGTTGCCCAGATTTTTATAGCGTCATGTGTCCATCGTAGTCTTGGTCTGCCTCTTGTTCTCTTACCTGGAACTTTTTCCTTCATGATTAATCTTTCTCAACCATTGTCTCTTTATTATGTCCGAAATACGTTACTTGCGTTTTTTGATAGTTTTGAGCAGCCAGTCTTGTTCTATATCCAGGTCTTTGCGGGCGTCTACATTGGTTCGTCTTTCTGTCCATTATACTCTTAGGACCCTTCTATAACATTTCATTTCGAATGCCGATATTTTCTTTTCCATTGCATATGTCATTGTCCACGTCTCACAGCCATATGTTATGTTTCACATTTTATAAAAATGTTTCAACTTCGAACAATTTAAGAGGTGCATAAAACAGTATTACAGATGTCAACATCTGGACCCATACCTAACAACTGTCAAACTGTTTTCATATTTACCCCCCTCTCCATACATTTTGATGTAATTTATTGACATACCCTAGGTAATTTAATGTTTTTAAATTTTGTCAAAACACACAACGCAGCTTTGAAAATGTATTTTATTAATTGAAAGATCCCTGACTGTAGACTCCGATAGATGGCCCAACGCTTAAAATCATATTGTAGCCATTCATTTCAAAATGGTTCATATATCATGGTTTATGTGGCTTTATGTCTCTTACTATGGAGAGCTCTTGAAAGAAGACAAACAACCCACTTACCTCGGAGTTACTTTTGATGATAAGCTGACATGGAAGCAGCACATAAACAAAGCAACAACAAAAGCCAGGAGGAAGCTAGCTATCCTGAGAAAACTAAGTGGAACCACATGGGGAGCCAGTGGAAATATACTCAGTAAAGTTTACCAGCAAGGCATAAGACCACACCTGGAATACGGTTCAGCTGCGTGGTGTCCTGCATCAAACACCACATTACAAGATCTAGATAAAGTGCAAAACCAGGCACTTAGAATAATGTTGGGAGCAATGAAATCAACACCCATAGCAGAGATGCAGAAAATGGGAAGAATGCAAACACTTGGCGAACGCAGAGACACAAAAGTACTAATTCAAGCAGAAAAGTTTCAGTGTATGCCAAGTCATCCAATGAAGGAAAGATTCCAAAATCTAGCAATGGGACGACTGAAAAGGAGCAGCTTTATCCATCAAGCTAAACGACTCCGTAGACAACTTACAGACCTACCTGAAGTTGGCAGCCCCTTAAGGTCTGTACCAGAGCAAACCCCGTGGAGTGAAAGCCATGGAATGCCAATATACATTCAGACCCATGTGAAAGGAATACTAAGCGAGGACGAACAGAACAGTGTGCAGCGAATGACAATCACCCTCAGTTTCCTGGATGAGGAATATCCACAAGATATATGGGTCAGAGTGTACACAGATGGGTCAGCACAGAATGCTGTGAGGAATGGAGGTGCAGGTGTATATATAGAATATCCACACAAGCCTAGAGATACAATCAGAACACCGACAGGAAAATTCTGCAATAATTATGATGCAGAAATCCAGGCAATTAGTGTGGCAGCTAAAAAACTGCTGAACTCCAACTCTGACCTACAGCCTGTGGTATTCCTGACAGATGCAAGGTCAGTGCTTCAAGCTCTCCAGTCTGGAAAACTAACAGACTTAAAAAAACTACTTAGCGAATTGTCTTACCAGTATAGGGTAACCATGCAGTGGATACCCTCTCACTGTGGAATACCAGGAAATGAAAAAGCAGACCAACTGGCTAAGGAAGGTGCTGCCGAAGACCAACCAGATATACCAATCACCTACCATCAGAAAAAACAGATGATAAAGTCAATAAGAAAGCCACAAACACCAACACAAGATGACTACCACAATATGAACAGATCAGAACAAGTTATAATTCTACGTCTCAGAACAGGACACAACCGACTCCGCAGTCACATGTATACAAAGTTCAAGATTGGCAACACGGCCATGTGTACATGTGGACAGGCAGCACAGAGTGCCAAACATATACTTCAAGAGTGTTCTGAGCATGAAACGCTAAGGCAGACATATTGGCCAGAGGAAACAACACTGGAATCAAAACTCTATGGGACACTGTATGAACTACAAAAGACAGTGAGTTTTATTAAGGAGACAGAATTACAGATATAGACATGTTTCAAGTGAACGAAAGAAGAAGAAGAAGAAGTCTCTTACTTGGACTCAGTTATGATGGTGTAAAAAGTTGACAGCAATGGATCTGCAACTTCCTTTGGTTGTCGACTTACTAGTACATTCTGACTTTTGTCAGAATACTTTTTCGATCTCTTGGTGGTATTCACTCACTTATATCTTTGTTTTCTTCTCGCTCTAAGGCACTCTAGTTTTCATCAACCTATGACTGTCTTTAATGTTATCAAAATATCTGATTTGTCTTCTTTTATTTCAAATTATATTTACCTTTTAATTTTTATTCTAACCTGTAAAGTTATTTGTTTCTGTAAGCCTATGAAGTGCGTGCCATTATTCTGCATATCCTGGTCTCTAGTTCCTCGAATGTGTTATCTGATTGTTTATTTGACTTTTTCTACACTACACAGCAAAACATAGCACATGACAAATATTCTACAGAACTTACTGTGAAATAATTAATTCTCATGAAAAAAAACAAGCACTTTAAAAAAAAAATCAATATAGGCCTATATGGAAATTTAAAAAACGGGGCTTCCGCAATTCTATTGAAAAAGCCCAGATTTCGAATTTTAAAAAAGGCTACGCTGTGGTAACAGTGTCAGCACTCCTTGACCGCCTCCGGGCTGTCTTTAATCACAAAAGAGATAATTTGTCGGAACAGTTAATACAGGGGTTCCCAAACTTTTTAAAGCCATGGCGCCCTTAACGTTCAGATTATTTCCAGCGACGACCTTAATATGAAGCAAAACTTACATTTGCCCTTTTTTTCGTTTTGGCGAGGCTGCTGCGGCGACCCTGGAGACTCTTTTCGGCGCCTCCGGGTGCTGCAGCACAGACTTAGGGAGCCGCTGAGTTAATACAATGGTATGTGCGTATGTTGTTTATAACAGCCAAGGCCGTTCACACCAATGTACTTGGATAAAACAGCTGGCTGAATGAAGGATTGTAATTACATGTATTAAGTATAACTGTGTGACTGTTTCAAACAATACTTTTTTTATTCTTCACAGAGCCGTAGGAATGATTTTGTTAAAGAGGGACGGTTGGTGTTCCTAAAAATCTTTCCACTTGGTTTTTAATTGGGGGGACTTCATTTTGTTTCTTCAGATGACCACTATTGGAGATGATTAAACTCATTGTTATCTTTTGTAACTACTAAACTGAACATTCTATTTCCCTAAAGGGTGAAGGACTGTAGGGCTCAGCGCAACCTACATCCCAAAATACGGACTTGATTCTCAGTATTCGATATCTTTCTAGGGGGCGGTAAACCATTTCAGGTGTTCAATGGGACGAATAAGCTCTGGATAGAGAATATTTAACCAATCAACGGACACAGAAAGGAGGGCTCAAAATGAGTAAAGGACTGACTTCATTGTATTTGGGTCATCCCACTTGTACTCCAAATATATCTCAACGAACCGGCATGAAACTTGCTGAGAGTACCACTTATAATACACAACTCTGAAGCTTCAAGCGATAGCCCTAATCCCCACAGATCTCGTAGGGGATTTCCAGCAGGATGTAGTCTAGGGGACGGAAATACACCGTGTCACAGTTTTATTTGAGCCAATGGTTCACAACATCCTACTTCGGCGTTGTAATTAATACGTTCAGTAATTAATACTTCTACTGAACAATAGATGCCTGTAGTCATATCACTAGTGGGCCAGCAGCACGAGAGAACTGCTTCCCGTACCGGTGCACCAACCTGAAAGCTAATTGCAGTCAATTCCTTTCAAATTAACTTTTTATGGAAATCAATAGATAAAAATTATCGAAAAAGGGTTTTGTTGTCTTTTGTTTATTTTTTGGTGTGTTTTTTGTTTCCTAAAAGAAGAAAGAAAAACTGCAGTAAAACTGTCTACCACGAGGTAAATGACAATTAGCAAAATATAAATAAATCAAAAATGGTTCAATATCAGTTTTACAAATACACAGGTTCAATGTTTCGACCACTAGTCCTTTGTCACGATAAGGACAAACACACAGACTGGAATAGAATATGCAAAAAAAAAAAAAACTACATTGGATGAAAGTATGTAGGCATACATGTTGTCATAGGAGAAATTGATGGAAGCAAAGTAGAGTAAGGCATGCATAAGAAGGCCTAAAATAAAGGGGGAGGGGAGGAGTTGAACCACCAAACCTCGTATCTAAAGGGTTGTAGAAACTTGTCTTACACTATATATGTTCTAGTCACAATAATAATACGTTCATACGTTCATACTGGGACAAAACCATTCATAAAATTGTCAAAACAAACATTTGAATGAAAAAAATGGATAAATCTTGTTTGACAAAGTTGTGGCAACAAATTAATGGCAGAGGACTCTCAAAGACTTCAAAGTTTGTGAGGCAATCGAGAAGTATACAATCAACAGATAAAGTCAAAGTATACATAAATTATTAAGTATTATCAATAAGTACACAGAACAATTAAAACTTTCTGTACTGTCAATTTTTATTGCTGCCATGCTCATTATCATAATATATCAGATAAGGGGAAATAAATGAGAATGAACTCACGTGATCAAGATAACAATACAACCATGCTCTTCCTACACAAGAAACTGTTCTTTTACTCCATTTAGAATCAATTCAATATTTTTTCATTTAGGAGTCCATAGAACTTTTGATTTTAGTTTAGTTTATATTGGCTAGAATGCTTTATTATCATACTTGAAGTATGTGTTCTTCAATCTGCGGTGCCTGTCCACATAGCTGCATTGTCAATCCTGAATTTTCTGTACTAACTGCAACGTTGGTTGTGTTTTATTCTGAAGCGTAGAAGTGCAACTCTTATTTGCATTGATCTCCATGTCAAATGTTTTACTAGGTAGTTCCAACCTTGTTTTTAACTATTGTAGTTCTGTCTCTATTGTTACCATCAGATCGATGTTATCAGCGAAGTGAAGAGTAGAAATTTGGTGACCTTCAACCTATGTTGTTGAATGGAATTCCTCTCGAACACTTCTCTCATGATTGCTTATAGGTAGATGTTAAATAGTGTTGGTAAAAGTAAGCATCCTTGTCGCGCACCAACATTAGTTATGAAAAAATTAACTGAAGTCATTGGCTATGAATGAAAACAGCACTTTTTGTTTCTTTATACAGTATAGTGCATCTGTGACGGCGGTGATGATGTTGTCAAAATAAAACTCTCTCATAGTATTTACCAGACCTGTATGACCAACATGGTCAAAACATTTGGTGAAATCAAAATTGTATTGAATACACCACGATGTAAGTGCTTTTCACTTGATAGGCGTAAATTGAAAATTTGTTCTACTGTATTTCTACTCTTCCTGAATCCAACTTGTTCTTCCGCCAAGATTACTTCTGCTTTATGATTTAATCTACTGAGTATAACCCACATCATAACTTTACTTGAATGTGAAATGAGACTGATTGTCCGTGTATGACCAGGTCATGAAAGGGGAGCAAAGAATAGTGACACATTACCTGCCAAGTATGTCATATGAAGCGGCTAAGGACGTTTTTGGATGGAATTGGCTGTCCTGTCCCATATAGGGTCAAAGGGACCTAGAAGCCATGCTGAAGTCAGATGTGTCAGTCTAAAAGGTATCAACTAAGCTGTGAACCATGACACAACATACTTCTGCACTTCACTCTCCGGAATACATCCTGCTGATCTATAGGAGTGTGAGAAAAAAAAGAAGAAAAAAGAAGAGAATATGTCTCAATTATGAAATATAGACCCAGCAGGATATGAAGGAATATAGGATGCCTGTGTGTATTCTTCAGGCCACTAATGAGGACCCTAATAGCAAGCATATCAATGTTGTGTATCCAGTGTGTGACTCAACCTCGTGAACAGAATTACACATTAAAACTATCTAATGGCTAAAGTGATGTTCCCATGTTAAGAGAACACACCTAGAACATCGAAACAGGATAGAACATATTGCTTGTTCTAAGGTATCCATGGAGTGTAGGACAAAATGTTGAGATTTGGGTAAGCGCCATCAGTTATTCCTACAGCAGCACATCTCTGTGCAAGAGGTAAGCAACAACAAATCCCAGGATCATAGATATGACTGTGGTTGGGATGGAGGGTATACCCCAAAAAAAACTTTGTGGGAACTATAATAATAATAATGATGTTTATTTTTGGTAACCTGTAATGGAAGAAAGAGGGAGAAATGTTTGACCTGTTTTTTAACATCTTTCTTAAAATAAAATGTCATGCTGCACTTTGCTAAGGGGGAGGGGTGTTTGAACATCCCTCATTGCCCCCATTTATAGCCTTTCAAATTCCAATCTACTGATGAGTATTATTTAATACTAAACATGTCTCTCAGATGAAAAGAGTTTCTGGGGCACAGTAAGCGGCGATTGTCTTGACAGTCATCAAACAAGTTGTGTCATGTCAAAATCACAAGTGCTATGCTAAACGGTACAAATATCATGAGATACACTATGACTATACTAGAGAAAACACAAACAATCATAGACCCTGTCAATCGAAACACAAAAACAGCACATTTACATAAATACTGTGTGCAGCACAATACACTTAACAGACCAATAAGCAATGATGACAAATATAAATGACATATAAAAATAGAAACTCCAGATTAAACTTGGCTAAAAATATTAATAGGAACCTTTTAGATTTTATTGCAAAACTTAGAAATTGATACATAATTATTTATCTTCATCTTTCCAACGGAGAACATTACCTTGCTGTGAAAGAAATAATGTATTTACTAACACTGCTAATTAGCATCTATATCTGCACTGGCATACTGAATAATTATTCCATTATGCATAAATGTTATTTTCACCAGTTTTTGTTATAGTATATACACTTCAATATAATATCTACACAATTTTATCTCAATTAACATATGGATGTGAAAGCTAGAAAGTAACAATGGTACTGAAGAAGAAATTAATTCAGTTGAAGAGAAACACCTTAGAAAACTTAGTATTGGCTGAGAAAAATTCAAGTCAAAGAAGCAAATAAGAGAAGACACAAAACAGCAACATCAATAAAAAAGAAAATATTGGACTTGTATCAGACATGTACTTAGAATGATTGAAAATAGACTGCCACTACAAATTGGTGCCAGAATAAGAATAAGGGAAACTCTTCCCGAAACATCAAAGAGGGTACGACTATGGGTCTCAACAGTTGTGCAAGAATTACACACAGCAGAATCACATCGATCAAACTGGAGAGTACTGGTTTCTGTTCTATGCACTGTATTTGGCGCTGAAGGAACATTAGATAGTTAGACTAGGAAAGATTAGATAGATAGATATAGATAGATTGGATAAAATAAGATAAGAATAGCATTGATTAGATAGATAAATTAGATTCACTCATTAAGTGCCATTCCGGCTGGTGTAGGCAGTCATGGCTCTCCACAGCTCTCTATCTTCAGTATTATGTATCAAGATTATTGTATTTTTTTCTGCCATGCCCAGTTGTTAAACTAATATTTTCTCACAATGTCACCCT
Organism: Meghimatium bilineatum; assembly: GCA_034231615.1. NCBI lineage: Eukaryota > Metazoa > Mollusca > Gastropoda > Stylommatophora > Philomycidae > Meghimatium > Meghimatium bilineatum. The sequence continues at coordinate 29,940,326 of CM067317.1, read as the reverse complement.
CTGTCTCTTTTACCTTTAATCTTGCCTGTTGTGACTATGTTCTCCAAACCTCCTCATCTCATAATTTGGCTAAAAAATGAAAATGTCTTTTTATTATATTTAGATTAGATAGATAAATAGATAGATGGACAGACAGACAGATAGATACTAGATATACACAATCATTTAAAAAAGTGCTTCTGTCTTAATCTATAAGAACATTGCTCTTCAAACAACTCTGAGATCAACTTGACAACATCTGGATGTAATGTACAAGATAAAAGTGTTTCAGCAACTTCAAACTGACTCAGTTGTGTGAAGCTCTCATTACATGTTTCAGAAACAGAATGACCATCATTCAACAAGTTTATCCTATCTCCTATTTTAGGACTGTTTGTATTTATTTTATCATTATGAACATCAATTATTGTATTTGGAAATGATTCATCAGCAGATAGCTCTACAAACTGACTGCAAACATTCTCAGATGAACAAATATTGGTATCATGTTTACCATCAAGATTTCGTTCAAGTGGTGTGTCATTGGCAGATAATGATACATTTGGAATCTCAGTTACTGTGTCAGCTATGACCAAATTTCTGTTTCTGTCATTCAATTTAGCATCTGTATATCTTTTGAGTCCTTTAAAGCAATGCCTACATTGAATCTGTCTACAAATGTTGTCTAAAAACTTCAGGTATGAATCAAATGAACATGCACCAAGTGAGAATATTCTCGAATGTGAAGTTTGTGCGTTGAAATGGCCATCATTGAAATTTGTACAAGCTGCATATGATTTGTTGAGTACTGCTGTCTCAAGTTTACATTTCTTTGGGGATGATCCCTGTGGTATGTCATCTGTCCACTTGATGGGTAGTTCATCTTCAAGATCAAAATAAAATGGGGTATCAACATTAACTATTTGATAACCCTTAATTCTTTCAGCTAGGAGACTTAACAGGGACTGGTTTGATATCCCATCCAATTTCACAGAAAGATCACTCTCAGTTCCAACATTGCCTTTACAATCTGAACCTCCAAAGACATTTTTGTTAGTTTCAGCACCGCTGTCAGACGCAACATCATGCTGCTGAGTTGTTATTTCTAAATCAATAAGTTCCACTGTTTTAGTTCTCTGTGTTGGTTGGTTGCCTTTGTGAATGAATTCTTGAGCATCAATCAAATCTTCTTGTGCATCTTGCTGTTCCTCATTCACCAATGAATGTTCAGTAATACAGCTCTCTCCTAAATGATGGCACAAAGCAGCTTTCAGTAATAGCAAGTTGACACTGGTTGGAGCAAGACTCTGTGAAATATATAAACAATAGCATATACAATCCCCTAGCTAATATTTAACTGTGACTTAAATATTTAAACTAAATTAGCTCATAATTAGATTTATTCATCATGCTAAGTCGGATGTGTCAGGTCCAAAGGCACAGATATCAGAGTAAATCTGTAAACCATGACACAATTCACTTCATTTTCTCGGCTACATTCTGTTAATCTGTAGGAGTTTAAGGAATGAATGCAGAATATTTATTCATAATTTCTAGTTTAATAAAAATCTACATATCTTCCAGTCTTGTTAAAACTATCAACAACAGCAGCAGGAAAGCGCTGTTGAAAAAGAAAAAGGCAGAGAAAAACAAAATAACAATGACAACATAAACAGGCCTCAGAATAAATGACATTCAGAAGAAAGTGCATACTTGGGATGAAGATCATTATAGTGAACACCTGGTATGAAGATCAATATAATCAGTAACACATGACAGTCATCTTAAGGGAGAGATTATGTAGAGAATATGAAGATACATCAACATGTGTATCTTCTTCCTCTTCTTCATTCATGTTCAGACTTCTACATTGATGAGTCGACAAAGATAGCACTCAACCCCAGCAGATAGTAAAGTTTTTTTCTACATTGATGATTCTACATTGATGAGTCAACAAAGATAGCACTCAACCCCAGCAGATAGTAAAGTTTTTTTCTACATTGATTCTACATTGATGATTCTACATTGATGAGTCGACAAAGATAGCACTCAACCCCAGCAGATAGTAAAGTTTTTTTCTACATTGATTCTACATTGATGATTCTACATTGAGTCGACAAAGATAGCACTCAACCCCAGCAGATAGTAAAGTTTTTTTCTACATTGATTCTACATTGATGATTCTACATTGATGAGTCGACAAAGATAGCACTCAACCCCAGCAGATAGTAAAGTTTTTTTCTACATTGATTCTACATTGATGATTCTACATTGATGATTCTACATTGATTAGTCGACAAAGACAGCACTCAAACCCAGCAGATAGTAAAGTTTTTTCATACAAAGAGACAGGGAATGGCCAAGTTCTTCTGGATTATATATTGGGCAGGTAGTTCAATAAGTGACTGTCATAGAACTTGTGTCCCAGATGCACAAATCTTTTGTGCCAATTTTGTATTTGTGGTATATATAGTGATGCTATATGTCCTGCGAAGTTATATAATGGTCAAATGGCCCCATCTGGAGAGCTGGCAGTAGGCATAATTAAAAAAATGTAATCTTGGTGGTCACATTTCCATTTTGACTTGAGAGTGGCTTTAATCGTTGTTTTGGCTACCTGATACAAATACATGAATATGAGGATGATATAATATGGATATGAAGATGAGAGAAAATGGATACAAGGATTAGAGAGCTTGAAAAGAGGGAATGCACGTTTCTTGAAAGGGGAACAAAGAATAGAAACACTGCCTACCTCCATGTATGTCGCAAGAGGTGACTAAGGTTATGGGGTTGAGTTGGCTGTTACATCCCATATATGACCAAAGTGACCAAGAAGCCATACTAGTCAGATGTATTAGGCTGAAAGGTGCAAATATCAGAGAAAAGCTGTAAAACATAACAATGCATTCCATTCTCTGGACTACATCCTGCTAATTTGCTGGAGTTTGAGAACAAATGAAGAAGGATGAGGGAACATGTATATGAGGATGATAGAATGAGGATGTGAGAACACAGAAATGAGGATAAGAGAATATTGATATGAGAACCGCCCGTGTGTTGTTGGAGCCCGAAAAGGGAGCAAAGAATAGCAACACTGTTTACCTTCCACGCATGTCTGTAAAAGGCGACTAAGGAGGTTATCGGATGGAGTTGGCTAACGCATCCCATATAGGGTCAGTGACCCAAAGCCATGATGAAGTCGGATGTGTCAGGCCGAAAGGCGCAGATATCGCAGCAATGCTGTAAACCATGACACAACACATTCCGTTCTCCGGACTACATCCTGCTAATCTGCAGGAGTTTGAGAATGAACACAGAAGAAGAAGATATGAGAACATGCTGAGGACATAACAGCATGGATAAAATGGTGAGAAAACATGGATATGAGGATGAGAGAACATGATTATGAGAATGAGATAACATGAATATGAGTTTGAGAGAACAGTTATGAGGATATGAGAACATGAATATGAGTTTGAGAGAACAGTTATGAGGATGAGATAACATGAATATGAGTTTGAGAGAATAGTTATGAGGATGTGAGAACATGAATATGAGTTTGAGAGAACAGTTATGAGGATGTGAGAACATGAATATGAGTTTGAGAGAACAGTTATGAGGATGAGATAACATGAATATGAGAGAACAGTTATGAGGATGAGATAACATGAATATGAGATTAACAAGGTTTATAAAATATGAGACAGTGTACAGTTCAGTTTCAACATGGCTAAAAAAATATAATGAAACAGATTATGTCCTCTGGGCTACATCCTACTATCATGAGTTTTAGAACAAACACAGAAAAAGAATGACACCTTTATTCTTATTCTGTTTCAGGAATTTATCAAGTGAAGGGACATAACTTGAATTCTTCTTCTTTCATTTACTTGAAACATTATATCTGTATAACTAGAATAAATTAAACATATATTTTGCAAGTTTGAAATCACCACACACAGGGAATCATGACCACTGTCTTAGTTTTAACAACAGGCGTAACACTGGTTCACAGAGACGGATATCCACAAAAAGCTTTATGGGAGCAATAAGGAGCTTTCAAATACAGCAGCATTTATCAAGAAAACCGGACTTGCTGTGTAGACATGTCAAACTTTGAACAGATAATAGGTGTCACCAGTTTGAGACATCAGGCAATTTTATGACCACTGAGGTCAGATCAGGTATGAGTTCAATTTAAGGGATATAAATTCCAAGGGAGACAAGAACTGACTTAAATAAATTAGTATTTGCAATGTTGTTCATATACTGTACATTTACTCATCAATTATGCACGCTATCAAAATATCTTTCATTTGTAAACTGAACTCATTGAGTGAAGAATGTTTTACTTTATTATTTTAATTTATATTCCAATATATTGGAATATTCCAAAACAGGTTAGGATTAAATTCTATCCAGATATGTGCACTGTTAGTAGCCATCAATTTGGCTTCAGCTAGAAAATTATTATCTTTATTGAACTTGAGTTTACATCACACAAAGTGGCTGAATGTTTTGTTTCACTATTGTTCTTGATATGTATCACATAATTACTAGATATATAAATTTGATACAAGCTACACAAAGGTGATTTCTTCCACAAAGCAATATCTTTCCTAGATAATTTTCTTCCACCACAAATTCTGCACAAATCATTCAAACATTGCATGTGTATTTACTGCTGTGATTCTTATTCATATTATGAAATTTTAAAAAATGCATTATCACAACAGAAATGTAACCCTATTAATTAAAATATAACTATTAAATACATTTAATACTTGATCTTTATTATGTCTTGGTTGCTGAATAATATTTTGTATTAAGTACAATTTACATCTAAGATATAAATTGATAAATTATCATCACACCGAACAGGTTAGTGCATACTACAAAAATTTAATATGCATAAGATCTAAATATGGACAATGTATAAATCCCAATCATATTACAACAAGAAATAATAATAATTAAAAAAATCCTCAAAATAAATTTTGTTATTGTTAATAGTGTATTAATTATTTTAATTAAAACAACATTTTGTGCCATGGATTGACAAAATTATCACATTTCTCTAGTAGTATACTGAATGAACTGTGCTACAAAAAATTAATTTTCTTAAGATCTAATATGGACAGCATATTCTTCTTCTTTTTCAGCATGCATTCTTAAACTCCCACTGGATCTATCTGGTAAATACAAAGTTAATTATAAAGGTTACTGAATATAGCCTAACTATCAATATAAATAAATCAGAAATAAAAATAAAACGGAGAACAAAGACAGACATCCTCCAATATTTTGGTTATTTATATCTCTCTGGTAGCAGGACCATGGTCCAATTATATTTCCAGCAGGATGTAATCCAGAGAATGGATATGCACTGTGTCACCATTTATTTGCGCCAATGGCCTAACACATCCATCTATGTCAGAGTACAGCATATAATTCCAATCATATTATAAAAATGAATAATATACTTTACACTCAAAACAAGTTTTGTTATTAGCATGATGCATTCATATTATATTTTAATTTTTTAAAATTATTTTGTAACATGGATTGACAACGTTGTCACCTTTCTTTATTAGTGAGTACACTGATCAAGTTGTGCTACTAATTTGCTTAACATCTAAATATTTTACAATATATAACTACAATCATATTAGGACAAGGAATAATATATTTAACACTCAAAACAAGTTTCATTATTGTAAATAGAGTATTCATCTTTTATTTGGGAAAATATTTTACGTAAATTACACAAACACATTTGACACTTAATTGAAAGTAATATAAATAAACAAAATAAACAATACAAAAAATAAAGATATTACTGTATAATGTTCACAGTACTCCACAGATAGAACACATTTTTCAGAGCTTTGTTTCAACAATTACTGCAAGAATTTCAGATGTACCCATATTAATATTTATCCAATGTGTTCTCTTTCAGGAGTACTCATTAGGCCGGTAATTACACTGGCAGATGGATAATAAACATGTCAGTTCCAGTCATGAACACAGCGGACGGTTAAGATATCACTGTTTTAACTACAAGTTTCAGTCGTGTACAGTATTCTTCCTTGTGTACAGTTGCCAAGGCATGAATTGGAAGTAAAGAACAGCAACACTGTGATATATCATAAGAGGTTTCGAGAGGTAGTGGTTGGCTGTCCCATGTTCTCCATACTACATCTTGCTAACCAGCAGCAGTTAAAGAATGACAGCAGAACAAGATAACAAACCTACTTTCAAAAAATACTGTAATGGTATTGCCATATATATATAATACTGAAGAAGTATGAAGTTTTAGTTACATCAGTTAGGTGAAGTGGCTAGTTCTCTTCTTCACTGGCTTTTTTTCATTGTTAACTCAGCACATCAGGATGTTGTTGTCACTCAGTAGTTAGTTTCTTGATTTTCTAGCCTAATGATTAATGCGGTTATTCCCAGAAAAGATCAATTTGTTAGAACACAAATTGTCCCTTGGTCTACCCTGCCTAAAAAATGAGTCTTCTTGTAAGGTAAATTCCGTATAGATTATCACGTCTTTTCATAGTCTTCTGCTTCGTGAGCTGTCAATAATTTCTGACACCATTGATCTCCCATGTTACAATGCCAGGCTGTCAAGCATCTTCTCTCTTGGTCTTCCCCTACTCACCCATCTTGCACTTCAACTAGCCTGTTGTTGTGATGTGTTCCATCTTTCCTCTTTCAAGAAGTGAGTATCAGAACGAATTATAGGAAAGTCAAAGTAATCTTGATCAAATCACTCCAAGTGTACCATTGGTTATAAAAAATATGAGCCTTACATCTTTGCTATACATCTCAATAAAGAGAAAAGTTACTTAACGTTTTACCTTTTACCAAGCACACATTCACAGCCCACATGCTGACTGCAGAATAACCTGGACAACAAACCAAGTCTCCTAATTTTGAAATCAGAATTAACAATTTAGCTGTACAGTTTTCTACTTCTAACAACACACATTATTTAAATAAAATAATGAAAACAGTTCTTTACCACCATACAAAACAACAACATACCTCTGTAGGGTTCAACCATGACGACTGCATTAAACTATCTTCACTTATGTCTAGAGATGTAATAAGGCTGGTTGCTAGACAACAGGTGATTGCTTCTGATAGACGGTTTTTTCTATCCTCTGCCTGAAATAGAGAGGAAAGAATGTCCACCAACTCTAAATGAATAATAAAACTTCTGTTGTATTATGTTATAAAGTTGGAAAGGTATAGAGAATTGATATCCTTGTACTCTGGTATATGGAGTACTTCAATCACCCCCATATGTACTTCATCCTTCTCAATGTAATGGCATGTCGCCTGTCAAAGAGTACCACTCATAGCATATAACTTGTGGTTTCTCCATAATTTCCAGTAATCTCGGGGAAAAAAACCCACTTTATAAACAAAACTTGCAGTGAAGGTTTGAACCTACAACCTCTTGAGCACAGAGCAAATGGCTTAACCACTATACCATCAATATCTCTATATTAAGTATAAAGAACCCAATAACATAAAGAGAATAGTGTATCTAGAAGGAAAATCTATAGAAATATATAAGTAGATCACCACATAGTAGATCTTAGAGGTTATATTAATCAAGAGAACAGCATATCTAGAAGGAAAAACTATAGATCAGTGATTCTCACTCTTTACTGCCACAGACCCCCTTCAAATAGATTTTATAAATACCACTGCTCTCCTCAGAGATGTAGATGCATCTTCAACAAAGATGGAATGTTAACTGAAAAACGTAATTTCCTTGCACGTCCGTAGAAAATGGGGAGGGGTTATAGGGGTAAACCATGAAACGTTATTAATGTATGAATATTCCTGTTTTTACCAGCAGTTAGCAAAAACCTTATTACCCTATGTTGAATTTTTGCCTGTTGGAGTAAGTTTTGTTGCAATTGTTATCTATTATAAATTAAAAACTTTCAGAAACTTTCACACACATAAATAAATCAAATATATTAAACATAAGAACAAAACTAAAATATTCAACTGAGTCATAGTGTCTCCATCCTTAAAAACTGGAAACCAACCAAAGCTTCAAAGAGTAAATTAGATACATTTTTTCTTCTTTTTTCTCTCTTATGTTCTCAAAATCTCAATGAATCTCTCTGATATCAGAACAATAGTTTGCTAGATCCTTAATTTTTCTGTGGAGATATAATCTACAGACATCCAAAAAACAAAATCATTAAAATAATTTATAGAAACATAGTAGGTACTATATGGATGTACATTTCAATAGTACCATTCACTCCACAAATACCTATGATAAAACTCAATAACAAATTATGCAGTTCTATTACTGTTTCAGCACTCACCATAGGAATCCACACATTGATGCTGATTGAGGGTTCCAGAGACTCCACATAATGCCACCAATGTCTTGGCACATATAATGTCTGGCCTGCACATAGGGTCACAACAACTGGATGACTCAGCTGTCTTGGGAAAGAACATGCAATAATTTGTGTCATACTGTAAAGTTGATAGAAATTAAATTAAAATTTCTGAAAAAGAGTCTACCGTATTAGAATAGTAGGAAAATTTCAACAATTGACAGACAGTGCAGGGATAACAATCCAGCGATGGAGGATGCAGAAGTCAGGGCCCTCATGGGCAATAACAAGTAGAAAATTATTTACTAATTTGCACTGATAGGTTAGTCATTCAACATCAATGCTGTGCTTTGACTTTTTCTGCAAAATCCGGTGGGAAAACTGTCAAAAAACCCAGCAGTGCCTTTACCACAAGCAGTTTTACAATAATGTCTTCTGCATGCACCATCCACGACTTTCCTCTCTTAAGTCAATTGTCTTTTACTTTAAGAATTTCAGGATGTAGAGGGTGCTCTTTATCAGCAGTGATTTGCAGGTAGTTCCGCTCTCTGAACAATTGTATTCTTTGCTCTTCAGGACATTATACAAAGTGTGTGCAGATTGGAGGATGTGCTACCTGGTGTGGAATGGAGTCAGGAGCCCTTAAAGTGTCAGACAGCCTTCAAAGTAATAATAACACTCAATAGAAAATGCAAGGAATGGTGTCAGACAGTCAGAGGGGCGTCAGAGGTGCAGGCTCTGATCTGTGAGAATTCCAGAGAAGGTGACATGATTATATATATACAGATGGGTCAGTTGAGAGACACATCAGGAGTGCCTGAATCTTCATGCTCAAAGGTGGGGATGACCATCAGAGAGGAATGTGGTGCATTTGCTTAGACGACAAGCAGCATGACAATGGAGATTTTGGCAGTAACCAAAGCTTTGACATTGGTGTGCTTGCTGACTGCGACACATGCCTGTATACACAGTGGCTCGATGAGCATGATTGTTAAAGTGCAAGCAGAGTGTATTCTGGAACGGTGGCTGGATGCGGTGAAGAATTCCTGTGTGCTGAAAGTGACTTTTATTTTTGTGCGGGACATGTGGGAGTCTGGGGTAATGAGAGAGCAGATAGTTTGGCTGCACACACGGCTACTACAGCCTGTCGACAGAGCGATGGATTGTGCAGAAATTTTGAATGCCCTACGGAAAACACATGAACAAATGACTGTATAAGTGATGATGACTCTTGTTCCATGACTAGAATAAGGGAGCTTGGTTTGAAATGTGTTGTCACTAAAAAGGAGCGGTTTCGTGAGCCATGATAGCCAATCAACGGTGTACTGGGACAGTCAGTGAATGTGTGTAATGGCGGATACACTCTAGGAGAGATCTGAGCACCTATGGACTTATCTGGAGTGCAGTGACAATGATCCACTGACTAACTAGTCTTACAATGGATATAAAAGCTGTGACAAAGGCACTGACATGGTTGTTGAGTGTAATGAGCGAGCCAATAAACTGACATTGTTCTGATATAGTTAATGCACTGAGGGGCCTTGTTTGCTCTCATTTTCAAAAGTGTAATCGTGGTCGCTCTCAAGATTGTGTGAGATTGATGTTAGGATTTGAACAAACCGTAAATAGAAGAATAATGGATAACACTTAAATAGAAGAATAATAGATAACACTAAGAAACTGGTAAAACAACACTGAATTGGAATTATGAGCCGCTACACCCTGATGGATTTAGTGAGCTGGGAAGAAAATGTGTTTGAAGGATGTGTCTAATAATGTTGCTCTATTGTGTATTTTTTTTTACAAAAGTACCTTAAATTTTAGGTGAGACTGGAGATCTGGTCTTCTGATGTTGACCTTTGTGAATATGCTGGACTCTTCATATGGTACTCGTGTTGGGTACAGGTATTGGCTGTCACTTGGTGGAAACAGAATCCAAAGTTTTCTGCAAAACATTATAATCAATATATTCAATTCTAGTTTGCTGGCTACTAAGTTCTGATTTCCACCATCAATGGTTTGTCATTGGGTTTGCATAAAAACAGCTCCTGGAGTTGACACAACCACCAGGAAATAGATACTCAACTGTATTTTTGAGACAACAAACCTTATGCGAGCTCAGGTGTCACAAGGTTACTTAAATGAGGAAGACCTGTGCTTTTGTCAGAAAAATACCTGCTTACAGCTAAAGGGGTTACTTCATTCTCATCATGCTACATCCTGAGCAGGATATGCTACAATAACAGATACAAAATTGATGGGTAAGACATGGAACAAACTGGCAGTAACAGCTAAGGATAGGAAAAGATGAAAGAGGCTTGATGAGGATCTATGATCGCAGGGAGTTGAATGATATAGCAAAGGAAATAATAGCACTGGTAATAGGCTGTATCTAAATAGCAATGACAAAACTAGTTTCAAAAAATGACATGCTTAAAACAGATTTGTTGTGCAGAAAGGTGCAGATATTGCAGCATCTTTGTAAATAGAAACTCTATTTCCTTTCACTATCCTGTAAAATAAAGGGCTGCAACTGTCACTCTCAAACATTTTTTTGGCTGAGTTGTCCTATTTATCTGTACCTACTAAGCCCCAATTTATTTGATCTCATCCTCCACTGTTCTTCTCCAGGTATTCCTCAGTTTTCCAACTCTCCTTTTTCCCGGTGGGTTCCGGTCCAGAGCCTGTCTGGTTATGTTGGCTTTTTGCTTGTCTGATTTTTTCTTAAGATTTGTCCTATCCATTTCTATTTCTGGATCAGCAACCAACCCACCAACCATGAAGAGATGCAGGCCAGAAAATATTGCACCATTGTCCTTTTATGGCAGACTCCTAAGTGACAGGAAATGTTAGATACAAAGGAATAATAAGTTAGTTGACTCAGAAGTGTATACTGTGCTCCTGGCAAGACATGGTAATACTGGTATACCTGCTGACTGAAACGTCTCCCTTTGATTCATAAAAAAAAAAAAACACTTACACATCCATGTCTTTAAGATCCTATGAGTTCTGGTGTTCCCTTTAGTTAATAATGAAAGCATTAATTTTAACTCTTTGAGGACAGAATTATTCCTGGGGTTTGGATATAATTAATTTTAGGCTAAATTTTTGGACCACAACATGATTTAGGTGCAAGTTTCATGAAGAAAAAGTATTAGCTATGGAAGGTCATAAAAGGTATTAAAAGAAAGATAATTGTATGACTGTGGAATCCATATACAATACAAAAATATAAGACTTGTAGCAACAATATACAAAAATTACATCACAAACAGGAATGTTAGATGAACATAAAATTGTTTTACAAATATTTTGTTCTACTCACCCTCAATTTTACTTGTTCTGAAATGTTGATATCCAATCTTATTAAAGTAGATGCCTTGACTGTCCCTTTCTTGATGATAATTAGTTTATTTGAAGTAAATCTATCAACTGCCTATTGTTTTATGCCATTTTTGTGCATTTCGTGTCAAATTTCAGAACTGAACAAAATATTGCAAAACTTTACGAAATATTCCCAAGTATTGGATTTCCAAAGTTGAATTTTATTCCACTCAATATTATCATTATCATTAGGTCTAACTCTATTCTCTGTATAACCTAGTGCAAGATTATCATTGCTGTCACTAGGCCTATCTGATTCTTCAGAAACAATATCAGTGGGAACAGTTTTAGCTGTTATTTTTCCCTAACAAATAATATTAGGTCTAGGCCTATTTATTTTTAACAAGTCCATAATCTCCACTGTCAAAATTGAAAACACTGTTGTTTTCTGACACATCACCACTTTAAATAATATCTCTAATTATGAAACTCAAAGAGTAATAAAGCCCAATGTTTCCTAAATCATTGAGCCCTATTACTAGTGGAAGATGAAGCCATTTTGCTAATTTTAGAAAAACTTAACCTACCTTGTTAGAATTTTAATTTAAAATAAATGTCACACATGTCTAATCACACAGTACCACAAGGGTTTCCTTTCCTTAGATTTCTAAATTTTAAACAGCTAAATAAGTTAATGCTAATTCATTTATGATCCAAACGAAGCAAATTTAGATGGTAACTTTGTAGTTAGTCAACCTGTAACCTTGTAGTTATTCAACCTATAACATTGTAGCTACAGTCAACCTGTAACCCCTAAGTGATCATTTGAAACAAGACACAATTATTTTGTAATTAATGATGAAATTCTTATTGATTCTATTATCTATATTTGCAGTTGTCTTCTGCATAAACTAGGTTTTTTCCCATTTCTTATTTAGAACTACTGAGTTTAGCTTTATAACAAGTTTTGAAGGCCAATAATCATTCTTTAGTGTGTGAAAATTTATAATAATGAAATGAAATACTTACTTGCCACAAATCTGAGTTATAAGATTGAACCCATATGTATCCTGATGGCCAGGTGTGTTTGCTCCTTCACTGCTCATCCAAATGGTGCTATCATAGCCATCAAAGCCAACGAGTCCAAAATCTTTCCATTGAACTGAGAATCAAATTTTATACATTATATGTAAAATTTGGTACAAATTCTCAAAGGTCATACACATAATGAAATAGACCTATAAAATACATCAACTACAGGCATGTCATCTTTTTTTCTTTTTACTTAATTTTCCTTAATTTATAAAAGCAATATTTTAAGCATCAATTCTTCTATCCTGCAATTCTTCTAAAATGTCTACCAATTAGCATGATGTAGTCTGGAAAATAATGTGACTTACAGCTTGGCAGCATGTATTTTGTCTGATATATTAGATCAACATAACATTTTTGGGTCTCATTAACTTTTGGGTCTCCTATGGAATGGATTTGTCAAACCAACACCCATCCCTCATTAGTCGCAACTACTAAATGTCTGGTACTGCTATCATTTTCTCTCTCTTTTTTTTTGTTCTTACAAAATACACATACATAGCTGTCAATTTATTTTACTATAAATTTGTATTTTTAACAATTTATTTCTGCATTTCAATAGAAAAAACGTCTGTATTTAGCACCCCAAAAAACTTTTCTTTTACCCATCAGTACGTTCGAAATGTGCAAAACATCAGAATTAGTAGTAATTACTGAAGATGTAAGACCAAATTACTGTTTTTTTAACCCCCCAAAAAATTAATATAAAATTATGAAGTTTTTTTTAGGGGGTTTATTTTGAGCTCGAAATCTGTATCAATACGAAAAATCTGTACTAGCTGACACCTATGCATAGGTGCATACTACTTTTAAATGTTTTAATGAAATTTTCTGCCTTTTAAATACATACCTGTCAACCTGCTGAGACTGAAAACCATAAAAAAGATATGAAAAACCGTAATTGAGCACACAAAAATGCAATACCATACGCAATGGTGGTGGTGGGGGGGGGGGGGGGGGGGGCTCTGTCCGCACAAAAAAAGGTCATTCAGGTTTTTTAACAGATAGTTTGCCTTTGTTCAACATAGACAGTCATAGTGTGGGAAAATTATAGAGCACAACAAAGAGTAGGCCTATGTATCTTTAATATGAAAAAATGAAAAAAAAGAAATATGAAAAAATAATAATACAGAGAATGGATGCTTAGATCCGTTTGAAACTATAACAACTTGTTGGAGTGCTCTATAAAGCGTTCGACAATAATTTCAACCATCCATGAATAGCGCACATCATGCATTTATGACCAGCAGAGATTGTACTATGACCGGCATGGATCATGCATTTATGACCGGCAGAGATCATGCATCTATGACCGGCAGTAATCATGCATCTATGACCGGCGGAGAATGTGCATCTATGACTGGCAGAGAGTGTGCATCTATGACGGGCAGAGATCGTGCAACTATGACCGGCAGCAATCATGCATCTATGACTGGTGGAGATCGAGCATTTATGACCGGCGAAGAATGTGCACCTATGACCGGCGGAGAACGTGCATCTATGAATAGCAGAGATCATGCATCGGCTATCGACGGAGGTCGTACAACTATGACCCGTGGAGATTGTGTAGCTATAACCGGAAGGGATCATGCATCTATAGCAGCGACTGCTTCATTTTCAGCCAGTGGCATTTTTTTCTCATTTTCTGTTTGTAATTCCTAAAAAGAAACATAACATGACAATAAAATATTGGTTTAAGATAAGTCTAAAGATCAGATTTAGGCCTACATAAATAAATAACATATTCTATTATTTAACTATAGGCCTACCTACACTACCTAGGTTTAGGAGGCAAACAAAAACTTACAATATAAATTAAACGATGTATATAGTAGGCCTAGAAACAAAATACATGTGTTACTAGTATTTGTGTACTCTAGATACACTGAGCAACACTGTCAATGCACGTGAACAAAAATTCCCTAAGTTCGGTATAAAGACAACGTCCCCAGCACAGAGAATAATTAAAGTACTGGGTAGTGTGTTAAAAGCATTGTTTCCAACAACACTTCACCCTGAGACCAGATCAAATAAAACCCGCAAATGACACTATTGTAAATAAAACCCGCCTAAATCACTGTTGCCACTAAAATATATACAAAAATATCAGTGTCACCACTAAATTTAGTAAACAAACAAACAAAAAACTGCAGAAATTCACGTAAAAACCCGTAAATGCCGGTGTACGCCCATAAAGCCTACAGTCTGGAAAAAACCGTAAAAATTACGGCGATTTACGAGCAGTTGGCAGGTATTTAAATAATTTTTGTATTTTAATGTAAAAAATTAGTAAAATATGGGAACACAAATTCTAGTTTTTGTGTGTTTTTTGTGTGCATGAAAATGAAATAAAACTGCAATAACACTGTATATAATGTGGTAAATTAAAAAAAGAAAAGAATGTAGAACAATAAAGTATTTTATTGTATGGTTTGGAGACATGGAGAGCCTACATTAAATATGAGAGGAGACTGTGTCTTTCATATTTGTTGAAATTTTACAAATATGAACATCAGGAGTCAGGGAATCTGGTACGCACTCCCGATAAAAATTGGCGAGCTCGTATCCAGTGTTAAGCAGCGTGCATCTACAGTCTCCGCCGGCTGAGAGAGGCAGCTAGACATGTTAGTACTTCACGCGTTCCCTGCGGAAATCACATGATATATTTGTTGTGGTTATATGAGAGCGAATGCAGAAGAAGGAACCAGGGCAAAATAACCAACACATTTGCACCTGATCTTGATTTTCATGTACAGTATTTTCTATTTCTAATTTGAGCCACTTGTACTAAATGGTGCACTGTGCTGCTTGTACGAAGGAGAGTAAAACACAAGTTTGTGTTCTAACAATTGGATTCATATGACATTCTTCAATTTTATTGTGAATACAGATTGAACAGATTTTGTATTCTGCTGAGCAATTTCTCTTATGGTGAATCATGTTTTTTTTTGCAGTACCAACAGGTTTGGATTAGTTTGTGATGACCATTGTTATTGCACTTGATTTTCTTATACTCCTCCAGCTTATCTTATTGGGTTTCTTCAAAAGTCTCTGCAGTTGCATAACACTGCTTTCCACGTAGCTGAGTCTCCAGTCAACTCTATCCAGCCATTGGTAATGATGAGTAAGTCTTTCAGTAAAGCCTTGCTAAAGTTTCTATCTTAACAATAGTCTCCTTTGGAACCATCTGCCATCACAGGGATCAACAAATAATAACTTCTTGGTAATACCATTATTAATTCTTCTGGTGCACACATATGTCCAAGCCATTTCTGTCTCTTACAACTGAGCATTCCATGATAGAAAAATAACTTTGCATGTTGTAACACTTGTGTTGCTTATTTTGCCCTGACTCCTCATATTCAATATGTGAAAAGTACAGCAAATATGAAAATCCCTGATTTCCTCTCACGTTTAGTGTATGTTGTCCATGTCTCCAAACCAAACAATAAAATACTTTATATTGTTCTACATTTTTGTTTCAGTCTGACAAATGTTGCAGCTGTATTTATAGTCTCAATGTAATTTCTATCAGTATCATCATATCAAATCCATAACCCATCAGTGTTATAAGGGTGCCACGCTAGAAACATCAAGATCAAAACCCTGCCAAGCATCTCTGTATCTTGTTTGGGTGTGGAGAATTTTAATCCTGTCCAGTATTTGATATTATCAATCCATACTTTCCTTTTTCCTTCCTCTTCTTCTTTTACTCTCAACTGTCACCTGCAAGACAGTCTTGGAAAGGGAAACATATCTCATGACATGTCCAAACCACTCAAGTTCTTAATGTTTTGCTAGTGTTATGAGTTGTTCTTGATGACTTGCAAGAGCATTTATTTTGTTTCTTTCATATACAATGGCTTTATGTTCTGAATTATTGATGCACAATAGGTCTATTCATCTGTGAAAATGTATGCTTCTCTCCATTTCCACTGTAATTGTCCAACTCTCACATCCGTAGAAAATAATACAGTAGGTATTATTAAAATTTTTTATCTTAACTACAGTACTTATTCTATTGGTATGGAGATATGGCAAGAGACAGGATTGACTTCAGTGTACCCAGTTTTATCCATACACAATCTGCCACTCTCAACAAACTATCAGAGTATCACTATTATTGCTAGTATTAACAAGTCCATTTCATATCATCAGTAGATGAGTCAGTCTAATGATTTGCCATCCAATCACGTTTCTCCAATGTATCCTGTGGCTCAAGTTAGGTCAGCTTCCAATTTTCAATTCTCTTGTATGTCATATCTTATTCGTGTCTGGACTGTTCAATCCATTATTAACTGTAGCAGATAACATTGTATCAAATTGTGACAAAAAGCCAGTTATACATATATTTATTAAAGACAATTACTGCACAAGACAAAATACAACAATAAATAAGTTATTATTACTTAACAATAAATGGATATAAATGATAATATAACATGTATGAGGCGTGTCCAAATTAAACCAGTCCGTGCTGTGCCATCTATGCCAGCAGGTGAGGAGCATGAAGACATCACTGCTGTAATAAGTACACATCAATGAACAAATGGTCATGTGATCATTCTCTTCTCATGCTTAGTGTCCTGTGCCAGTAGTTCATAACATGGCCAGTGTGATAATGAATCTATCCAAATTTGACCAATGAGCAGTGATTCAGCTTTTTACAGCCAAAGTATGTCGACCAACCAACATTTATCAAAGAATGCAGGTGGGTGTATGGTGGAAATTGTGTTTCGAAAACAACATCAAATGATTGGACAAGAATGTTTCTGGAAGGGCAACAGGCAACAAATGATCTTACTCCGCAGGCCAGACAAATTTCTGTAGGAAAGCTATGCTTACTGTCTTTTTTGACAAGGAAGGACTCTTTTAGTGGTTTTTAAAGTCTAGTATGAACATCAATGCTATCGGCTAAATAACACATTAGACAAGCTGCATACAGCAATCACGAACAAGCGACCACGCATGCTGTCACCCTGTTGCATGACAATGCTCGCCCGCATGTTGTGAAAGTTGGGCCTTCTGTTACAACACATGCCAGACCCAGATGCGGAAGATTATTTGTTATCTGTCACATTTCCCTAAACATTCTTGCCTAATCCTTCACTATTGTCTTAGAAACACATTTACCATTATATAGCACCTGTATTCTTTGATGAATTTTGGTTGGTCAATATCCTTCGGTTGTAAGAAACTGAATCATTGCTCATTGGTCAAATTTGGACGGATTCATAATCACACAGACTATGTTGTCAACTGTCTGCACACGACACTATGCATACAAAGAGAGTGACTATGTGACCAATTGATCATTGATGTGTACTTATTACATCAGTGATGATGTCTTCACACCATTTGATTTCAGACCTTTTCAGGTTTCAGCACAGGTGGGTTTCATTTGAATATGCATATTATTTACCTTCTTCAAAAGTTTCTGGGTGATCTTCAAACATGTCCTTCATGTGCTTATAATCAACATAGCAAGAATTATCTTTTCTATTAAAATTGCTGAGAGGGTTGCTCCCATCTGCTGTTTCATCCAACCAATCACAAAACTGCTTAATGGTGACATACTGGTGTGAACATTCCGTCTCCATTTTCTGACCTGATAGTTACATACAAAGTTAACAAAGTTGCAGATCCAATAACATTTTTAGCTACTGAAATGTCTCTTCAATTAGGGTGTTTATGCTTTAAAACTGCCATAAAGCATGTGCTATACACAAATCTTATCTCGATCTTGCATGGGTTACTGTCAACTCATGCAAAATTTCATAATAAATTTCTCCAGAATGTCTAAAAATGAGAACTATCAAATGCTATGTATACTCTAAAACAGTGTTTTACACTTGTGCAAATAAGGCAAGAAAATGGAAGTATTACAAGATTATTGCAGCCAACAATAAGAAATATTAAAATAGAATACAAACAGAAGTGATTCCCACAATGCAGTATCTCAATCTTTTCCTTAGACATAGTTAAATTTTAATTTTCTTTTCTCAGGTAAATTATTTGATATATCACCTGCAGATGTGACCAAATAACGTCATAACAGTCCAGCTTTTGTAATGTTATACGCAGAGCCATGTAAATCTGTTATAATTTGCACATCTGTGGCGTCACATGTCACTTGACAACTAGCAGAACTAGATGATGAGAAGATGCTAAAATGGGTAATTGAGTCGCAGATTTCTATTGCACTAGCTAACACTATTCTTAATGTCACCTGTGAAACCACCCCCTCCCCCTCTCCTCCCAACAACTACACATCCTACTCCACAATGCTAGAAATGTAACACCAATCCTAATCTCCCCCCCCCCCCCCTTACAAAAACTAAAATAAGCAATCTCCCCTCTAGTTATATTTATCAACTTTGCACTAACACAATTTCATTTTTTACGAGAATATGTTTTTTTCCTCTAACACTTTGTAACATCTCCCAGACATGAACATTTTATTCATTTTTAGAAAGCAAAATGTTCCTAAAAGCCATATTTTGGTATTAAGGACAAAGCTGATCCTACTCAGTGTCATCTTAACAGAAAGCCCTGCACAATTTTTTTACGTGTGGACTTCAATATTGTCAAATGGATCTGTCAAGTTAACACTCTCCTAGAGTTGCTGTCTTTTGTATCTAACAGAATTTCATTGGTGATAGATGGCTGTTTAACTCAGTGAAGTACACTTGTGATGAATTACACCCTAAAAAAGAACTGTCATTGACCTTCATATTGGATCCTTACTAATAAACTTACTTTAAAAATGAGAGTTCTTCTTCTTCTGCATTCATTCTCAAACTTCAGCAGATTAGCAGGATGTAGTCCGGAGAACTGAATGCATTGTGTCATGGTTTACAGCACTGTTGCAATATCTGCGCCTTTCTGCCTGACACATCCGACTTCAGCATGGCTTTGGGTCACTAACCCTATATAGGATGGGACAGTCAACTTCATCCCATAACCTCCTTAGTTGTCTCTTATGACATGCATGGAAGGTAAACAGTGTTGCTATTCTTTGCTTCCCTTTCGGGCCCTGGCAACACACGGGAGATAATATTTATCATTTAAGATGTAGGTCTATGGTCTGTTATGTCTGCCTCGTAGCAGCCAAGACAAACTGCAGCAGTGAAAATAATAATGCTTATATCATAGGATACAAGGACATATGCCCATAATCCCCACCCCATAGACTGCTACTGGTCAATAAAAAAATGAAGATATTATACTTTTTGTGAGCACTAAATTGTCACTACAAGAAACAAAGACTTCAAATGTCTAAAACAATGTTGCTTCTTTATGCTTGTCAGTCATTTGACAACAGAACCACTGGATTTGATTAAATGTGTTTTATACCATCCATACTTCAATACAGATGCAGGATGTTCTCAGTAAGTTGTACTGTTTTTCTGTAGAGTCAGCACTCTTAAACGTGTTCTTTCTTGGATCTGTCTGCATGTTTATTCAACATATTGTAAAATTCCAGTATATGTGGTTTCTCTTCTGTCTGGCACTTGAAGATAATTTTCTCACTTAAAAAAAAATATATTAACTGCATGATTAAATTTCTTACCGCATGACTTTGGAGCAATTCGACAAGAGAATTGTTTCTCTCCCAGCATTGCAGCTAAACTTTTGAAAGACCAGGAATGACAAGGCCATTTATCTGTAAAGGAAGTCATCAACTGAGGTTTGTTGAGGTATTGCAGATTGGAAGCCATTTCTTAAAGAAGCAATTCGATCCACCTGCTGATGTAAGTAACTACTATCACTAAAATGATTTTTATGAATATCATTGTAATTATTATATATTATCTAGTAGTTCTTCTTCAAAGTTCATTCTCAAACTCCCACTGGATCTGTCTTATAGCAGGACAATGGTCCAACTAGCAGCAGGATGTAATTCAGAAAATGAAAATGTGTTGTGTCACCGTTTTATTTGCGTTAATGGCCTGACACATCTGTCTTCGGCAGAATCTAGTTATTCAAAATGACTGTTTTATATCCTTCCTTCCTATGTATGAGGATCATACAGTGGTTTAAGTATGTGGACTTCCCAGTGTCTGTGCCTCCATCGAGCATTATGTGTGCTCACTTATTGCATATCTAATAATGAGTATACTGAGTACAACTTTGGCTTCACCATCAATACAAAGAAAACAACTACCACCAAACTCATAGTTTACCAGGCAGCAGTAATATTATCACTCCTTTATGTCTGTGAAACATGGAAAGTATATGCATAAACAGATTTACTACACTTCTAGATATACAAGAAGAATTCACACCAAACAATCTTGCCAACAAAATAAGCGAAGCTATCACCAACACTGCAGAATGGCTTCTACCCAAAAAAAGAGAGGCAAAATTCAAGAATATATCTCAGAAAAATCAATGAATTTAATTTAAGATAGAAGGAGATGCAAAATTCTGAAAAAAATCAATCAAGTTACAGAGAATTATCAAAACGACAATCAATATCAGGTAATCTCGACTCTATACCTTGACTGTCAGGGCTCTTCCTCCTCCTCTGATAGAGTTAAACTTGTTATCTTTCATTCCCATAACTCTTCTATCCAACGCATCATGCTTAAACATTATTCCCTTCTCCAGTCTGATCCTGACACCCATGCTGCTTTCCAGGACTTACCTCTGGTGGTCTATAGGCGCTACAAAAATCTGAAGGACATCTTGGTCCATAGCCACCTTAAGTCTTCCAACCATTTTGGTATATGGTGAAATATGGTGTAATGACACGCGGTCATTACTGTACATGTCATTATGTGGTTCAGATGCACTCCATTTCATTTCCCAAGGTCACTTTCTCCATTGATGAGGCCTATACATGTAAATCCTATAATGTCCTTTACGTGATTATATGTAAACGCTCAGCAAGCAGCACATCAGGGAAACCGTATTAAGATTGAGCGACTTATGTAACCATCTTCATGCCATCAAACACAGAACACCTACTCCTGTTGCCACACACTTCAACGGCGATGGCCATCATGATGCTCTTGATATTCAGGTCACTGCCATCAGATTCTGCACCACCGATGATAGATCTAGGTAAGTTCTAGTAAATCGTCTTATTTTTTAGTTGGGTACTTTCAAGCCTTTTGGACTAAATTCCAACCACTCTTTTGTCTAGTTCTCGGTTGTTGTGGTCTTTGTCTTTATTCATTTTGTTCGGTCATTTATGTCATCTTTTTGTTTGTTTCATTTCCACCTATTTATACATTTTTTATGTACTTCCTGTTCCTGTCCTTTCTGCATCACACTTCCATATTTCGGCGGAACACGTTTGTGTGTTGTGATCATTGCTATTTGCCGTCCATTGGTGTTTTGTGTGTATCGTGATAAAGGCCTTTTGGTCAAAACGTTGAATATATTTTGTGTATTGAAATTTTTATGTTTTCTTGTTTGCATATCATAACCCCCTAGTTTTAGTTACAGTCCGTCATGTCTAAGTGGAACGTCCTAAAAACCTGTGTTTTACGTAAGTACATGAGAATGATCAAAACAAATTAAGAAACGAATTAGGCACAACAAACAACAACAATACATAATGAATACATGCAGAGAAATTGATGAACAAAGACAGCATGGAAATAGCAAGAATATGTTCAATGCTAGAAGAACATTACAACAGAATAACTTCAAGCTCGCACTTGGAGTACTAAAGGAAAAAAGGGAATACGCTAACAGAGAAAACAAGATATTCTAAATAGATGGAAGGAATATTGACAAGACATGTATAAAGGAACAACCCAGTCATCAAATGAATTAGACAGGAACCAGAACTAACAATGAAAGAGACAAGACATTCAATCAGAAACCTGAAAAAGGTAAAGCTCCAGGTAACAATGAATTAACATCAGAAATGATACAAGCCAGCTGAGATGCCAGTGTACAAATATACCATACTCTATGCTGTAAGATATGGAAAAGCAGAATATGACCAGACGTTTGGAAAATGTCAGTAGGGATACATGCCCTAGCCAAAGAAAAGAGACTTTCAACTATAGAACAGTAGCACTAATTCATCAAGCCAGCAAAATATTACTGTTGATCATAAGGAAAAGAATACAACACAAATTAGAAACAGAAATTCATGTAGTTCAAGCCTGTTCTCGAGCAAGAAGAGGAACAAGAGACCACATATTCAACATGAGGAACATAATTGAGAAATGTAGAGAATACAGCTTAGATCTACATATGTGTCATAAACTACACCAAGGCATTTGATTGTGTTAAACATCACTAATTATGGTCCATCATGGAAGACATGGGTTACCCATTATAATACATATGACTTATTGAAACACCTTATTTAATATTACGAACAACAAGAAGCAGTAAGAGTGGAGGGAGAAACATCTGATTGGTTCGCTGTTCAAATTGAAGTGAGTCATGGGTGCACTCTAGTCTATCCCCTTATCTTTTTAACATCTATGCAGAGACTATAATGAGAAATGTACGAGAAGAACTAGAAGAAAACAATGTATAAATAAGATGGATCACATAAATCAAAGAAGCAACAGGAACAAGTTTACAAACAGCACGCAAGAATGAAGCAGGTCGTCTTCATGATGTTCTCCCTCTATAGTACTATAGTCTATGCCTCCCTATACCATACTATACTTCTATCTATATCGATCACACATCTCAAACAAAAATTGTAACAAAGAAAGGCATCATCATTCTTTTACATTTTATTTCATTATGATAATTATTTATATGATTATGCATAAGATATGATTATTGATTACTACCACTCTCAGTGGATTAAGTCTCACTCTACAGTCTACAGTGTAGAGTCTACACCTTGGCTCAAGTCACTTGAAGCCTTGAGCCTTGACCTACACTTAGAGGCCTACACCAATTTTGTTATTTAAATTTTATTAAATGAATTTATCACTTAACAGTGGTCATATACAAGTGAAAATTGCGTGCTTATACCATGTAGTTAATTGCTATTTATATTTATCAAGTCATAATAAACTGAAGTGTTGATTTTTTTTTTAGTCAAAGATAACATTAACATTGTCATATTTAGTTTAGTATCCGTCCAACCACCGTTACCACTCAATATTGAGAAAAGAACCCAAGTCTGGAGACCCCAAAAAAATCCCAGTATATACTCACCCCAGGAATCGATTTGCATCTGCGTCCTCCACAGTCCAGCATTGTCAATGTACCATTGGAGATGATCTATTGGGCTGGAGATTGGTTTGGTTTAAATATCTGCGCCTTTCGGCCTGACACATCCGACTTCAGCACGGCTTTGGGTCACTGACCCTATATGGGATGGGACAACCAACTCCGTCCCATAACCTCCTTAGTCGCCTTTTACGACATGAGTGGAAGGTAAAACAAGTGTTGCTATTCTTTGCTCCCCTTTCGGGCCCGGCAACACAGACGAGGACTTGTTATGCAAAACACAACTATTCTAACCCAAAACCATAAATTCAATTAATATTTAAATTATGAAATGATGAACATGAAAATTACAAATATAGATCAGGGAAATAACTCGACTATGTAGTTGCATCTACTTGTACTGTACCATTTTTGCACTATAGGGACCTAATTCTTAATAAGTAGGAAAAAGTTATTTAATTATCGTATATGTAAATATTATGAGCATCAGATGGCAAGACAGGATTCCAGATACCACTGTACTTAACAGATCTGGTATCTCCATAATTGACATTATCCTGATGCAGACAGATTCGTTGGGCAGGTCATTTGGTACGTATGCCAGACTATCACCTGTCACATATACTTCTCTATGGTGAGCTGGAGAAGAGTAAACGATCTCAATGTGGCCAAAAGAAGCGCTACAAGGACTCGTTAAAGACCTCTCTGAAAGTGTCTGAAATAGACCAAGACACACAGGAAGAACTTGCACAAAATACATCTACATGGCGCTCTACAGTCAAAAAGAGCACATGATTGTGAAAAGAGGAGAAATTCTGCAGCACAACAGCGGAGAGTTGTTAGGTTAGAAAGTCACGGATAGACCAAAATCCCCCTACAGTGGTCATTCCATGCTCGAACTGTCCAAAAACATTTACAGATCGAATAGTGTTCATTAGCCATCTACGAACTATTATGCATGGTCAGAATTATAACTGAATTTTCAAAAGTGGATGTAAAAAATGGTTATCATCACTTGTGATGGACGAACACACATGCAAATATAAGCCTGTTAATTTGGCAGCACTTGAGAAGGATTACGGCGAACTTATTTTATCACTGTTTACAATTTTAGCCAATACTTTCACGGGAACATCGAGAAATAGTTGTAAAAAAGAGACACACTATGAACTCTTTACGATATTGTTTCCCAACCTTTTTGTTTAAACATACCCCCCCCCCCCTCAATCTAAGTCTTTCTAAAGTTCCGATGTCACCCTATGTACATATACATATTTGTTATATTCAGAAATTGAATTATTCCCTAAATGAAGCCTAATTACAACTTGTTCAAATTGCCCTCCTCCCATGAACAATTAATTTGCCCCCCCCCCCCCCTGTAGGGGTGGGCCCCACATTGGGAAACACTGCTATTTATAGACCGTCACAGTATAGAAAGCCTTCAAGCAAAATTAATTAGGACCTCATTCGTTACGTATTAGGTATTAGTTTATTGATTATCCTCCTCACATACCGGACATGTCCATAGGCACTCAGATCTTTGCTTCAGTAAATCTATCACGGTATAAAAACTAATAGTTCCGGTCCTATGTTGGTTCACTGACCTTTTTTGAAATCTTTTTTGTGTGTTCTCTACGGGCCACGCCCTGAGCCGTCTTTACACCATTTAGGGCCCCCGGGCAAAGAAATAATGTTGGGCCCCTGGGCAAAGAAAGAGTGCCCCCCCCTCCCGCAGGAATAAAAAAAATAAATGGTTGATAATATTAAAAATAATGTATTATTTATTTTATTGTCACTATACTTATTTCAACCAAATTGTTGTTAAAACATGCTGTACAGCTGCAACTATAATCAACATTAAACATGAAAAACAGAGAAAATAGATTTTATTTACATGTTTTATAGTATTACATATATTTGCAAAAACAAAAAAATTTACACACAAAAACAGATATTTACATATGTTTTTTAAATAATAAGCGCCATAACATATTACATCTATTACACAAGGTCAAACAAAGGTATTAAAATTCGTAATAGAAAAAAAAATTCTTAAATTAGACAAATTTCAGTACGGTACTTTATTTTAACAAGCGTTTGCGACATTTCTTTTCAGAAAATTGTTTTATTATCGGCTTGAAGTCAATGGTCTTCAGGATGTCATTTTCTATGCTCATGAGTGATAGCCAGTTCAAACGATGCTGTCCCATTGTACTACGAAGCTGATTTTTTATAAGTTTAAGTCTTGAAAAAGAACGTTCTCCTGTACAATTGCTTACCATCATGCACATGAACACTCTGAGTGCAATTTCAATGTTCGGAAAAACAGATTTTAAATTGTCCGAAATTATTTTTCTGTACAATGCAGGTAGAGTCTCGCAATTTTCATCAAGAGCCATGTAATGCTTGAGATGCTCACATTCATTTAAAAGGTCGTCATAACTCAAGTCCTTGTGGTACCTATTGGCAAGATGTTCGCATTTTTTCTTTAGTGCATCAGAAGTAATGGTTTTTAATTCACTCAAGAAAGAAAACAGATTTCCAATTTGTGAATACGCCTCTGCACGTCTTGTTAGTTCAATGATTAAAGTGTCCAGAATAGGGAGGAAAGTTTCTACCTTGAACTTTTCGGACTTATTTAGAAGTAACTCTTCTCCTGGCCTATCATACCTACTAAAACGCACACTTCGGGTTCGTTCCCGTTTTTTTCCATCACTGTAATCGGCATCTGGACACATACTTCTGGCTTTGAATTCATATTCAGTGAATTTGTCTCTAGTTTCCTGAAGATAGCTTTACAGCGACACAAGAAGATTTGTGGCAACTTTGATTACAATCTTTGCTTGTAAAACTTTGATTGTAAAACTTTGCTTGTTGTATTCATCCTTTCTAGAATGCCCTTCCAAAGAATTGTAAGAAATATTGTTTCAAGGTGGTCCATTTTTTTGCTCAAACCTTCTGCCTCACGCCTTGTTGTCACTTGCTGTTCATTGTCACCTGATATAGAATCCAGTGCATGTTTTATTTTATCGAAACCCCTACACAAAGCATGAACAGCATCAAAATGTGCTGACCAACGTGTGTCAGACAGACGCTTGACCACAACATCTTTTTCTAAATATGATATCAATACATTCCAGCGATGAGTAGAACCAGCAAAAAATGTATACAGATGCTGAACAAAGTCAAAGAATTTTATAGACTGTAGACAACACTCCGCAGATTTTACTCCCACCAAATTCAGGCTGTGTCCTGCACAGGGGACATAGATGGCAAACTCATTCAGTTCATGAATACGTGCCTGCAATCCAGTGTATCGTCCAGACATATTTGACGCATTATCGTATGATTGGCCACGGCAGTTTGATAGTGGAATTTTGTTCTCTTTAAGAAAATCCACAACAGTGTCTGTTAAATCCTTTGATCCATGAGAAAAGATGGGGATGAACATCAAGAAACGTTCCACAGGTTTGCAGCCTTTAATGTATCGGACAGTAAATGTCAGTTGATCTATGTGTGAGATGTCTGGAGTAGAATCTACACTCATTGAATAATACTTTGACTCTTTTACTTCTTCAAGAATAGTACCAAGAACCTGTTGTCCCATTAAATCAATAAATTCCTCACAAATATTGGCAGATAAATATGACGTATTTCCTTTTCCAGGATTTCCATACATTTTGAGATGTTCCTCCAGGAAAGGATCAAATTCACTCAGTAGCTCTAGTATACCTAAATAGTTACCATTATTTGCTGATCCAATAATCTGATTTTCGCCATGAAATGGCAAACCTCTGGAAGCAAGAAAACGAATTACAGAAACCAAACGTGTCAACACTTTATGCCAATATTCCTGCTCTGAGCGATGCTGCTTAAAGAAATAAAGAATCTACACTTCCAGTTTCTTTATGCCTTATCAAATATTCCGTCATGCACTTTCTATGTTCTTCTCCATTTTCATGTTCTAAAATAACATTGCTATGCTTCCAGTCATTGAACCCGGATGTAGCAAAATAAGATTCTTGGACAACAGGCGACATGCAAAGCAATACAAACGACCTTGGGATGGTGAATAGAGTATCCATTCACGTTTTACAAACTCTCCATTCCGTAGTTCACGTTTGATCACATTGTCAGTTAAATACCTTGCCGTCATATTCTCTACGCCAGCTGTTTTATACAATCTGCGTGAGTTTGAAAAGTTACTATCATTGTTCTGACATGATGAGGGCCCACTACGAATCCAGTAATCTATTGTGTTAGTGTCATTAATGTTCCATAGCCCCGGATCTGTCTCTTTTATTGCAAACTCCTTTACTGCTACATATACATATTTGGGTGTTTCCTCTTGTAAAATGTCACTAGAAGCAGCAACAGGCATAGGAGGTATATCTGATGAAACTGGTTGATTGGTAGCAGGAATGTATGTAGATGTGAAAGCTATTTCTGAATGAATGGTATGAGTACCTGTCGTTGCACCTGTGTTGAGCCATGATGTTAATTTTGGAAGTTTCCTTATTTTTTCCATCTCCTCTGCAGCTTTCCTCCTCTTTTGTGCTCCACTCAAAACATTGTGTTTCATTTCAGATGAAAGGATTATTAATCTGGAAATACATTATATATTAGGTTTAAATAAATTATTTTTGATTTACATATGGGTAACTAACTGATGAAGCATGAAGATCAATGAACCTCACTCCATCTTCTTTACCAATTAATGACTGGCATTACACAGGATATGGGGGAATCCCCTGGGGGGGGGGGGGGGTTAGCCAGGCGTGACATTCACATTCAAAACTATTTTTCTCACAAATACACTAATGAAACTGTCGCGATAGCGCAAACGCAAAATAAATGTTATTGCTATCAGTGGCGTAGCGTGGGTCAATGGCGCCCGGGGCGGAATCATACTTTTCCGCCCTTGTGATATTAAAAACAAATATGTCAGTGATTGTAAAAGACTGGGCGAAAACATTGTTTTGAAAACACATTAGGTACAAAAACAAATATACATTATCATTTAAGTTTTCGAGCTTTAAGGGCAACAAAATTGTTTATAACGCCGTCAAAATTAAGTTCGTCAGTGATATTGTGTTCTATTGACAAAATGGATAAATTACTTAAACTTGTGCAGCTCATAGTAGACCTTAAGTTTTTTTTATTAACTTTAACTTTGAGAAGCTTCGTTCACATGATGCAATGATAATAGCTATTGTTAAAAATATACGAAGCATTATCACAGTATTCGGCACGCTAATACTATAGTTGCATTGTTGAATAAACTCCAGAAGCTCGAAGGATCCCTTCATAACTCTATCTTGGTCTTTTGCATCAGCTACAGCGACAAAATTGCGTAATCTCTCTTTCGATTACAAACTTTCACATCGATGTCACTAGGCTCTTCGAATTCACACTTGTATTCTGGGTTTAACAAGTTGCTTGATGTGAGGAAAGAGTATTTAACATCCAGCTCATGCAGTTGCTGAAACCTGGTTTTGATTTCTTGTATTATTCTGACCACTGATTCGAACATTTCATGTCTTAATTTAATATCATAATATAAACCAGCATCTGCAGCTTTCTCCCAGGCCGTCCTTTTTGTTTTTTTTATTCGACGAGGAGCTATATCGATGCCTAGATCTTCACAAACATGTTTAGCATAATCCAATGTGTCGTTGACCATAACATCACTGTTGTCGACTAGGAACAATTGTAATGCCTGAATTTGCATAGCACATTGATGCACATTTAGACCATTCGTCTGGAGATACAATTGTGTATCATTTACAATTGGGTATCATTTATTTCACAAAGAACTCGATTCCATAGTCCAACGAAGACCAAAAATGACAACGACTGGAGAGCAGAAAGTAGGAGCCCAGCGTCTGATCTAGTCACTGCATTTTCTTTTATGTTCTGGGAAAGTGATTCCAGGACTTCAATAATCTCATTATAATGGATTTTCATGATCGATATGGCTTCGTACCTTGCACTCCAGCATGTTTCAATAAGGCGTTTGACAATAAAAACCATAAAGAATATCGAGGGTCATGACCAACAAGGAGGAGCATTTTTAAAAAAGGTCCTCCAGCTGCCACCATTCTGCATTTTGGCTAAGTCTTGGGTAACAGTATTTGTAATTTCTTTCCTCGCATGATCTCTTCTTGTTCGGTTTCCAGCTTTTCTTGTACATCTCAATCTATAAGTAGCAAGCTTTCTCTCTTTTAATTTGTTAGTGTCCATGAAAATACAATAAAATCATTAAAATGCGGAAAGGCTGCAGGTTCCAACAACGTAACAGCAGACATAATAAAAAAATCTAAATGAATTTGGTGTGGATATTATCACAGACTTTGCAATGACATATATGAAACAGGCCATATACCTAAAGACCTAGCATCATCAATACTCATACCTTTACATAAGAAGCCTAAAGCTGTCAACTGTACTGAATATAGAACAATACGTCCAATGTATCATTTAACTAAAATACTGCTCAAAATAATACATGAAATGATTAAAAACAAGATAGACATTGAGGTCGGTGAAGAACAATTCGGTTTTAGGAAACAGATACTGGGAACAGACTGCATCAATAAGGTGTGAAAACAGCTACTCACCATACATAGAAATAAGAAGAGGGGTATGACAAGGATGCATTTTATCACCAAGCCTATTTAATATCTACACAGAGAATACATTTAAAATATAGAAGAAATACCAGGACTCAAGATCAATGGGAAAATAATAAACAACCTTAGATATGCAGATGGCACTGTTCTTTTAGCAGAAAGTGAACATGAACTACAAAGAATAATAAATCAAGTCAATAAATCAAGTAATCAATATGAACTTGATATAAATATCCAAAAAACAAAAACCATGATAATCAGCAAGGACACAAAAGAACAAGAGCTAAACATAAACATACATGGAGAGAAACTACAACACGTGAAACATTATCAATATCTTGGACATTTAGTCACAAATAATGGCAGATGTGAAACAGAAGTTAAAAGGAGAATAGGAATGGTCAAAAGGACCTTCAATGACATGAGGAAAAAAGTAACATCTAAACAAATTACAAACAAGTTAAAAATGGGAATTATAAAATGCTACATCTATTCTACATTAATGATCAGAAACATGGACAGTAAATAAACAATTATAAGGCAGAATTGAGATGTGAGTATATAGGAGAATAAGGAGAACATCATGGAAAGAGAAGAAAACAAATAAAGAGGTGCTAAAAACACTTAATATGAAGAAAGGATTACTAAGAGAAATAAAGATCAGACAAATACAATATTTTGGATACATTAAAAGACATGACACAATTATTGAAGATCTTACTTGAGGGTAAAGTCAAAGGGAAGCGAGCAAGAGGTAGACAGAGATACAAGTGGGAGAGTAACATCGAAAGAAGGACAGGTTACAGTCTAGCAGAGTGTACCACCGAAACAAGTGACAGGGGATGTTGGAGATCTGTTGCAGCCAACCTACGTTGCGGAGACGGCACTTGATGATGATAAATAAAAGAGTACTGGGTCACATTTTTTAGTAGACACACATATATAATATAGAAAATCGCATTTACTCACATAGTCGACGTACGTGGACGCAAGTTTTGTTTGAATGAGACGTCTTTCTAGGTGGATCAGTGAAAAATAAATGACTTTGTCCCACCTGAAATTTCCATAAAAATAACTCTTCAGTTGGGAGAAAATAATTATTTTTGGAATGAGGACAATTATTTTCTTGTTCCCACAGTTCTCTATAGGAGGCGTTTCAGACCGGACATATTTATTACTCAGTGGCTGGTTTAAATTACCAATGTCCAGACTTTGGGAATTAGGATCAGCAACTCACAATGAAAACACCCAAATGAGATTCCAGAAGTATAAATGCTGTGCAGATGGTATCTTTACAGGAAAAACAGGTTTTATTTACCCGTCAGCCACAGGCATTGCTATTCCGGGCCCAAAATTTCCTTAACTTGCGATAAAGCTTTTCTTTGAAGGGAAAATAATTATAGGGATTGAACCTCAATCTACAGAATGTGGTAAATGACATTCCTGAACATTGGTTCAGGTTCAAGGTTGGAAGTGATTGATAAACTTAAAGGGCCCGTTCGCATATAAACACAAAATTATGAGAATTTTATAAAATAATACTAAATTTTATACGGGTTTTCCATAACCCTACAAAATATTCGTAAATGCCCATATGGGCCTATGGGTTAAGACGGCATTGGCCACGCCCACCTTCACTCTCAATTCGCGCATTTTCGATATTCAGTCATGCTCATTCATTTCAAAATATTCTGTGCAAACTCACGAAGAGAAATGAGTATGTCCGCTCGATCCATAGGCTTACCATCTGTTATGGTGGCGAGTCTAGCAAAGTGGTCAGCCCATTCGTTTCCCTCCACGCCCGTGTGTCCGGGAACAAAGATAAGGGTTAGTTTCTGCAGTGATACCCGCATTTTAGCTCTCTCTAATGACTCCACCCATCCCCTACGTACATAACCTGTTTTGACTTTCTGAATCATATTAATTGAGTCACTTAATATGAACGCATGGGAATAGGCTTGCAATTCTAGCCAGTTAGGTGGGTTCGTTACGGCAAATGCTTCCATTGTGAGACTGCTTATTGTTGCGGTAAATGCTCAACTGGCACTGTTTTTCCGTGTGATCTGGAAGTAAAGGCCCATGCGCATCGATAGTGACAGATGACCGACCTGTCCGTGTAAAACACATATGTGTCGTCGCCATGTTCGCAGATGACTGCCTTGACCTTAGCATCCACCCTTATAGGGCTGTGATCGATCGATGCACTCTCTATTGAGTGTAATGACGGTCTTGACTGCCCCTTGAAAGACCATATGAATAGGTATTAATTCCTCGCCACGATTTATGCCTTTTGGATGGGGACCTGCAATGATATCCTCGGCACGACCCATCCACGATTCGCTCTCTTCAGCATGCTTCCCTTCACACAAGGGGGCCCACTGTGCAGTGGGTGCTCTATGTCAGAACTCACCCTGAGGTATGCACGTACATGCCACATATCAATTATGTGAGATATAGGCCTACTCGGCAGATCAAGGAGAAATCTCATAGCCACACAGGGTGTGTCCCTTGTGCATAAAAACAATCTCATTTTATCTCAAACTAGGAGTTTCATAATAACGTTATTCACGTTCCAATTAAATAGTCCCTATAGGTTAGGGCTTAGGGTATATAAAATATTTATAAACTACGATTTTATCAATTAACGATACGCCTTCAAATCTACGTGGATTATCATCATCAGGTGCCATGCCGGCTGGCATAGGCGATCATGGCTCTCCACAGCTCTGTCCATAGCCCAGTATTATGTATCAAGATTGTTGTTGTTTCCCTGCCGTGCCAGGTTGTCAAATTGTCTAATATTTTCTCACTTTGTTTCCCTTTGTCTCTGTTGCCTTCAATCTTGCCTGTTGTGACTATGTTCTACAAACCTTCCTGTCTAATTACGTGGCCAAATGCATCCAATGCTATACGTGGATGCAATACAGTAAAATTTAATATTTGCGCCAAGTCATCATCATCAAGTGCCATGCTGAATGGCGTTGGCGATCATATCTCTCCATGTACATCGATCTTTCATATATGTCATGATCTCTGTTGGTGTCGTCAATCGAAGCCATTTAGTCAAACTATCCAATACACTTCTATTGTCAGTATCAGTTTTATGTTGATTGACCATCATTCTTCTGCGTCCCCAAAACTGCTCCCCTCTGGCGACCCCACATTTCAAACCCTGTTAATTAATTCTAGCCACTAATAAGAATCATCATCCACGCCAAGCTCACATTCCGTGCTATCTCCGGTAGGAATTCAACACATCTGTCCGATCCATTGCTCCTGCTTGGAGTGTAACAGCACCTGGCGCCAGCAAATCAGCTCTCCCGTTGCCCCGAACGCCAACATACACATAAAGACATATCAGTATAAAATGAAAATGTGCACTAATTTTATGTTTAAATTTAAATCATGTATTAAAAATAATATAAATGCAATTTACGCATTGTATGTTGAAAAGCAGTTGCAGAGGTTTACAAGATTGATTTCACTGTACTCGGGTTATCCCGTATGTACGCTGTCCCTCTTAACGAAATGACACGCCATCTGACGAGAGTACCTCTCATACCACGTAACTATCTTCATGTGATACTTCCTAGAGATCTCCGAAAAATCTACTTTGTAAACAATACGTTTATAGCTGAAAGTGAGCCCGCGACATTTTGCCCACATAGTGAATGACTTAACCAATACGCAAGGGGTAACTAAAAAATGCAAATAGATTATCTCAGTCAACGAGAACCAAAAAAATGTACATGCATGTTTTTAATTATAGCCTCCCTTGTTCCATTAATTTAACATTAAAAATCTCCCCAAGATGGCCGCTTTCGACAGGCTGTAGAATCTTTTCGCTTAAAAACAAAGTGCGTTTATGTAGTGTGTTGTATAATTGTAAAATATAAACCCTTCATATAAGAGTGATTGCATTAATTATTTTTGTTTAAATTTCCAATCATTATGTTGCCTACTTATTTATTAACTCCCAGCAAAATTAATTAGTTCATTGTTCGAAAATAGTAGTCTAGTCTAGTAGGACTAGTTTAGCTAGCTAATCTAAATCATCGGTTCGTCTATAATGTATAATATCGTACAGCTGATGAGTCATTCAGAAATAATATAATTGTGATAAATTGCCCACATTTATCATTATAAAACGATGTTTTCTTGGTATAGGCCTATGTACAATTTATAATAATAAATGATAAGTTAGGTTAGAAAAGCAGTGGCATAAATTTTATAAAAGGTTAAGTTGATTACTGAAGGGCAGAGGTCATGAACTTTATAAAAATATATAGTGGAGTTTACCTTTTCAATTTTCAGCAATGATCCGCTCAGATACATTATGTCCCATGTTGCCTGTAGTGGAAAGGAAAGGAAGAAAGCAGCACTGTAATGCAAATTCAAGAGACAATTTCCTTATTGATATTGTGTTGTTGTCAAAACCATGACAACACAACACATTTCCTACTCTATAGACTACATTCTCTTAACCACCAGTAGTTTGAGAACAAATTGCAGGGAGGAGGAATAATAGAACAGAAATAATGCAGCAGTTAGTATGTTGTTGCAGATATTGAAATGCAGCTAAATTGATCTATTCTTGAAGAAGTGCTGGTCTTCTGAAGTTGATTTAGCGATCATACAGTGAGTTAGGAACTATTAGGGGTGTCCGGACAAGTTTTTTCCTAGATGTTGAGAGGGAAGGGCAACCATAAATCCACTCAATCCCTTTTTGGCCGAAATGGGCTGCTATATATTAATCACTGTAACGGCTGTTATCATCCGATTGACACACAGTCATTTATATTGATGTCCTTTACAGTTTCCATGCAAATAGATATGCTAAATTTAGCTAGCCCTGACATGAATACCGGTAATGGCGACTTCCAGTATTGTTTTCCAATCTTAAATAACATGTTGTATAGGAGCTGTGAATATGACTTTCAGTTTTCTTCAAAACTTGGTAAGAAGGGACCTACTTATGATTCAGATGTTGATAGGCAATTTTTAATTGGAATTTTAGACCGCATGAATGAATCTGATGTTGATGTGGAAGTAGTTCAGTATTTAGTAGTTGAAATTAATGATGATCTGTAGTGTAGGCCTAGTTGATGATCTCTTCCCCCCCCCCCCCCAACCTAGTAATGATTGAGAATAGTCATTACAATTACACCTGATCTATGTCAGTATTGATCAATTTCATGAGCAATCAGATCCTACAAACAACATTCATCCGGATTAATCTGCTTTTGATTATGACTAGGCCTATCTTTCACTATTTCTATGTGAGTCAAACTTTGAGGTAGATGCAGAACAAACACATTTGTAAGCTGGTATTAACATTTTCAGAGAAACGAGATCCTTTGTGAAAACCTGTTTCACCGGATATCTAAGGCTTTCTTTATGTAACTAGGCTTATATGTTGGGAGTAGTTAACAGTCACAGCATAATATTATCATGCTGTGTAAGAGAGACTGTTTTGCAGCTTTTCATTTGAAGATTTATCAGCAAATAATTTGACATAAGCAAATTAAGCCGACATGAAACTAGTGCTCATTTTCTTTCCTCTCGCATGTTACATGACATTCACAAAAATATGTTCGCAGAGCAGTACCTCTTCCATTTATCTCTTAATTGAATTTTTAACATAAAAATTGATTGCAAATTGTATTTTATATTAATTTTCTTGCACAATAATTTCTGATTTTTGTGGAGTTATTCCCCTTGACATAAGAATGAAGCCAAGAGTTATTCCTGATCGGCCAGAATTGAAAGGATTACAGAGGTTTTTACCTGTTTCGTTGGGATGAGAGCAGTGTCTACCAACAGTTAATAGTCTATATATTTGCAAGTATAGGTTCTTGGCTTTAATATCACATGGCATATTTACACCCAAAGTTACATGGAGGAGAAATTAGTGTAACATGAACTGACTGTGATGATGAAATAATCCCTTTAGTTGTGAGTAGGTAGCTCTTGACAGCCCATAACTCTTATGACAATAGTACAGTTCCTCCTCAGTTAAGTAACTAAGGTGATACCCTTACTTGTATAAGGTTGTCTCAAAGGCATGGTTGTGTTAGGGAAGTTTATGAATGCATGTTTAGTCGCCGAAGATCATTATGTCTCCTCAGGAGTGTAGCATACACTTCTGGACCAACTAGTTTATCCTTCTTCTGTCAGATCAGTTGATTCATTCATACTTATAGCACATCTAGCATTAAAAAAACAGCCAAAGCACAGCATTGATGACAAATGACCAATCAGTAAGGTGATTGCATCATTTTCTGTAATTTTACTGTTATTGAATGCCCTTGCCCCTATGTTGTCAGGGCCGGAATCAGGAGCAAAGAATAGTGATACTTCTGCATGCCACTTATGTTGTAAGAGGTGACTAAGGAAGTTTTGGGTTGGAATTGGTTGTCCTATACAATAGAGGGTCCAAATATCATCATTTAGGGTCGTCTCCACAATGAAGGTTGGCTGCAATAGACCTCCAACATCCTCTGTCTCTTGTTAGTAGTGCACTCTGCTATAGACTGTAACCCATCTTGTGATGTTTCTATCACACTTGTATCTCTGCTTACCTCTTCCTCACCTCTCCTTTTCTCTCACGTAAGGTGTCATGTCTTGTAATATGCTAAAAATACTTTATTTGTTTGATATTTATTTCCTTTAATAGTTATTTTTTCATACGAAGTTTTATTAGACCCTCTTTGTTCGTTCACTTCTCTTTCTATGAAATTCTCCCTATTCTTCTATAGGCCTCTTCTATATACCCACATCTCAAAGTCATCAATTCTGTCTGCTAGTTGTTTCTTCATTGTCCATATTTCTGAGCCATACAATAATATAGAATGGATGTAGCATTTTATATTCTCATTTTTAGTTTGCTTGTAATTTGTTTAGATGTCAATATTTTCCTCATGTCATTGAAAATACTTTTAGCCATTCCTATTCTCCTTTTAACATCTATTTCACATCTACCATCATTTGTGATTGTGTCCAAGATACAGTGGAATCCTCTATAACACATACTTTTATAACAAATGTTACTCTCTAACAAAACCCTCACTTATATTTATTCTATATTGTTTGTACTGTATATATTTCAATTTTTGTATATAACAAATTTCTGTTATTATATATATATTTTGTTGGTCCAGACCAAATTGTTATAATGGGATTCCACTTTATTGCTAATGATATAATTGTTGTAGTATCTCCCTTGTATTTTTATGTTTAACACCTGTTCTTCTGTGATATATCCATGGTTTTTGTTTTTTTGGGTGTTGATATCTAGTCCATATTCTTTGTTATTTATTGACTTGATCTAAAACTGTAGTTTTTGTGGTTCCTGTTCACTTTTTGCTAAGAGAACAGTGTCATCTGCATATCGAGATTGTTTATAATTTTCGTAGGCTAGGTGAAAAATACATCCTTGTCCTACCCCACTTTATTTATTTGCATGACTGGTGGCCATTTTAACACCTTATTGATGCAGTTTGTTCCCAATATATATTTCTAATCAGTCTATTGTCTTTCTAGTCTATGCCTATTTCTTGAAGACATTCAATTAATTTTTCATGTGCGCTCTGTTGAAGACCTTTCTGTAGTCTATGAAGCAAAAATAGGTACTTTTTTGGACATATGTATTTAGCTATCAGTAGTCGGATACAGAGAATAGCTCTCTGAATCCTTTGTTTTTCCTTAAGCCAAACTGTTTCTTACCAACCTCAATGTCTATCTTATTTTTAATCTTTCATGTATTATCTTGAGTAGTATTTTGGTTATATCGCTCATCAAACTTATTGTCCTATGTTCTGTTAAAGCAACAGCCATCAGTTCCCTAGGTAGTGGTATATGCCGAAAATGAATGGGTTAGGCCGGAAGGCATAAAATAATGCAGATCTGCTGTGGTACCAGCTGTGCAATATACCGGTACTTCAAGCTCCTTGACGGCCACCACACGAACGTTTCTTTTGGTTATCAGAGAGTCAACGCAGAAGAAGAAGATATTGGTATGAATACTTTCCAATTATACAATTCTAAATATCTGTCAATATCATAGCTCAAAATGGGTATCTGTCTTCCTGTCACGGTGAAATACTGCATCTTCCTATTTAGGGAAAATATGAAATTATCCTAGGGGCTATTAAGGGCTCTGGTACCAGCACTTTCAGTAATCTGGAAGAGACTGTTTAAAAGCTAAACTTAGTCTTTTGTCATTATTTAATTATAATTATTTTCATTGCTTGCTTTATTTTAGGGAAAGAAGTTTTGGTTTCGATCAAAAGGGAACTCCTTGACAACAACACTGGCTTACATCATAGACCACCAGAAGTCATTACCATCAATTGTCATTAACTCTATTCTACTTTAATTTGACTATAACTTTAATAGTCACAATGGCAGACGACCCAGGTCACAAAGCTATGTTGTATTTTCTGGAGATTCTTATGTACAGCAATGCTCCAATGAGTATTAGCCAGCTTGCTGGTCGCTTTGGGAGTCGCAATTTTACATCAGAAATGCGACAAAGCTCTGGAGGAAATGAAGCTGGTCTGAAAAAGTTTCTTTTGAAGTATCCATCCTTGTTTTCTGTAAATGGTAACCTTGTCAGCCTGAATGATGGCTCTGCCCTTGGGGGAAATTTTCGTGAGAGCAGCCCTGCTTCTTCTACCAGCCACTCTTGTCTTCTTGACGTCTCAGTGGAAACAGAGGCAGTTCAGTTCTTCAGGGCAAAAATGCTGAAGAAAGGAGACAAATGGATGCCGGTGAAGAGCCTAGCAGGGCACTTATCTCAAGCTTCATTTGAAATTAGAGAATGTGTGGGGCCACAGAATGAATTCCTTAATTTTTTACTTAAACATCCACTCATTTTTGAGATTGTAGATGACAATGTTTGCCTAAAGGACAATATCCGCTGCAATGCTGCTGACAGTGATCCCTCATCTGAACCACCACCTCCACCAATTCCTCCCGCAACTCCAAAACTCAAGCGCCACTCAAAACCCCAAGAAATGTCAGATATTCCTAAACCATCTGGTGGACGCACAGTAACTGTTGCACGTGCTCCAACTTCTCTAGCAACAACAAAAGCAGGACCTGTCACAATGACAGCCAATGAATACAAGGCTGTTATGTTCATCAAGAGTATAATCCTGAAGAAAGGAGACATGAAAGTTAACAGTCTCTCAGGACATTTTAGTCAAGCCCCAGAGAGTCTTCGTAATACCATTGGGTGGAGTAAACCAGAACTTCAGCAGTTTGTTTCGGCACATGATAATATTTTTACTATTGGTGAAGATGAGGTTGTCTCTGTGATAAAAAATACCAGGTTGAACGTCATCATTACAGGCAGTCGGCCACATACGCAAACTAAGCCATCTGTGATGGGGCGCAAGGGTCAGATCTTCCATGTCGCAAAGTTGTGGGGCATCATTGACCTTGGTATGCATGAACATGTCTTCATTGACAGGACAATTTTTGGTAAGAACATTGATGATCTCAACAAGCTATTAAAAATAGGAGAATGGGTGTATTTTGACGCAGTGCCTGCTCCAAAAGGTAGCCGAGCTCGCTGGAAAGCCATCAAAGTGTGGAAAGAAAATGAGTCAATTGAAGATCTTATTGAGAAATTAGCAGCCAAACTTGACCTTCCTATAGATGGGGTGCCCAGGGAGCCGCAGATTCCTCTTGGCAACATGAATGATGAAATCTGTAAGATCTACCCTGACCTAGATGACAGTACATTTTCAAATTCAACACCCATTAACATTGGAGGCATCAAATACTCATTCCAAGATGCTGCTCCTAGTGGTGCTGGTGTAGTGCCTGTATGGAATTTTCATCATGTTGAACTTGAAGGTATGAAGGATGTGGATGAATTAAACTTCAGTGATGATGATAGTGAGTTTTCACCTGGGGTAACCATGGTTGCTGAGAGCCAATACATGAATAGATCTGTGTTGATGGACAGTCCGAGGATACTAGTGAAAAATGACAGCAATTCTGACAACCTGAATAATTGCAATGCTTCCGACAGTCTAAAAAATGGTTTAGATTCAGATGTGAAGAAGTGGGCCACGGTTGGGTGTCAAACTATAGTAACAGGCGATGTACTGGCCACCCAACTATTTCATGAAGATCTGTAGAAAGTAAATTTTATTATTTTATAATGTGCTTAAATGTGAGTATACATAATAGATTGGATGCTTTACTAGTTTTACTTGGCTCAAGGTTTCAGAATTTTTCTTTACAAGAATGTTAGTGCTAAACAGGGGAAATGTGCTTTGAGTGTGTGTGTTTATAAAAAAAAAAGCCATTTTGCTTACCTTAACTTTCCAAATATATTTTAATTAGTTAACAGAACTGATCCTACTGCACTCCAATAAAACAAATATATGCTCATTCTCTTTCTGCAGATAGCAATGGATATGCACACTGATAATTTTGATCTTTTTCGTCATCTGTTTGTTGTATTTTTGAAAATGTCTACTCAAGAAATCCCATTTTAAAAAAATAATCTACGTCACTACAGCATGTAGCAGAATCCCTCTATAGTGCATCCATTTATAACAGATTAACCTATTTAACACCACTTTTCAAAATTCTGAAATTATATATATTTTTTATTGTTTCTACTGTATATGATGATGTTCGTCCGTCGTGATCGATGATGACCAAAAACTCAACCATAATAATAATAACAATAAATAATAAAATAATAAAGTTAATAGTGCGTTTTTAAATGACTAGCAAGTCCAATGCGCACACAAAATGTTCTTTTACAGAATTGACAACAATAGAAGGTATCTGTGTGACGTTGAGATGTTTTTTCTTTTCTACGTGTCCGCTTCTGTCTTGCAGTTTCTTGTCTGAATTCTTCTGCCGCTAGTGCTCCCGTTCTAATGCTGTAACGCCATGCTGTTCTACTACTGTATATAGTGAGTTTCTGTTATTACAAACATGTTGTCCATCTGGACCAAGTTGTTATAATAGGATTTGACTGTATGTGTATGCAAAATGTACATACATGTGACCTATCACAGTGGTTCTTGTCACATTTCCTGCCAAGTTACTGCTGTTTCATGACTCATATCTTCATCAATGACAGTGAGATTTTAGCCCTATCAAATTTGTTCACTGTGGACACTTCTGAAGTTGACAAGTCATTTACTACTCATCTGCATGTTTGGATAAGATATTGATGTGGGAGCCTAGAGACATGATGTTACAGTAGCTGCAACCCACTTATGTCGCAGTCAGTTGTGTTAGTTATTGTAAATATCTTTTTCCTACTCATTGCTGTCGTCTAACTTACAATATGATAGAAGTGTCACTGCAGTTGTCTAACTTACAATATGATAGAAGTGCCACTGCAGCTGTCTAACTTACAATAACATAAACATGTTATTGCAGTAATTTAACTTACAATAGCATAGATATATCATAGCTGTTG
The DNA here is from genome assembly GCA_034231615.1 of Meghimatium bilineatum. Taxonomy (NCBI): domain Eukaryota; kingdom Metazoa; phylum Mollusca; class Gastropoda; order Stylommatophora; family Philomycidae; genus Meghimatium; species Meghimatium bilineatum. The sequence goes on along the minus strand of CM067317.1, from coordinate 29,898,294 downwards.
TCTAACTTAACAATAGAATAATAGTGTCACTGCTGTTGTCTATCTCAGAGGTCATGGTTATCTGATCCATGACCTCCATTATTTTTTATAGTCAAACTATAATATAACCAAATTGGACTTGAGACTGCAGGTGAAAGGAGATTTCATCACAAGAAGAGATACAATTCTTTTTAAACTTACACAACATAGACAGGTGTTGCAGGTGTCTAACTTTACAAATACAATTTTTATAATAGTTATATTACTTCTATAAGTTGGATTTCTTCTTCTGATAGTCCATACATTATGGCATTAGTTATGTCTTTCCACAGCCTCCTGTTTCATGTGCTGCCAATAATTTCAGATACCAATGTTCTCCAATGCCAGATTGTCTAACATCCCTCTTGGTCTTTCCCTACTCCTCTTTCTCTTTAACTAGTCTGTTGTCACGATGTGTTCCATCTTTCCTCTTCTCATGATGTGTCCAAAAAAGTGTGGACTGTCTCTTTCTGATGTGGACGTGTTGGATGTACCAAACATTAAATCAATAGTGTGTCTAAATATCGATTTAATGATCACAACACTAAACCAGTGGATTAGTATCAGCTTACATGACTGCACATGTACATGCATTCAGGGGTTTCTGCACATGTACATGCATTCAAGGGGTTGCACGGGTACATGCATTTTAGGTTGTTGCATATGTATACACATTCAAGGGGTTGTTCATAAATTACATCAATATTTTGTCGATGTTTTTACCCTTCCCCAACCCCTAGTCAAAAACTGTCAAGAATTCAGGTAGTCCCTGTTTAATTATGTCAAAATTGTTAAAACCAACCCTCCACTCCCACCAATTTTTTAGAAATAAAACTACATGATTATTTTCAGATTTTTATTTAAAAAATTAATTTGTAATTCAGGCAGTTGCTGTATAAAAAAAAAATATTGTTGACGTAAACTTTTGTCAAATACTCCCGCCTCCCTGTCAACAACTGTCAAACTTTTCCAGACATCACCAGCAAAAGCTCAATTGTAATTGTCTAGCAATCATGCCTGCTAAGCTTGTCCTATGATAATTCTTCATGTCTGTATTAGTTAAACATGACAAGAAATTCAGTAAATGATGTACCTATAGTGAGTGAGATACAAATCAAGTGTGAAATAGTTTACACATGTATAGCAATTGACAGGATTGATGTTTAACCAAGAGATCTTTATTGAGGACATGACAAATGAAAAATAGTGGGATTTAAAATCTGAAATGTAATAATATTAATTGAAATGTGTACTGTTTAGATATTTTTCTTTAACAATTGTAGACTTTTTGACATCTATTTGTTAAGTGCCCGTAGCTTTGCCAGTGATACAGAATGACATATTTCACTGCAAAGCAACCCAGTTCTAGATCATATTAGTTGTGATTGTAAATTTTTTTCACTAACCCCTGAGCCAAGAAACTAGTATATAAAAATTATTTCCCAATCTTATTCTTCTGTGATTATGTTACCCAATCTGTTGAATACCTATTCTTCTGTAACTGTTACCCAGTTTTATTCTTCTGTGATTATGTTGCCCAGTCTTTTTTTTTCTGTGATTATGTTACCAATCTGTTGAATACCTAATCTTATTCTTCTGTGATTATGTTACCCAATCATCTTCTGTGATTGTTACCCAATCTTATTCTTCTGTAATTATGTTACTCAGTCTGTTGAATACCTAATCCTATTCTTCTATGATTATGTTACCCAATTTTATTCTTCCATGATTATGCTACCTAATACTATTCTTCTATGATTATGTTACCCAATCTTATTCTTCCATGATTATGTTACACAATCTTATTCTTCCATGATTATACTACCTAATCCTATTCTTCTATGATTATGTTACATAATCCTATTCTTCCATGATTATGTTACGCGATCTGTTGAAAGAAGTTTACTGTACCTCAGCACATCATATAACGTTTACTAGAGCATCACTTTAAAGGTACATTTTTGGGCTTCTATGGTTATGCTGATAGGATGCAAGGCAGTGGAAAAAAGATCAAGCGTGTTTCACCATGGTTAGCTTTGACATTGATGACCAGCAAATAATATGGGAACCAACCAGCCCACTCTATGGCTGGCTTACTAGTGATAGCTTTACAGACCTTCACCTTTCAGTGGAAGAGGTAAAATTACGATTGCCAAAGTTGGATGTATTGGGCCATTGGCACAAATGAAATAGCAATAACACACTTGCATTCTCTAGACTACATTTTGCTGGAAATGTAGTAGGATCATTGTCCTGCTATAAAAGAGATGTAGTGGGAGTTTGAGAACCATGGGGAAAAAAACGTATCTCCTTATTTTTTTATGCATCGCTAGCAAATGAAATATTCCATCCATGTTGAAGTGACCATTTATAGTTATTTTTAGTGCACATTTTTGTTTACATTCTTAAATTTTTCAGTTGTGAACAATATTTTTAGTTGTTTACTGAGCTCCAAACTTTTGTCTTCCATATCTATTGTGTAGTCATGTCTTTTTTCTATCTTATTTAAACCCAATGTTATTTATAAATATGAGCTGAACCAACCATGTTGTGCTGGTGAGTGCAGATGACAACAGCAGTATGGAAAGTAAACTGTTGGAAATGTGTGCAGTGATGGAAACATGTATGTGGCCATATTGAAGCTGTACAGTCATACTGGCTGTGTGGTCAACATTAGATACATCCAAATGTTTGCAGGCTTTCATGTGATTTAATATCTGCATACTTCTTCAGCATTCGTACTCAAACTCCCGCTGGATCTCCCTTGTAGCAGGACAATGGTCCTACTAGATTTCCAGCAGAATGTAGTCCAGAGAATGCAATTGTGTTGTTTCTGTTTTATTTGTGCCAATGGCACGATACATCCATCTTTGACAGAATATCTGCATACAAAATGGTGGAAGATACATTCTACATACATATATAGAACACATATGAGTAGAAACTTTTTCTCATATTAATGCATACCATTGAGAGTTTGAAATTTCTGAATGTGAAAGAAAGTTCAGGAGAAGCAAGATCTTCATCACTCATAAGTCCTACCAAGTGAAACAAACATGAACAAGGGTATCTTTTCGTTCGTTCTCAAACTCCCGCTGCATCTCTCTTATAGCATGACAATGCTCTTACTAGATTTCCAGCAGGATGTAGTCCAGAGAAAGGTAATATGTTGTGTCCCTGTTTTATTTGCACGTGTGACCTGATACATAAGACTTCAGCATTGGTAACTAATATGTTCAGTGTTTTTCCTCACTTTTTCTGAATGATGAATGTTTAACTGTTGCTAGTATAGTAAGCCAGCTGTATGTGGGAACTGGTTCTCAAATTTGTACGCTGGTCATCAAGCTCAAAGCTAACCACGATCATGCTTAGCATTTTTGTTGCTGTTTTGCCTTGCTATTGACATAGCCACAGATGGTTATAAAGAGTTTATTTTTGTGATTTGATAACACCTCATTATTTGAACAAGATTCAAACTGGACCAGGTTTTCTAGATAGATATTAACTTAGTTTCTCATCGGGAATCCTGGACAGGTATATGAGTGATATGCTACTATAAATTAAAAGGTAAAGGTAGGTCCCATGGCATCTGCCGTCGGGGATGAAGATAACTCTTCATGTACTAAGCCGCAGCAACTATTAGGTGGGGTGGCCAGTTCCCTTCCTTGCTGTTTTTTACCTTCCCTAACTCATGCGTCAGGTACTCATTTACAGCTGAGTCGACTGGAGGAGTGGTCGTGTCAAGTGAGGAATCACAACCCGGATTATTTTTTTTAATGTCCGGAGGTGGTTTCGAACCTGGCACGCTGTAACCAGATGATAGCAAGCACGCTCACTATCCACTAGGCTACCACGCTCCTCACTATAATTAACTCCTGTTTATTTCCATTCACTGTGGGATATAGGTATAACTTAATAGGGCACAAGTATTTCTTCCTTCAAAATAGAAATCTATTTTTTATCAAATGTTACATTTAAAAAAAACACATTTTGTATTCTGTAGCAAAGAAATGTTGTCAAGTGGACAAATGTGAGCCAGTTATTTATTGCATTTTCTGATTCATCAATACAGCTGTCTACAAAATTAAGTGACATAAATCATCACTTGATGCAGAGATTTAAAAAAAATCCCACATTTTATGTTAGGATCATTGCAATTTTGGTGAATAGCTATTTGACCTTAAATATTTTTCTTAATTTGACAAATCTCGGCTGCATAACATGAAAACTATAAACGGGGGATATGATAGTGTAATTTTAAAAAACCTTTTTAAGATGAATTAAAAATTATATTTTAACCAATTAAATTTCTTTGACTTGGAATCAGTTTTTTTAGCATTCTCTTATAGATTGTGTACCTCTAAGGGTTCTTTTAATGCATGAACGCTTACATGCAGACATGTAATCTCCAAGTTTAATGTCAATCTCTGATAGAACCAGACAATTGGCCATATTCATTTGTAGTAAGTGAAACTTTGAACTTTGCCTCATAATCCTCATGGTGACAGGAACTCAGGACTTTCGGTGTGAGAATCCAGAACTGCCTTGATATTTTTTTTTACACATTTTGATATCATTGTGCCTTTTTTTCAACACTTTGAGATTTGCAATCTTGAAATTAACTCCAATCTGCACACACCAAGGTGTGTTCATTAAGTTAAATTTTAATGTGGTTTTTATTGAAACAAATATTTTATAAAACCTTGGAAAGGAAAGTTTGTTTCATATTGTACAACATATGCATATTTTAATTGTAAAGTTATGTGTTTGATGTGGTTGCTTGTAACACTAGCATTTGAATTTTGATTGCGGTTATTGATTTTAGCAATTTTGTTTATTTGTAGTGCTTAATTAGATTGATTTTTTGAGTAGGTATTGGCACATACATGTATGGCAAGTTATGATTGCCTGTATCAATTAGTGTGATGTGTTACTACTGGAAGTAACATTTAGATTTTAATTTAGTTACATTGATGACCATCACCATTGCACTTGCCGCACCAGTATCCATTTGTGTTAAATCTCTTTCTTACACAGAAAGATTTTAGTATCGATGCAAAAACAATGTAGGATTACCAAAGCTCAATAATGTAATTTTTAAAAAAAACAGTTTTTGTGTGGAAAAAGGTGACTTCTCTGTCTGCTCTTATTAATTGATTCTTCTGCATTTATTCTCAAGTTATTGATGATTAGCAAAAAAACAGAATATGGTGTTTGATGGTTTACACCTTGGCTATGATATCTGTGCTTCTTGGCCTGACATCAACATCTTTAGCATTGCTTTTGAGTCACTTTGCCTTTTATAAGATGGAACAGTCAAGCCCAGTTTCTTTGTTATCTTTTGCGACATGCATGGCAAGTCACAGTGTTGATATACTTATCTCCCCTTTCAGATCCAAAACATGCTTATTAATTTCCAAAAAGCAGATTGTTAATAATCTTGTTAGAAAAATATAGAAAACTATGTAGATCAGAGCATGCATATTTCCAGTGGCAATATATGGTTGTGAGGCATGTACATTAAATAAAACAATAAAAAGAGAATCACTGCTTTTGAAATGAGATACTACAGAATTTTACGTATACCATGGACAGCTAAAAAGATAAATCAAGAAGTGTTCAGATCAATGAACGTCAAAAAGGGCTGCCTCCTTAACAACATTTTAATAAGAAAGCTGTGTTTTTTTGGTCATGTTAAGAGACATAACAGTATGGAGAGATTAATAGCTGAAGGCAGAGTTAACGGTAACTGGGGAAGAGGGAGAAAAAGATGACAATGGTATATCAGATTGCTTAAATATGTCTCTAGCTGTGGCGAGTCAACTTGTGCAGAATTGTGGAGTGTTCAGAGAATCCATAAGGAAGACCGAATTCTGGGAAGAATATGTCACATGATGATGATATTGTTAATGTGTACATTCTTCTTCTTCTTCAGCGTTCATTCTCAAACTCCCACTGGATTTCTCTTGTAACAGGACAATGATCCTACAAGATTTCCAGTTGAATGTAGTCCAGAGAATGGACATGCGTTGTATTGCCGTTTTATTTGCACCAATGGCCCAACACATCCATCTTTGGCAGAAATGTGTACATGAGACCTCAGAGTTCACCTACTCATAGTCAAAAGTCACATTGATTTGTTCCTTGTATTGTCTCAGGAATTAACTCCGAATTTTTGGTAACAAGTTATCATGATCTTTACACCAGGGTATCTATAAGTTAGCATGTGCTATCATGGTCAATTGTAAAATAAATCTGTTGTATCTCATAACTGACCATAGAACCTGCAGTTAATTATTTGTAAGTGTACTATCTTGTTAATTATTTGGGTACAATACAAGAATCAGTGGACAGGTTTCTACGGAACAATTAGCTAACATAATTAAACGGAACGAAATTCCAATAAAGACGTATATACCGACGCTTCCAATATTCGACACGTTGCACGATGATAGCCCCTGACCACTCGGCATGTTCGCTGCACATTGAGTAGAAGGTGGATGGCCAGTTCATTGCGCGCAAATAGCTAGATAGGTATTTTAAATTACGACTTTTTAAGTTTCCGAGATAGTGCAATAGCATATGAACTATCTCGTTAATTATTTGTAAGTGTACAATCTCCCTGCCATAGTGATATAGCAGTTTGCTTTGTATTCTTGAGGTTGAAGGTTTGAATCTCTTATTCCACATCCTGTTAATAAAGTGGACTGTTTTGGAGATTTCTTGGGAATTATCTCTTGAAACTAAGGAGTTACGTGATATGAGTGGTACTCTCAGCAGGCTGCTTTGTTGAGGACGGACGGAGTAAATATCAGGTAATCTGAGTACAATGTACTCAATCTTCTACACCTTTCAACTCTCTGTAGCATAATTGTTGAAATAAAGTACCACAATATGTTCTTATAGAAGCAGGTTACCTTCCATAAATAGTAGAGATACTGTAGATGAATTCATAATGCATGGTTTCAATTGGTTTCCAAACATTTTGGCCTAAAGATCTCTTTGTTTTCATATGTAAATGTGCATTTGTAAAGCTCTTATGATTTATGTCATTATTTATTCACATGTTGGTTTCTGCATGTATACAGAGTTTCTCTCATATTAGAGTTTATAGTAGCATTATACATTTTCCCAGAAGCAGATCCCATTTCATTATATTACTGCAGAAGTTCTTTTATACTCTATGTAGATATACAAGGAATATGGCTATGGCCCAGTTATTTGGTGTCCAACTACACAGCAAAATTAGGTAAGACTTGATCAACAGCACATCTGCTGCCTTTAGTTTCCTTGATCAACATGGTAGTCATTTGGGGTCAAACTAAATTTTAACTTTTAAAAAGATTGAGGTCTTTAAACTCAAGTAGAAATCACAACTTGATCCACAGGATTAAGATGTTAGTGCACTAACCACTGTACTACCATTGGTCCAACTACTATCCCAACACTTTACATTTTCTAAATGGCAGCACCTTTTAAAAAATTATATTATTGCAATTCTATAGTTCCATCTCCTTGGGGGAACATTTACACATCAGCCCTATATTTGTCTGAAGTAAAAAAACAAATATACATGACAAGAATAATATGTTTCTTATACAGTCTTTTGAATGATCAACCATACCAGACAAGATATTTCAATAAAAATTTCAGCAATCCTCATTGACTGCTGTCTTGATTTTTATCTCACATACATTCTATCAATTTTTCCATGTATCCTTATCTCTATAAGATTTACTGTATTACTTTTGACAGAAATCATTGATCTATGATAAGATATAACATTATTTGATGATGATGAGGAGGAGGAGGAAGTAATCCCTTTAGCTTTGAGCAAGTATCTCTAGACATACTATAGCTTTTCTGACAATAAGGTTCATTTTCTCATAGGCATAGTTTGGTTCCAGAAAGAAGGCATCCCAATGAAATAGTATTTCAAGATTGTCACATCCTGCAAGGAGTGTAGCATATGCTTCTGTGCTAATTCTTCTGTCAGATTTGCTAATCCATCTGGTATTCCCTGCCACCTAAAAGTCTGCCATAAAAGTACAAAGCAGCAATGTACGCTGGCCTGCATATCTTCATCCATGGGGATTACTCGATAGAAGACAAAAGTAAGAAATTGAGATGACACAAGTTTTGAGTGGAAACAACATAACATGAAACATAGTTGTAAAGAATATATACAGACATTTTCACTGGAAGAAAAGGCTCACTATATAGTCATATCATCTAGAAGTATTATGTAGCATGATTTGTTTTTCTGGTAGGTCACCTGTAACACCCACAGAGCTTCAACATGCAGTGTTAACATTATTTATGTACTCAGATTAATAGTATTTCTGTATGTTTTTTTTTTAGTTGGCTCTATATATATTTGTATTTATGATCTCAGTCTTCTGAACTTGAATACACTGTATGTACACTGTTAACATCAATGTTGTTTTTATATTACACCTGTTGATATATCATTTCTAATTTTGACATTCAAATTGGATTGTGTATGTATGTAATGTGATGCAAGGCCTCTAAGTTATAAAAATGCAAAGAAACATAACACTGCTGACCAAGTTCAATAATTGTTGAAACCATTATGATAATGTTTCAGTAATATGGCAACCATATCAATAGTATTAAATCGATAGAATGCGTTGCAAGTATTGCAAAATTACACCCAATATTATAATAAATGCAAATCTGCTCCTGAAATAACTCTTAGTCTTTAAAATTCCTTCAAACAATGCAAATAGTCATAACTATGCATTGAAAGCTTCAAACAATGCAAATAGTCATAACTATACATTGAAAGCTTCAAACAATGCAAATAGTCATAACTATACATTGAAAGCTTCAAACAGTGCAAATAGTCATAACTGTATTGAAAGCTTCCAAACTCTGTTGCAATTTCAATTTTCTACAAAATTATCTGATGTCACTCATTTTCTCAAATATTTGTGAATCCCCTTGGTAACAGGAGATAAATATGTTGTTGATTGCAGGTCAGTAAAGTGTTAAAAACCTGAGTAGGACAGAATGAACACATACATTCAGAACCCCAGCATGTATTCACTCCCTTAAACCTAGATTAAAGTGCCCGCAATTCATTAACTAATACAAAAATTATTATTTTTCCATAACTAAGAGTCTACATATCCAATTTGTAATGGAAGAATCCACTGTACAGTATGTTTCCTCTAAGCAGCATGGTTTGCACCTTAGAGGATGAAATACACATAATTTAGCACTTCAAACACAAATATTACAACTGCATTCCTTAAAGAGGTACTTAGGTGTTACTTGAAGTAGAATCACATCTCTCGAACTGAAGAGCACTGGTTTCTACTTTATTCAGAGTATTCAGCTCTGTTGGAATGTTGATAGACATATATAGAGTGCCTGAAGCAAGATTTTCAAATGCAGTAACCGCTATAGAAAGCGTAACTTTACAGGGGATGTAGTATCATCTATTGATGCACAAATCCATCTCATTGGATCCCTAGTTCCATTTACACAGCAGTCTTCATATGAGCTCCAAACATATAGGAGGGATGATTTTGAAGTGCTGTCATTTACCCAGAATATATCCCCAGGTAAATGTTTCACACACTGAAGTGGGGTTACATTTATTATTTTAATACAGTGTGTTGTCGTGTTGCCTTATGTTCATATTTGTGCACTGTGTTCTTAATATTGCTTATCTATCTTTTTTTTTCTTAGTCTTCCTCTGGATCTTTATTTAATTGCTGTAGTATCTTGTCATATCTTGTAATATCTTATCTAAACAAATTACAAACAAGTTAAAAATGAGAATTATAAAATGCTACATCTATTCCATATTAATGTATGGCTCAGAAACATGGACACTAAATAAACAATTAGAAGACAAAATTGATGCCTTTGAGATGTGGGTATATAGAAGAATAGGGAGAACATCATGGAAAGAGAAGAAAACAAATAAAGAGGTGCTAAAGACACTTAAAATGAAGAAAGAACTACTAAGAGAAATAAAGATCAGGCAAATAAAATACTTTGGACACATTAAAAGACATGACACCCTATTGAAGACCTTACTTGAGGGTAAAGTCAAAGGGAAGCGAGCAAGAGGTAGGCAGAGATACAAGTGGGAGAGTAACATTACACGATGGATAGGTTACAGTCTAGCAGAGTGCACCACCAAGACAAGAGATGTTGGAGATACGTTGCAGCCAACCTTCGTTGCGGAGACGGCACTTGATGATGATGATGAATATCTTGTATATTTTATATAATATGCTCATTATATATTAGGGACATTCTGAGAGAATTGAAAGTTAAAGAAAACTTGCTAAACAACAAGATTGTCTCTAGAAAATTACAATATTATATCAAATGATATGACAGCCTAGAATAGACAATAATAGAGGGGATGATGCCAGGGCAATGAAAAAGAGGTAGGCCACAAAGAAGATGGACACAAGATATTAAACACCACCTATACATGACACTCACAGGAGCAGAAAGATGATTGGCTCAAGATCGGCAGCATTCGCAGGAGGCTGTGATGACTGCTACTTCCTGTCTAGGATATGCTATTAAAGATGATGATGAATATGCTCATTACAGTACAGTGGAATCCCTCTGTAGCACATCATTTATAATAAATCTCTCTATTTAACAACACTTTTCAAAATATCCCATTATATTTTTATTGTATATACAAATTTCTGTTATTACATACATTTTGTGTCGGTCCGGAATACTAGTTATTATAAGTAACTGGAAATAGTTTGTGTTTAGCAATAAATTAACATATGTCAATGATGTTACTTTCCTCTTTGCATGCATGTGTGTGTGTTTTATTTATTTGATTGATGACAATAGATAATTATTTAGCAAGAAACCATCACCAACATTTGTGCAATATAGTTTTTGTTAATATTAAAATTTGTGATTTATTATTTTATCTTTTTGTAATGTAATAATGTTTTTCCTCATATTTTTGGACTGACACAATGTACAGGATGTCAAGTGATTTTATTGTCTTCATATTATGCATAGCCTTCTCAATACTTCTTTCTTTGGTCTTCATTTTAGAAAGTGGCTATTTCTAACTTTTATTTCACAATTTCCTCTCTTATTAACTATGTTAACATGTACTATAACTATTCTTTCACTTTTAATTTCTACATGTTTTCCTGTTAAAGAAAGTCTAATTTTAGGGGCTGTGGTAAATAAAGATCATTTTGCTATAACAATCATGTGTAGAGCAATGGTAAAATGTTAATATAATTAAGAGTTCTGATATAGTCAACTGTTTAAAACACCGGTGTAAACATTTTTTTTAGCATTGGTATAGTCAAAGGCCTCAATACAAAGGCCTCAGTCTAAACAAGCAGAAAACAGAAATAATGGTTGTTTCAAAGAAATACACATCCAAAATGCAGTAATACTATCAGTGATGCAAAATTAAATCAAATGGATAAGTCACGTATCTTGGCACCATTTTAACATCAAATGACAGTTGCTCCAATGAGATCAAGAATGAGATAGCATAGCACAGGCCAAATAACATTTAAAAAAAAAAGAGACAAATTCTATGCAATAGAGTAATATGAATGCATATGTGAGTTCGAGGATGTTATATTGAGCCAATCCTTCTTTATGGAAGCAAGACATGGACAGTAAACAAAAGTGCCCAAGATAATCTGGAAGCAAGTGAGATGTGGTTTTTAAGAAGAATAATGAAAATTCCATGGACAGCCAAGAAAACTAATGTAGAAGTTATTATAGATGCTGGAGTAAAACAACAAATTGTAGCAAAAATTAGAAGCAGACAATCAAGATTTTTAGTGCATTTGATGAGGAAAGTAAAACAAATATTTAGTAACCAACAGAAAGATCAAGGGGAGAAGAGACAAGAAGATAAAGAGAAAAATTTCTGAATGGGTTGTCACTGTGGCACAGATGAAGTCACCAACTGAACTTATTAACAGCACAAGAGACAGAGAGTTGTGGAGAAGCATTATCGCCTTGGCCACTTGGCATGGCACATGATTGATTGTCAAGTGTTTAGGTTTCTGGTGTAGTTGACTGTTTTTAATTATGTATACATTTTTTTACTGCTGTCATTCTAAGCTGTTTAAAATGCTAGCATGGTCAATTATTTAAAATGCTGACATAGTCTGTTGTTTATTGTACTGGTGTAGTTAACTTTAAAGTATTGATGCACACTGTTTTACTCCTGGTATAACTGTTTAGAGCACAATTGTAGTCAAATTGTTTAAAGTACTGCTGTAGTTCAACTGTTAAAGGCTTATGTAAACTTTTAAGCATTGGTGTAGTCAACTGTTTTGAGTGATGGCACATTGTCAGTTTGTTTAGATCACTCATGGAGTAAACTGTGTATAATGTGTGTCATCAACTGTTAATGCCATGACATTGCAATGTTTCTCAGTCTCTGTAAAGACACACTTTACCCTTTATTTGGACATGACTTATTCAGTTGGAGAAGAGAATATTTAAATGAAGGCAATTTATGGCCTTTTTCATCTTGCAGATGGTCATTAAGCAAAAAAGAAGAAGCAATCCATTGAATATTTTCTCAGGAATGGGGACTTTTCAAGTGATCATATCACAGAAACGGAAGATTTTGTTTGTGTTTTTCTTTTTTTTCTTCTATATTTTTAAACATATTATTTCTGAACAATGCTACTCCTTCATGCAGGTTCTGCCTCCAGGCAACCCGAGTTTTGGCCGTGTTTTCCCAGATTTTGGGATCTATGTAGAAGCCTTTAATTAAGGATTTACAGATGTCTTTATACCTCAGCAGTGGCCTACCCATGGGCTCGCTGGCCTTCAGCTAGTTCTCCGAATAGTACTTGGTTTGGGTTGTTGCAGTTTGGCATTCTGCAGATGTGAACCAGCCAACACAATCTATTTCTATTAAGTGTTTCCATGGCTGATGGTAGCTGAGTGCAGCATAACACTGCCATGGTCATTATTTGCTTTAAGATCACCTTTACTTTGGTGACAGTAGTCATTTTGTTGTTGATATTAGACAGTATTGTTTGATCATGCTCTGCTTATTTAATTATACACAATTATAATTTAATTCACCGTGACAATTGTTTCATAAAAATTTACAAAACAGAATTTCAAATGAAATATGTTTCTGCAGTAAAAGCAACCATTGCAATTCATTTTTTAATAAAAAAATTATCTTTACTGAATACTGTGTAATATTTTACTTGTAATTAATTTTATATTTGAACATTTGATGTGGAAAAGTTGATGTAAGACATGGCAATAAAGAGATCTTATATTCTGTATCTCACAGTATAATGCTGCTTCAATAACCATCTTTTTCCTACTAACTTCTCAGAGACTCAATTTTATTGTCAAATTATAGGATTAATTTTCCAATGTACATATATAATTGATATTCAACTTATTGGAGGTAAACACAAAATATCTGGAGACTAGGGGAGTTTCATGAAAACTGCATCAAGTCCTTGTGTATGTGATTGCATTCAGTCAAATATTGTTTCATTGCATGTAACAGCATACCCAAAATCAAAGTAGAAGACATGCAGCTGATTATATACTCAAACATGGAACATAAGTTTCAGATATTTCTGAGGATTGCATTAATATATTAATAAAGATTAAAACAATTTTAATGTTTCAGAAATTAAGAACAAATTTAGTGTTTCAGAAAATAAGAACAGCTAACATTGTATACAACAAGGACTAATCAGTAACAATAACTGTTGTATCTTTTTTAACCCTTTCTACCCAGCTGATCAGGAAAAACTCTGGTCTTCATGCCCAGGGCAAAGGGAACAACTGCAAAAATAAGAGGTGATTATGTAAGAAAATTAATATAAAATACAATTTGTAATCAATTTTTATGATTCAAACTGACATTTACAGATAAATGGAACAGGCACTGATCTGTGAACATATCTTTGTGAATGTCATGTAAGACAAGTTCACTTGTCATGTAACATAAGAGAGAGAAAAAAATGAGCAACAATTCCATGTCAGCTTCATTTACTTGTGTCAATTTGTTTGTTGATAAATGTTCAAATTAAAGCTGTAAAGCAGTCACCATTGCACAGTATTACTACAACAGTCAGTAACTGTTAACTACTCCAAACAAATAGGCCTAGTTCACATAAAGAAAGCCCTAGATATCTGGTGAAAATTATTTTTTTTTTAAATGGATTTAATTTTTCCGAAAATTTTGATACCTGCATACACAACATTAGTTAGCTCTGCGCATGAATGACTCATGTAGAAATACTGAAAGATAGGCCCAGTCCTGATCAAAACAGAGTAATCAGGATGAATGTCATTTGCCTGGCCAGATTTCTTAAGAAATTAATCAATATTGACATAGATCAGCTGTGTTGACAATTCACAATCATTAATAGGTCTGTGGGGTGGGGGGAAACATGCACATCATCAATTAGGCCTACACTACAACATCACTGCTAAATTCAGCTAGACCTAATTACTAAATACTAAACTGTTACCCCATCGACGTCTGATTTATTCACATTCTCTAGAATTCCATTTTAAAATTGCCTGTCAACATTATCTGAATCATAAGTACTGGTAGGTCCATTTTTACCAAGTTTTTATGAAAATTGAAGGTCATGATAAACCTTTTGCAGTTTGGAAATTCCAACTGTTAGAAACAATCCGAAAACAATACTGGAATCATGCCATTACTGGTAATCATGCCAGGGCTAAATTTAGCATGTCTGCTCGCATGGAACCGGTAATGGATATCAATAAAAATGACAGTGTGTCAAGCAGGCGCCAACAGGTTATCCGGGATTGAATTGGTTAATTTATCCCATTTTTGGGTATGAAGTGAATAATGGACAGTAAATAAGCTAAATTAAAAATCACTATAAATCACAAGAATCCACCAAAGTCTGGTGCTTTGGTGAAAATAAATGGCAATGCAATGTATCTCTTTTCTCTGGACTTCATTCTACTATAAATCTTTAATGCCTATTGTCCTGCTACAAGAGAGATCCAACAGGATTTTGAGAATGAATGTTTACAAACAAATAAATCACTGAAATATAGTTTCACTGAATAATGTGAAAAATATGATTGAAAGTGATGATTGAAAATATGATTTAAATGAAAGTTGAGTAATTGCTGAATAAATTGAAACAATCTACAACATGGGATTATAATGCAGATGAGGAATAGAGTAACATATTTTTGACATGTAATAAGGAAAGGTTAGTGAATGTAAATGTCACTTAGAAAATCACTCCACTCAAACAAAGCTGGGTGATATCGTGAATGGGATATGCTACCAATGGGAAAAGCAGTGTTTAATTTAGTTGTGATAATGTGTACAATTAATTAGAAAGTATAACAAATATGGATGATATTGGACATTTTAAACCCTGTGGGAATGAAAGAAAGCCAACAACATAACTAGTAAGCAACACTAGGGAAATGAAACTGTGAAGATTCATGATTTCTTACGGTAAATTGCATCACAGAGATTTAATTATTGTTTATTGATTCTTAAAAGTATGCTGCCTTAATTAAGAGATCACATTTTTCATGATAATATTGTATCATTCATGATCTCCTTTACTTATGTCTAACTATGTGACTGTAACAGTTTCATACAACTGTGACAATTAAACAAATGCTCAGAGTTCAACTGCTTATTCGGTGTACAACCTAATGTTTGTTACGTTGTGTCACTGTGGCCCTCTGACTTTTTATTAATGCAGTTATTGTGTAAGAAAGATACAAAATGCTTTGAGAGATACAAAATGGCAGATGATGATATGAGTGGCTGACATCTATAGCACATCCATACTTCCAACCTACCGTAAGTGAAATCACATGGATCTACTACCCAGGACATGCAGGTGTTCAAGGTTATCTTCTTCTGCGTTCATTCTCAAACTCCTGCAGATTAACAGGATGTATTCCAGAGAATGGAATGCATTCATGGTTTACAGCATTGCTGCAATATCTGCACCTTTTGGCCTGAAATATCCAACTTCAGCATGGTGTGGGTCACTGACCCTATATGGGATGGGACGGCCATCTCCATCCAATAACCTCCTTAGTCATTACGATATGCATGTAAGGTAAACAGTGTTGCTATTCTGTGCTCCCCTTTCGGGCTTCACACAGACGTTCATGGTTATGATAGAGCAGACAGACTTGCATCCAGTGCATCACTAGATGGGAAGTTGACAATGGATAAGGAGGAATTACTGAAACTTTTTCATAATCTTTGCTGGATGCAGACATTGGGGTTGATGAGACATTGGGGCTGAGATTAGAAGAATTTGAAATTACATGTGGATCTAGCCTAACTGGATGCCTACAGGGTAAAATAATGAGCATTATCATCCTTTGATATATGCGGGGTGGAGGGAGGGAAGGGAGGGCTGAGCACTTATGTGTCTGGCTGGTGTGTAGTGATGTCGACTCATAACTCATCACTGTGTTCAACTGTGATCTACTTATTTTAGTTCAGTACATCCATTTTTTCTAAGTTTCATGGCAGCACAGTTCATTAAAGAGTGACACAGAATTTAGCACTTCATACACAAAATCCAGAACTGTAGATCTATTTAAAAAAAGGTCATGAGAGAGAGAGAGATTAAAGCACAGGAGACAAAAGTGAACCCTGCTGAAGGCCTGTATGTATTGTTGTTGTGTCAGAAGTCCATCTGCCACACTTCAGTAACACCTTCCTCTGAAAGAAAGTCTGAGGAAATCCATTTGATAAGAAAAGTAAGAAAAGGGTTTATGTTGACAACCAATCCAGGAGTTGTTGTAAAGGCACCCTGTTGTCAGTGTATTCTAAATGAACTGCTAACAGCATACCTAAGTCTCCATATGTTTATGGAAACCCTCAAACATTCTTAGTAAAGAAGGCTGCATTACACCATGTCTTGGTTTGATTTAAGGCGATATCCTCATCATGAGCTAAGATCGTGTTAAGTCTGTGAAGCATATTGGGAGCTAAGATCGTGTGAATCCTAAGCTAAGATCGTGTGAAGTCTATGAAGCATTGGGAGCTAAGATCATGTTAAGTCTATGGAACCTCAGGAGCTACAATCATGTTAAGTCTATGGAACATCAGGAGCTAAAACCATGTTAAGTCTATGGAATACTGGGAGCTCAGATCGTGTTAAGTCTATGGAGCATTGAGAACTAATATCATGTTAAGACTATGGAACAATGAGAGTTAAGATCATGTTAAGCCTTTGAAACACTTAGAGCTAAGACCATGTTAAGTCTATGGAACATTGGGAACTGGGAGCTCAGATCGTGTTAAGTCTATGGAACATCAGTAGCTAAGATCATGTTGAGTCTATGAAGCATTGAGAGCTAAGATCATGTTAAATCTATAGAACATTGGAAGCTAAGATTATGTTAAGCCTATGGAACATCAGGAGCTATCATGCCGAAATCGGATGTGCTAGGCCTACAAGGCGCATAACGGTGGCACAACGTAATCACGCTCCCGGCGGAAATCACATGGATATCCGTGCTGGTTACAATGGAGTGAACAAACAAAAATTTTTACAAATCAGGGGCTATGATCATGTTAACATCTATGGAGCATCCTGAGCTAAAATCGTGTTAAATCTATGGAGCATTGAGAGCTAACATGTTAAGCCTATGAAACACTGAGAGCTAATATCATGTTAAGTCTATGGAACATCAGGAGCTAAGACCATGTTAAGTCTATGGAACTTTAAGAGCTAAGATAATTAATGTTTAGTGTTTCCTGAACTGACGACAACTGAGTTCAAATACCAGGTACTTTCAGTAGATATTAGGGTGTATTTTGATAGTTCCCATAGCTCATTGATTGTATATCGTTCTCATTCTAGCCTTCAATTGTCACCCTCTACTTTTTCCCCAAAATTATTTCAAACTCTTTCAATCTTAAAAACTGTATTGACCATCAGTCAATACTGACTTGACCATCACAGTGTTCTCAATCAAAAGACATGTATAGGAAATTAAAAATGTCCCCTTATTCATTGTCATCTTCCCCGGCACCTGTAATCCTAAATTCAGTCTGTCAGTTCTTTCATTTTCCTTAACTCCAGATTACCAGGGACAATTAACCATGTAGGTCCATGCAGGTGTGAAACTCCAATAAGCTCCATCCATTCATGGTGCAGTCATCCATTATGAATCTTATAGATCATGGATTGAAAGTCAGACATAGAGACCCATTTTAGAGCAGGCATAACTATCTCGATCTTTTTTTTCCTACTGAAAGTTGTTATACTATAAGCTCTGCATCTTTCAGCAATGACTCAGCACTTTACCTTTTCAAATGGCATAGAAGCCCCAGCCTAACCTTAACCCCCAATAGAATCATTTGTTTATATAACTACATCATTCTTCCCAGTATTGTTAGTTAATAAACAAGAGCTGGAGAAGATCTGTCAAGATACCATTACACATGAAAAGGAATGCAGGGAGTGATGCAATGAAAAAGCTGACCTAGAAATGAATAAAGATCATATTAAGTCTATGGAACATCAGACATCAAAATCTGTATTTTACTTCATTAAGTAAATGTAATCAAGCAATCAGTGTTTTGCTTTCAGCGTTTTGTTTTATCCCTGAGAATTATGAGCAATAGAGCTTCCTCTTTTTTTGTGCAAAGAGGAAGTTTCTACATAACTTTATTTCATACCCAGAATACCATCCCAACTCTCAGTGGTTTGAGAAGTCTCCTACTCAAAAAACTGGGAAAGAGAACTTCAGTCAAATGTAACTTTCTGTAAATTTAACATTGCAATAGAAACTGATGGTTTCAGAATTAAGCATGTAAAGAGTAGTTTATGTATTATGTAAGGTAGTTCTCATACTGAGAACCTGCAGGACAGTTTGAGGAGTATTTAACTAGCAAGTCTTGGAACCATCAGTATACATACCCTTGATTCTTGATTAGAAACTAGATTCACAGCATGTTGAACACTTTCATAAGTGCTTTGCCCTCCATTTCAGCAGCCATCCTAGTGTGTGTAGACTCAAGAATCATGGCCAGGTGTTGATTGTGTGATCTTCAGGGTCTTCAAAAAAAAAAATTTTCCTTCCCTCTCATCTAAATACTCCCATTTCTGACATCATCTTCATCTTGAAATAAATGTATTACTGCCTTGATCAAGTCTGCTGTATCTCTTTTCAGCATTGTGCCGTCTATTGCCGCATTGCCTGCTAATAAGTCGGCTCTCTCATTTCCTCTGACCCCAGCATGACCATGGCAGTATATTTATTATTGCTCTGGACAATTGAGATGTTCAATAAGTCCGACCATTGTTTTCTCAGCATGAACTTTTCTATCTTGCGCAGCATGCTTTGAGAGTCTGTGAGTATTACTGAGTGTGTTGATGTATCAGTTATCAACCAATTAAAAGCTGCTGTAACTCCCTCTATCTCCATCCTCATGCTTGATGTGACAGTGTGATATGCTGAAGATTTTCTCAACCAACTTCACACTGTTTCTGTAGGCAACAAAACCCCAACCACTTTCATTTATATTTCTGTTAACTGAGCCACCTGTGTAAATAATCATGTCTTGTGGTTTCGAGTATTGCTGGGCAAGTTCATGCACTGTAACCTGGGCCATGATACCCATCCATTTTTGACATGCTTTATCTAGTTGTATTATTACTTTAGTCAATTTTTTGTCTAACTCCACCCATTCACTGCCCATTCCTATTTCTTCAAATTTACATACCCCCGGTACTCTTCACAGTGTATCTTCAGCCTCTGCCATCCATGATCTGCCACCCTTGATTCATTTTCCCTTTGACTCATCTAGACATTGGTGTAATGGATGGTGACAGCCATGCATACCGAACAACATTTACTGGGAAGAGTGAGCACTCATGGGTTTTCTAGAAGATCGATTACTGGTTATTAGTTTATAACAATTTAGTAAAACAAAGTAATAATACCAAACGAAATAGAACACAATAAAGATTTAAAATAGAGAACAAGGGGGCAACACTCTATTTCTGTTGACCATTAGTTTATTTTTATATCATCCAGAATAGCGCCAAATGGACTTTTCTCAGCCACCAGCTGTGTCCACCTTTTGATATTTTGTGTTGCTCCATGTGAACTTCCTCACAATTTCTATATTGTCTGTATATTTGCTCCATGAAAAATGATGTCATATATATATATATATATATATAAAAATATATACCGGGGTACACATATATTTTTAAGACTAATATGAATAGAAATGTTGAAAAAGTATGGCTTTGAAGCTGCATAAGACATACATGGTATGCTCGGTAAAGAAGAGAATGATAAGTATGGCTTTGAAACTGCATAAGACATAAATGGTATGCTCGGTAAAGAAGAGAATAACATACATTTTTATGGAAGCCAAAAATGGATGAGTACAATAAGTGATTGGATTCATATCTCCTGAATTGAGAACGACTAAAAAAAGATAGTCTATTTCCTTAATATCCTATGTCCTTAGATGACTTTGGAGTTGGTATAATCACAAAATTTCTGAAAAACATATAAAATAGCAGACACGTACATACTCGATGACTTAATGAGATCCATATTTATAACCTTACTTAAGAAACCAGAGACCACTGAATGTGAAGAACACTGTACAATCAGCCTCATGAGCCAAATAACAAAAATACTTTTCAGAATCATCATGGAGAAAGTAAGATATAAAATACAGAAATAAGTTCAGAACAACGTGGCTTTGTAAAAGGCAAAGGTACCAACAATGCTATATATATTTTGAGAACACTGATAGAGAGGTATATAGAGGTAAAAACACATCTGTACCTCTGTTTTGTTAGTTAGTTATTCCTCTAGGGCCAAAGATGGCACATAGGGCAGATGTCATAGATTTTCATGTCTCGTTTCATTGCAATTTGTTTTAGGTCTTCCTTGTTTCTAATACCGATGGTGAAACATTCTCTTGTAATAGTTCTATGTAAAGTCTGTTTTGTAGATTATACAAAAGCATTTGATAAAGTTAAACAAAGTGAAGTTATACACATGCCAGAGAATTTGAAAATATATAGTAAGGATTTAAGAATCATCAAGAACATGTACTGGCAATAAACAGCAGCAATAAGAGTAGGAAATCAATTTGGCCCTTTTCAACAAATAAAACAAGGAGTTAGACAGGGATGTGTATTTTCACCAGACCTGTTCTCTTTATACAGTGAAAACATACTTTGTGCAATAGTTGATATCCCAGGAATATCAGTTGGAGAACATAACACAAATAATTTAAGATATGCGGATAACTCTGTTCTGATTGCTAAAAGTGAGGAAAACTTTCAAGATTTAATTAATGTAGCCGTCACAGAAAGTAAAGAGAAAGGTCTCTTCCTAAATATAAAGAAAACAGAAGTAGTGGTTATTTCAAATAAACAAAATACCACACCTTGTAAGATTAAAGTGAATGATATAGTATAAAACAAGTCGATCAATTGAAATATTTAGGTACAACGATTACAGTAAAAAAAAAACAACATTCAGAAAAATGAAAAATATATTGTGTAACATGACCTTATCATTAGAGGTGAGGAAGAGAGATCTACAGTGCTATATACTAACATATGGATGCAAGTCGTGGACAATAAAATAACAGGAAAGTGGGAAATTATAGGCAATAGAGATGTGGTTCTACAGAAGAATACTGAGAATACCATAGACTGCTAGAAAAACTAATGTGAAGGTGATGAAAGAGTCAAATGCGAAACAGATCTTAATCAATAATATAAGAAAAAAACAATCTTCATTTTTTTATCACTTCATGAGACAGGGAGATTTAGAGAACATAGTCACAACAAGCAAGATTGAAGACAACAGAGACAGAGGGCGACAGCGTGAGAAAATATTAAACAGTTTGACAACATGGCATGGCAAAAACAATGATCTTGATACATAATACTGGAGATAGAGAGCTGTGGAAAGCCATGATCATCTACGCCAGCCAGCATGGCACCTGATGATGTCCTTAAGAGACAAATAAAGACATATAGTATCTCAAAAGCATAGTTTTCATAGAGCAATATGATGAGCAGTAATGATAAAGTCAAAAGCAATAATAATAAAAAATTATACACTTTATATGATACATTCTTATATCTCATTCAATATTTAAAAACACTGTGGCTGAATTAATATTTGGTTTGAACGTGTGCACATAAAATCATTTATAGTTTTATTTTGACTTATTTACAGAACTTGCGTGAGATTTTGTTATTCACTCCCTAGGGATTATAAGCATTCGAGTTCTTTTTTCCTGTGTAAAATGTGGGAGGATGGTTTCTCTAGAGTATTCTTCCATTGTTAGAGGACTCAATCTCTGTGTTATGCAATGCTATGGGAAAAAGCGAGGTGTACATGCATGAGATATCATTTGTAAGTAGGTGAATGTTCTCTTAAAGAGAACATACATTAAAAAATATAATACAAATTTGGACGGATTGGAAAGAAGTTTGTAGGAATTTTTTTTGAGTTAATAAATAATATAATTTTATTGTTGTTTATCACAGACTGTAATAATTGTAACATATTTACATTTGTTAAAATAAATCATACTGTGGAGACAGTATACACAAACAATTGCAACAATTTTAAGAATATGAATATTGAACAGTAATCAATTTTTATGATTTAAAGTACAATAAACAGATAAATGGAAGAGGTACCGATCTGTGGACATATTTTTTTGAATGGCATGTAGGATAAGTTTACTTGTCATGTAACATGCGAGAAAAAAAAATGAGCACCTGTTTCATGTTTACTTCATTTACTTGTGTCAATTTATTTGCTGATAAATGTTCAAATGAAAAGCTGCTACGTAGTCTCCCTTACACAGCATGACAACAACATTCTGTAACTGTTAACTACTCCAAACATATAGGCCTAGTTAACATAAAGAAAGTCCTAGATATCTGGTGAAACAAGTTTCCAAAATTGATCTTGTTTTTTCTGAAAACCTTGATAACTGCATACACAACGTTCCAAAGAATGACTCATGTAGAAATAGTGACATCTAGGCCTAGTTTTGATTGAAACCAGAGTAATCTCGATAAATGTCATTCGTAGAACTTTATATCTTGGAAAATTGATCTATATTAATCATAGATCAGCTGTGTTGACTATTCTCACTCATTACTAGGTCTATGATGTGGGGTGGAGGAGGGACACACACATTATCAATTAAGCCTACACTACAGATCGACATTCTGTGTGACTTCAAGTTCTAAATACTGAGCTACTACCCCATCAACATCTGATTCATTCACATTCTCTTGAATTCCATTTAAAAATGTCCTATCAACATCATCTGAATCATAATTTTTACAAAATTATGATGAAAATTGACGGTCATAATAAATCTTCCACAGTTCGGAAACATCAGCTGTTAGAAATGATCCGAAAATAGCACTGGAAGCGGCCATTACCAGTAATCACATCAGGGTTAAAATTAGCATGTCTTTTTTCATGGAACCGGTAATGAACACCAATCAAAATGACAGTGTATCGAGCGAGTGCAAACGGGTTATCCGGGATTGAATATATAGCGTGCACTTGCGAGCTATCAGGGATTTAATGTGTTAACCCATACGATCCTATTTCACTGAAAAGCGCTGGTGCAATAGGCCTATACTCCCACATCACTGAAACATTCTAGCTTTCACTATGTTAGATCTGGGCTATTATTAAATGTAGTTAGCTCCCATTTTAAAGTCTCTGATGCACAGAGAAAGTATTGATACATAATGTTTACAATTTCAGGTGCAGCTGAATTTTGTCAATATTTCAGGAATTTATTTAATCCATTCTATAAGCAGGATTATTGCATTGCCAAGCACATTTATGATTTAATGAAGAATTAAAAAAAGCTTGCTTCTTCTTCTTGTTCACAGTTTAACATACCGGTATCTATACAGCAAGTAGTAAAGCTTTCAAGAATCTAACTTACTGGCGAAGTAACAAATAATATTGTAAATAATAAAGTATTAGAAAATAAATAATTAATGGGTCCTCATAATTGGAACACAAAGCAACCTTTTAATTGTTATCTTCCCTTTCTTGTACTAAACAAGATTATGTTTACAATTCTCTTCTCCTCTGGAAGTCATTGTAACCATTCATGACAGTTCATAATGACTATTCATACGCCCGCATGTTGCCGGGGCCCAAAAGGGGAGCAAAGAATAGCAACACTGTTTACCTTCCACGCATGTCGTAAAAGGCGACTAAGGAGGTTATGGGATGAAGTTGGCTGTCCCATCCCATATAGGGCCAGTGACCCAAAGCCATGCTGAAGTCGGATGTGTTAGACCAAAAGGCGCAGATATTGCAGCAATGCTGTAAACCATGACACAGCGCATTCCGTTCTGTGGACTACATCCTGCTAATCTGCAGGAGTTTGAGAACGAACGAAGAAGAAGAAGACTATTTATACACTAAACAAATTTATCACCCAAGAAAATGTTGCAGGCAATGATTTAATAGTGTCATAAAGTCATTAATAGAAAAATATTTAGGGAATGAAATGGAGATAACAGGTTAAATGTGTGCTTGTTTTTATTATGCAGATAAGAATCAATAAATGTTGCCCAATTGTGTCAATTTTGTTATTCAATTAAAGTTATATAATGAACGGAATGCCATTGTCACCCAGGGCCTGGACTTCTAGTTCAGGGTGAAAAGAATAGGACCACTGTATACTTTCAAGGCGTGCTGTAGAAGGCAACTAAGGAAAGTTGGGGGAGGGGGGAATATACTGACAACCTGTCATCTGTGAATCGGTAGCACAACATAAAAAAATGTCAATATTAATAATAAAAGACAGAATGACATGATGAAAAAAATATAGATCAGACATAGGGAAAAAATATTTCCCCCCATTGTTAAAAGTTGACTTGTTCTTGAACTATCAAATTTGTTCTGTGAGAGATTGAAATGTTGGCATCTGATGTAGTCACATGTGGTATTGGAAAATTCCCCCATAGATTTTAAATAAACCTGCTGCAGATCTTTACCCCAAACAGATATTTATCCCACCCACTCTTATCAGATATGATCGGCATATTAGTTAGTGTAAAACAGTTTAGTTTATTCTTTGTCATAATCAAGGTTTGTAGTAGAGTAAAAATGTTCATATAACATGAGAAATA
This sequence comes from Meghimatium bilineatum, assembly GCA_034231615.1. NCBI lineage: Eukaryota > Metazoa > Mollusca > Gastropoda > Stylommatophora > Philomycidae > Meghimatium > Meghimatium bilineatum. The sequence continues at coordinate 29,873,077 of CM067317.1, read as the reverse complement.
TGCAGCAGTAAATGTAAACAAGACTTTGAAGAATAGCATTCCATCTATGAAAGGCAATTGTGCCAATTAGTTAGTTAGTTAGTCGTTGGATCATTGTCATTGCACTCCGGACAAGTCCATAGGTGCTCAGATATTTCCTTGAGTGTATTCACCATTACACATTGACTGATGATCACAGTACGTCATTGATTGATCATTATTCTTTCTCACCCACGAAACTGCTCCTTTCTAGTGACATCACATTTTCGGAGATCCCTGTGGATTATCACTTGAAGCTACGGAGTTACGTGCTATGAGTGGTACTCTCGGCAGGTGGCTTGCCGCTTCGTTGAGAGGGACGGAGTACATATGGGAAACCGAGTACAGTGAAGTCAATCTTCTATGGCTTTTAAAACCCTTTTTAAACCTTCCCTGGATTTTTCACCGCTCAAAGCGAGCACCTCCGACTCGACCACTGTCGGACACCTTTCCCTGCACTCTCTATTGAGTGTTAGTAATCCTTCGAAGGCTGTCAGACAATCTGAGGGCGCCAGACTCCATTCAGCACCAGGTAGTACATCCTCCAATCTGCACACTCTCTGTATAACGTCCTCTGCACACCCCATTCACGACTTTCCTCTCTTAAGTCGACTGCCTTTCACTTTGATAATTTCTGGGTGTAAAGGGTGCTCTTTATCAACAGTGATTTGTAAGTAATCCTGCGCCCTACATATTTGTATTCTTTGCTCCGCAGTTGGGCAATCTAGTAGGTATCGCATAGCCCATGCTGACGTATCTCTCGTATACCCCAAAATGATTCGCATTACCTCATTCTGGATTCTATCCAATCTTTCTGTTTGAGTCCGACTCAGTGTCAGAATTGCCAGTGGGTACTCTACCATCACCACACCAATCCCTGGTACAGCAGAAATAGCAGCCTCTGTTCACATTGAGCAGCAGCCATAACTTTCATTGCTGCAAGACTTTTAATAGCCTTTGCAATGATATGGTCAACATGATCTTTGAAACTCTTCGGTCCAACATAACCCCAAAGTACTTCATTGTGTTGATTCTCTCGAGGACATCCCCTCTCAAAGTAACCGATGGCGTGGACGTGTTTACTATGTGATTATTTATGGAAATTGTGCGAATTTGAGCTAATGTATGGTGTTAAATATGTAATAGATAATATACAATAGATTTATATAAATTATATTTACACTTCTATTTTATACAAAGAAGCAGAATGCTGTTAAAAAGGCCTCTATAACGTCTAAGACAGAACAAGTATAACATATAAACAGAAAAGATATAAATACAAGAACTTAAATTTCCAAAGTCATGTCATATAATTATGAATATGGTGAACATGTCCAGGAAGCTATTTTTTGACAATAAAGTCAAACGTCAGTGTTGGCAACCTCCCAACCTATCTTGCAGGAAAACCTGGTTTTCGTTGTATATTCTGCTTGGCCTGTCCAAGTGCTACCTGGCGTGCATTACTTCCAAATTCAAGCGTGTTGCATGTTTCTGGATAGTTATTAGCATCAGGGCTGATGTTGACAAATAAGCAAGCCTGAAAATTAGAAATCAATTACCCATGAATAAATTATGAAAAAAATCAATACTAGTTTCTTCTTATGTGTCTAATGGAAATAAATCAACATAATAAAGTTTCACAAGACTAAAGACTATGCTTTAAAAGTTATTATAGCAGAATAAAGTACCGTAATCTACATTCTTAAAATGCCATCCAACTCAACTGGCATAAGTCATGTCTCTGTGTATTGGTATGTTCCTACAGCTTTCATTTATTTTACTGATGTGATGATGATAGTATGTGCGTAACTTCTCTCACTCTCAATTCAATTTGTAATCTTTTTCACACAATTATTGTTGTGATCTTTTGTGGCAATGCTATTCGTTTTTCTTCATATACAACAAAAATTTAGAAGTATGTCGTCCCATAGGATATGAGATGTATTCAACTTCACAATATTAAACCTCAGCTTTCATTCTGGGCTGGAACTGATCCTCCTTGTTTACTTCTCAAACTATGCCAGCCAGTGCCAAAGTGTTTGTTTGTACAAAGATAAAGGTATTTGAGTTACAATCCAGTGGTTGATCAGACTAGCATTATCTCCAGCATTGGCTGAGTAGTGATCCAACATTCCGTGACCTTCACAGAAAGTGTACCCATTTTCTAATGGCTGGCAAGAGTAATTGTTGTGTGCAAACTATGAGTGATGAGTGAACTAATAACTAGGTTTTGTGGCCAATGGGATTTACCAATTATTTACCAATAATTAAATGGGAAAGTGACTTAGGCATCACACCGCCATTGCTTCCAATGTTTACTTATTTATATGAGTGGGGGAAAATGAGACAGCCTTGAGACTTAAACACAAAAAATGTGAATGATAAATCAGTGTGCCAATGACTGAGCCAACTCTATTCTACATCTTTTTATAACACAAATAAAACAGCTTTCACTGTTCCATAGTGTATGTAACATTATTTACACATAGACCTTTCTCAGTCCATACACACTGCTTTCTTACTGCCAACAATATTTTCAATATTCTCATGTAAATCACACTTATGTGGTTTTCAGTGATTCAATTTTACATGATAAATTGGATGCATATAGACTTTTTAAATAATTGTTTCTATTGAAATATAATAGATGTCCATCACAGGCAGTCATAACTTTAGATATGCTGTTCACCTCATTAAGTGAAGATGAATGTAGAGTTCCATTCTGACAGAATTTACTGCCACTGCTAGGACAAATACGATCACATTTGATAAAGGTCGATCCCTATTGTAATACTTACAGATGCAAGGTCAGTACTAGAGGCATTACAATCCAATAAACTTCCAGAGTTAAAAGAGGTATTGTCCATAGTACAAAATAGGTGTAGAGTTATACTGCAATGGATTCCATCACACTGTGGAATAGCAGGAAATGAGAGAGCTGATCAACTCGCCAAGGAAGGTGCTAACATGCAGCAACCAGATGTACCAATCAGCTATCACCAAAAGAAATCCATGATAAAGGCACAACGAAAGCCTAACTTACCTCCACGGGATGACTACCACCTACTTAGCAGACAAGAACAGGTCATCATATTTCGACTGAGAACTGGACACAATAGACTAAACAGCCATATGTATACAAAATTTAAAATTGGCACAACAGCAAAGTGTAATTGTGGACAAGTCAACCAGACTTCAGAACATATCCTTCAAGAATGTGCAAACTATGACACATTAAGATGCACATACTGGCCTTCTGATAAACCAATGAATGTTAAACTATATGGTACAAAACAAGAAATGGAAAACACTGTCCAATTTATACAAGAAACAACACTGCAGATATAGACATTATTAGCAAACGAAAGAAGAAGAAGAAGATAAAGGTCGATGAGAGTTGTATATTTTCATGAAGAAAGTTATTCATGCCTTAGTAATATAATGTTCATCAGATTTGTGGCTCTTGTAGTGATGTTAATCGACCAAGAAAAGTGTTCATGTGTTTTCATGAAATTTTACACTGCTGAACGGACAGGATCCATCAATATATTGATTACGGTATGTCAAAATGATTCATTGATTAGCTTTCAACACTTGCGGCCATGCTTGCCAGTTTGTCAATTCACTCATTACTTTCAAAACCTGCATGACTATATAAGTAATATGAAGGTAATATTTCTGGTCACAGATAACGAATGTATTAGCACTGGATTAGAATAATAAAAGGATTAGAGGGCAAAGATAAGATTTGTATAGATACCTTCGCATCACCTCCAAGACAAGGTTTCAATATCTGAGTCAATTTAGAATTTCTGTAAGGAATGTGCAGCTGACTTTCTCTGAGTGCTGAAAATACCTGTGGGAGGGAGAAAAAAAATGGTGGTCAGAAATTAGAATGTAAGAAAAACTAATAATCCCCCCCCCCAAATAAAATAAATTATTTGCTATCATTCTACAGTGATGTAGAAACTAAGTAATATTAGTTTTATTCTGCTTCCATATTTTTCAACTTCCATGGCTGTAAAATACTAACAAAGATAATTATTTATAGCTATACTAGAGTGAACTCTGAAGGAGGAAAAAAAAAGGATACAGAAATCCATAATTCTTCTTATTTTTTTTTTCCTTGACCAAAGTCCATCAAAGCAGATTTGAATGATCATGCTTTATCAACTCCTAACGGCAAAAACAAACTCTCTCCAACTAATAGATTGTCATGTACATTTTGCAAGCATTTAAAAAATATATAACATAGGATGCACACTTCTTTTAAATTGGTAATATAAAAAAGTGAAAATAATTTCATTAAATAACTAACCTGACCCAGTGCAGATAATGATTTATTTATAGCTGCAGCCTCCACCAACCTTTGACCTGTAGCTTCAGTCTTGCTAATTCGTTCAGACCCTGCAAGGTCACATAAAGTAAGCACACCTCTAGAGATGGCACCCGTGACTTTGTCCTCACCTTCTACTGTCAGCATCACAACAAGATGTGACCGAGAGCTGAATAATAGCAAATGTAACTGTCAAAATGTCAAAAATGCTACCAATGTCAACAAAAAAACATCTTATCCAAAGTATCTTTATTCCAACCCTGTGCTACCAATGTCAAACTTGGTCCTTAACAGCAAAACATAAGAGACAACTGGTTACAACAGAGATGAGATGTCTGAGAAAAGCCACAGGAGTGACCAGAAGACACAGAATTAGAAACGATGTCATAAGAGAACGAGTGGGTGTCATATCAATTCTACAATACATACAAAACCAACAGATACAATGGTTTGGTCACCTAGTTTATAGAGCATATACGAAGAGAGGAGAAGCAGAAAGAAGAGCCAAGGGTAGATCTAGAGTACGCTGGATCGACAACATCAAATAGACATTACACGAACACCAAATAACATTATCTGAAGCTGCCAGAAAAGCGAGAACAAGAACATTGTATCTCCCTCGACACCTGTAAAGGGTAAATGAGGAAGGAAAGAAGAAGAAGAAGAAGAATGTCTAGTTGTACAGAATATTCTGCACCTAGCAACTTCAGCAATAATTTAGTTTCACAGTCAATAAATTTTTTCTGTTTGCATATCTTGTTATATCTATTTATGTTATTTCAGCACCAAATGTAGTGCTGAGAGCAGCTACCAGTGCTTTCCAATTCAAGTGATGGGATGCTGTTCTGCGTAATTCTTGCATGTTGCTTAGATCCATACTATAAGTATGGCTTCTCTTATAGTTGTTCTATGATTCTTAGAATAGGTCAGATTAATGTATGCTGTTGCTTTTTCTATAAAACGTGATGTCTTTTTACAATGATAGCTTATTAAGTCATTGGATAATCCTTGCCAATGTCTAAAATGGCTTATGATTCATGGTAGGAAAAGTCTTGCCCGTAAAATCATTTTTACTGATCCATTTTCAGGACCAGTAATCGCAGAGCATACTCCCTACTAATTCCTGTTCATAGTTTTAAAGAAATTTTGCACCCATAAACTTTTTTTCTGTTTTGGAATGCCATTGAACATGTGGAACATGTACTAGTGTTAGAATTATTGTAAACACTATACCTAACCCAAGGAAAAAGAAGAGAAATTAAGAATACAAAAACAAAAAGTGGCAGAAATCAATTCAGAAACAGACTCATCCCACTACTGTGTTTTTATTTATATAATATTATATAATATATCTTAATCATATTCCTCTAGCCTGTAGAAAAAATATTGCCTCCTTTTAGGTTCACGGAAGGTTAATAATATTTATTGTAGCAATATTCATAGAAGCCAATGTTTTGTGAATGAAAAATGACATCATATTACCATGCAATGTTGTCATAAAGGATTTTCTAAATGTATGATTATGTAATTTAAAAACAAAAATTTATACACCCTCTTAACAGGAAAGTACAAATTTAAAAAATGGGCTTATTAAACTATGTAATTAGCTCCCCTTTAAAGTATCAATGATCATCTCTGATACACAAAAACCAGTAGTGGATAAAGAATCAAGGAGAAGCAATAAAGAGCATTGATTGAGCTAGTGCTATGAAACACAGAACGAAGCAGAAATAAGAACTACTGGTCCTAATGTAATGTATGAAAACATAATAGCATCCGGAGCAAATATCACTAACATTTTCAATCATAGGTTGAAAGCAGAAGGCATCAGTATATTGTGGGGAAGCAGAGAATAGAAAAATTGTAACATGCCGTGCAAGTCATAAAGTGAGACTAAGGGAGCTGTATGTGAGATTTGCTACCCCATCTTGCAGAAGGTTAAAGTGACCCAAAAATGCCAAACTTATATTAAATTAGAATTTCAGCATATTATAGGACGTATTCCTTCAACTGCTGTTTAATTTTTAGACACTTGCCTTACATTTCTGTAACATTGTCAGATACAGGAAATGGTATGGACTTCGATGTGCTGAAAACCAAATTATAATAAATTGGGTCGTTTCGACTTTCGTACTAGTGGCAAAGAAGTCCGTGTAAAAACTTCCTTCAACCGAGAAACAATCCTGAACCACTGAGTTAGAAAGCCAGTTATCATAATCTCTACACTATCCTAACTTCCTCAATGTCATGACATAGGTGTCAACTATTACAGTATTTCCTGAATACAGCTGTATTGACAAAAATATGCATTTATTTAAATATAATTCAATTTTAGGGTGCAGATTTTCTTCTCTGAAAATTTTTACTAATATAAAGGTCTCAACCAATGAAATTGTTTTTGGTTACATGTGACAAGAGACTACCTGGGGATTCCCTTCTGACTAAAAATAGCACTTGCTGTGGATATTTTTGGTAACTTCTGAGTAAATCTTGCTTAAATATTACATGTCTTTTTTATGGTTATTTTTAGACTTTGAGAGATACTTCCTTGGGAAACCCTTGGAAAAAATAGCACATGCCAATTTCCGGGTCACATGAGTCAATCACGTTCTAATTAGATTTGCAAATATCCTTGACTTTTATGGCAGATCTAGGCCTAAGCTAAAAAAAAAAAGTTTAAATCACCATGCAGTTCTGTGCATGTTGCTATTCATATTTTATAAAAACTGGATATTTGTGAATTGACTTGCTTGAACATATTGAGGTAAGTTTATTTCATTATACTGATAATGAAATATCAAATATATTTAATTTGTTGATAACGTAGTACTCTCGGTGTTGGTAATTGTAGGTCTATTTTCTGTGTCAGTAATCCTAATATTTAATACTAGTCTACAATCACATATTTTAATAAATACTCCTGATTTCTATTATGTAAAGTGTCTAAGGCCTAGATATTTTTTTATCAGACTACTTTTATTTGAACACCTGCCACTGCAAAAAAATACTGTCTCTATAGGCCTAGTAATTTCATTTAATTTGAGATACCCATACTTTATTAGATGCTGATACAGTGGAAACCTGCTATTAATAATTGGCTATGACTGACAGAAATGAAAATGTTTGTAATAACCAAATTTAATTATATACAGTTTTGTCTCTTGCAGATTAACATGATGAAAATAGAAGTCTAAGTAGATTTATCTAATTTGCATGTGATCTTGGAACAATGTTAACTAAAATATTCAATTATCTGATTTCATTTATATACTTGCTATATAATTTATAGCAACACATTTATTTTAATCTCATCCAAATTCCTATGAATCAGATTTTTGGCACTTGTATGATGACAGAACAAAATTCAAAGAGACCAAAGATTGAAGGCAGAAAACTTGTTTCCGATACTGGCAGATTCCAACCAGAATGGATACACCTTTACCCTGGTATTAAAGACACATAAAAAATTGGAGTCACACATGCTTACTGTAAGATGTGTAATAGAGACATTAAAGTTCTGGTCTATATGATTTGAAATTCATTTCAAATACGATTTGAAATTAATTTCAAATGATTTATTTCAAATCCAAAATGCATGAGCAAAGCATGAATGATATGTTAATTTCAGAGAACAAATCACCTGGTTGAATTCATCTTTGTTGAAGCTGTCTTCCTATTTTTATCTCCTAATTGCATTACTTCTTTAATATCTTTGACTTCATTCACTGGGACTTCTGTAATATTTGGAATCTTCACAATATTTCCTATCAGCTGGAGATCAAGAGTTTTGGCATCTTCAGTCAGTAAATCCTGGATAGTTTCATTATAAATTTCCACCATTGATATCTGTGGAAAATAGGAAGACATTTAGTAGCAAAGTATTTCTCAATGTGAATTAATATTTTACATACAGTCCAACTTGCAATAACTTACTATCTATGTTTGAAATGGAATGTCTAAGAAAAGCAGAAAACAAAGTACAAAGAGGTCATGTGAGGAATGCAGAGATTAGAAGAACTATTGGAATGTCTGTGGTTAAACATTGAAAAACAGAGGCTGAAATTGTTCTGTCACTTAATAAGGATGAACCCATATTGGCAAGTAGCAAGAGCATTCAACATGAGAATGGAAACACCAAGTTGCAGAGGAAGACCATGAAAGGTAATTGTGGGAATTACTGACATTCTGAGACATCACAATATTACTGCATATCAAGCATCCCATTGTTCCACAGCCCAAAAACTTATCATCATTCAATTCTGTGACGTCTAAAAGCTGAAACAGAAAAATGACAATACATAGATAGACCTGCAATAGGAATCAGCACAGCACAGTGCAGCAAGATAAATATGTGAAATTTCTTCTTATTCTGCATTCGTTCTCAAATCTTGCAAATTAGCAGGATGTTATCTGGAGACGTGTTGTGTCATGGTTTACAGATTATTTGCACCTTTTAGTTCGATAAACCTGGCTTTAGCTTCTAGGTCACTTCGATACTTTATGGGATGGGATTTATAACTTCACGTCTGAAATTCTTAGTTACCTTTTATAATATTTATGCAGGTACGGTAACAATGTTGCTATTCTTTGCTATCTTTACAGACCAATCAACACACAAAAATGACATAAAAATTTGATTGTTTATTTTGTGAGGATAATTACCTTTGGTTTTGTTATAAACTTGAAGCACAATATACCTACACACACATCTCAAATCATACAGATAAATCTAAGTGGTTACACTTGAGTAAATACACTCGGTAATACTCACAGACTCTCAAAGCATGCTGTGTAAGATAGAAAAGTACATGCTGAGAAAGGAATGGTGGGACTTATTGAATAACTCAATTGTACAGAACATTACATGGATATACTGCCCTGGTCATGCTGGGGTAAGAGGAAACAAGAGAGCCGACTTATTGGCAGGTAATGCAGGGATAGACAGCACAATGCTGAGTAGAGATAAAGCAGACTTGATCAGGGCAGTAATAAATTCATTTCAAAATGAAGATGATGTCACCGAGGTTGAGAAAGTACACATACAGAAAATGTCATAAATTGGAGTATCTAGAAGGAGGGAAGGAAAAGTAATTTTTTTTGGTGAAAGTCCTGAAGACTACACAATCAATACCTGAATGGGACTCTGAGTCTACATACACTGGGATGGCTTCTGGCACAGAGAACAGAGCCCTTATGAGAGTGCCCCACATGCTGTGATGCTAGTTTCTAATCAAGAATTAAGAAAAGCAAAAGAGGAAAAATTGAACAAAATGACAAAACATACAAGCAGTGAAATATACAAACCTTCAATTTATACATTTTGGTTTCACTTCTTTCTTTGCAAACTTTCAACAGCTCTGAGATTGCTCTGTTTGGATATTAATATATTAATTACTTGTAACAACACTTTTACAATGCAAGAATGCAATATATGAAAAAAAAATAAAAGTTAAAGTAAAGTAGTCTTTTTCTTCTTCTGCACTCATTCTCAAAATTCTGCAGATTAGCAGAATGTAGTCTGGACAATATAACATGTTGTGTCATGGGTTACATGGATTGGATATGATATCTGAACCTTTTGGTTTAACAAATAAGACTCAAATCACAAAGAAACATCTAGGTGGCTATACTCGGGTAAAAGCAGAGGAAGAAATGAACAAGATCTCTGCAGAAAAGCTTACAGCCAATGGAATCTTGTGACCAATATAATAGCACAAATGTATTTTATGATTAATAATAAAGTTTCTATCATATAAGCCTACATATATAGGAGATTAAAAACCCACCATGCACATGTTGTGGCTAGACAGAGCATGCAGAATTTATCACACAGCCAAAAAATTCTCCTATCCCTCCCTAATGGAAAAAAACATGCAGCAATAACCATCTGAGTTTAGACTTCTGGGGTAGTTTGATCCACTAGAGAATGGGGCAACCAACTCCATCCCCAAACCTTTGTAGTCATCTCTTGTGACATGCATAATGACTGTCAGTTTCTCCAAATGGCTAGAATAGAGGTGTTTGGAGGACTTTCTGTGCTGATGACTAATATAACACCCCCATGACACTGATGGATTATGGGTCTTAGTACAGTCAAATCACATTACAACTTCTTCTGGACATACAAAATATTTATGTAATAACAGAAATTTGCTATATATAGTATAAACAATAGAGAATAGAAATAACTGGGAATTTTAAAAAGTATTGTTAAAAAGAGATCTTCAGTTTAAACATATGCACTGTAATGGATTAAGAGGAGGGCAAAAAGAAAGTATGGATTGATAGATTTAAGAATCTCCACACTAAAGCAAGGACCTGAGAACAGAGAGACTTTGCAGGATTTTTGTGTTGATGTTTCTAGAATGGTATCCCTATGATCATGAAGGGTTATGGGTTTGATGATGATGATGACTATAAGGGATTGCACAAAGGAACAAACAAAGAGATTCTGACAGCCCCACTGTGAGTGACCAAACAAAGAGATTCTGACAACCCCACTGTGAGTGAACAAAGACATTCTGACAGCCCCACTGTGAGTGAACAAACAAAGAGATTCTGACAGCCCCACTGTGAGTGAACAAAGAGATTCTGACAGCCCCACTGTGAGTGAATACAGATATTATGACAGCCCCACTGTGAGTGAACAAAGAGATTTTGACAGCCCCACTTTGGGTGAACAAAGATATTCTGACAGCTCCACTGTGAGTGAACAAAGATATTCTAGCAGCCCCACTTTGAGTGACCAAACAAAGAGATTCTGACAGCTCCACTGTGAGTGAACAAAGATATTCTGACAGCTCCACTGTGAGTGACCAAACAAAGATATTCTGACAGCTCCACTGTGAGTGAACAAAGATATTCTGACAGCTCCACTGTGAGTGAACAAAGATATTCTGACAGCTCCACTGTGAGTGACCAAACAAAGATACTCTGACAGCTCCACTGTGAGTGAACAAAGATATTCTGACAGCTCCACTGTGAGTGAACAAAGATATTCTGACAGCTCCACTGTGAGTGACCAAACAAAGATATTCTGACAGCCCCACTGGGAGTGAACAAAGACATTCTGACAGCCCCACTGTGAGTGAACAAAGAGGTTCTGACAGCCCCACTGTGAGTGACCAAACAAAGAGATTCTGACAGCCCACTGTGAGTGACCAAACAAAGAGATTCTGACAGCCCCACTGTGAGTGAACAAAGATATCCTGACAGCTCCACTGTGAGTGACCAAACAAAGAGATCCTGACAGCCCCAATGTGAGTGAACAAAGAGATCCTGACAGCATTGTGAGTGAAAAAAACTATTAAAGGAAATAATCTAATAAATATTTTTTTTGACATTAACAGACATGATACTTTGTTGAAGACCTTACTTGAGTTGAGAGGCAGCAAACAAGAAGTATGAATGGGAGGTAAATATCATGAGATGGAAAGAATACAGTCTATTAGAGTGTACCACAAGGGAAAGAGACAGAGGGAATTGGAGATTCATTGCAGTCAACCTTTGATATGCTGATGGCATTTGATGATGATAAGTAATGGTGGAAGAAGATGACACAAAATAGAAAGTTACAATTTATGTTGAACAAGGTGGACTGGCAATACATACCTTTCATCTTGTAAGAATTGCTGTAATTTTTAAATCATTTACTTATCTCGTTATGCACAGGTAATTGTGCATCTGGACCATTCAGAAAGCAAAGGCAAACTACTGGAAATATTTATATTGCCTAGAAAATTACTACAGAAAATAATTCAGGGTCGATGGCTATGCCTATGTCCAAAATAAGACACACTACCAATTTAAAAAAAACAACTTAGGTTTCATTGATTACATCATATAGACTGTTTGTATTTTCCAGCAGAAAAGTACTCTACATACAGAATATGGGCAGAATTCAGGGTCAAAACAGAAAACATAAGGGAAATTTGGGGTTTAAATGAGAAGGTTTAGAGTACAATGTAACAATAGGCAAAATTGAACGGAAAAGAAAATACTGCTTGGTTTGACATCATGGCATGGTAGAAAGTCAGTAGTAGAGCAGATACACAGTACTGCAGATAAAATTCTATGGAGATCAATGAATGCTTATGCCACCCAGCATGGCGCATAATGATGATTGGGGTTTAAATACAGAATGATGATTCTTGAAGTTGGCAGGCATGAATTACAGACTCGGGTTATGAAAAAAAATGTTGGTGAGTGGAGTGACAATTATAATCTTATGTTAAGTAGAATGAGGTAGAAGTATGTTAAAACATAGAAAGCAGAAGGACTCAACAATCTACAATCCTTTTTTAGCTTATGTTTAAACACAACTAAATTCAGCAATTAGACTAACTTCAATGTATCTACACATGGTGCAGTTTGAACACTCAAAGAAGCTCACCTAATGTTTATCCCAGGATTGTTTTCAGGACCTATCATTGTGAAGGTTTTACCAGATCCTGTCTGCCCATATGCTAATAAGCAGACATTATAACCATCAACACATGATGTGACGATTGGCTGTGTATCTGTAAAAATCTGGCAACATAAAGAAAAGTGTATACTTTCAGTTGAATTTAAGGCTCAAGATACAAATTTCAATATGAAGAAATACTACAGAAGGTTCTCTTAACAACACAAGGGTACCCCTATAAACAGGTAACAATACTTTCTGACAATATAATACATTTAAGAAGCATTCACTACGGCTAAAACTCCCAAATAATATGCTTCTGTAATCAGCATAGACATGTTATTGGTCTATATACTCTATTCAGAGTGTAGTTTCTGCTACAGCCAATCTGAAAGCATTTTGAATCTGTTGAAGCCGCATTGTATCTTTCTAATGTAAACTATTAGCATTCTTCTTCTTCTTCTTCTTTCCTTCCTCATTTACCCTTTACGGGTTTCGAGGGAGATACAATGTTCTTGTTCTCGCTTTTCTAGCAGTTTCAGATAATGTTATTTGGTGTTCGTTTAATGTCTCTTTGATGTTGTCGATCCAGCGTACTCTAGGTCTACCCTTGGCTCTTCTTTCTGAAGAAGAATTTCATATTAGCATTGACTGCAGTTATAAAATAGTGTCATTTATGTTACTATTTAAATGTATCCAAAAGATATTTGGTATGGAGAAATTCTTTCTTCTTCACTCATTCTCAAACTACAGCAGGATGTAGTTCAGAGAACATTTTGCATTTTGTCCTGGTTTACAAATCAGCTTCAATATTTGTGTCTTTTGGCCTGACACATCTGACTACGGGATGGCTTCTTGGTTACTTTGACCCTATATGGGATGGGACAGCCAGCCCCAATCCCAAAAACCTCTTCAATCATCTCTTAAATAGTATCATTTGTCATCACCATTTACTATGTTTTAGTAATGTCCTTGATCATGTCCTTTATTATGAAGGGCAGTTTAGTAACCAACTCTTCAATGTTTTTTAAAATTTATTTCACGCAATTAACCACAAAATTAATTTAAAACTTATGCAATGTTTTTGTGAAAATGTTCCAAACATCCATTAGATGCTTTAAATTTGGTCTTCATAACTTTTATAATGATTTTCTAGCATACTTATGGGATGCTTTCTTGCCTCCGCACGAACCACTTACAAACCACTTCCACAATATATCATTAATGTCTCCTTTGCAATCACAAGTTCTCTTGTTATGTTTCACTTGCACAATTTTTCCACAGCTCCAAAATTTCACCTCTATTTTTTAGAATTACCTACACTTGATTTTTACTAACATTTAACATATTCCTGACCCTAAATATTGACAGCGTCCTTATGTGCATGAGTTCTCTTTAGCATACAAGAGAATCTTTGTTGGTACAATATTGCATAATGTACTCTATTGTTTTCATCTTGTGTGACTTTGCTGATAGATGTCATAAATCTCTGCCTTCTTATCTCACCACTAAGCTGCTGGATCTATTCATAGAAAGACTAAACTGGCATTGGCATCAACTACCAATATTCAGCTGCATATTTATGTTTTTTCTAAGTTTTTATGGAACATATTTTTACTTGGAGTTTTGCAGTTCTTTCCTATTTTATGTTTTTTCTTCAACTTAGTGGTAGCACCTATTTTTGCAGTATTTTTTATTTATTTTTAGTGGAAACATGTATTTTTGCAATTTTTATTTATTTCTAGTGGTAACGCTAATGTTTCCTTTTTTTGTTCTAATTCTTTTACTGATTTTAAATTAATTACTTTTATTATTTCCTTTGATTGTTTACTTTCTTCTTCTTCTTTCGTTCACTTGAAACATGTCTATATCTGTAATTCTGTCTTCTTAATAAAACTCACTGTCTTTTGTAGTTCATACAGTGTCCCATAGAGTTTTGATTCCAGTGTTGTTTCCTTGTGCCTCAGCGTTTCATGCTCAGAACACTCTTGAAGTATATGTTTGGCACTATGTGCTGCCTGTCCACATGTACACATGGCAGTGTTGCCAATCTTGAACTTTGTATACATGTGACTGCGGAGTCGGTTGTGTCCTGTTCTGAGACTTAGAATTATAACTTGTTCTGATCCGTTGATAATATGATAGTCATCTTGTGTTGGTGTTTGTGGCTTTCTTATTGACTTGATCATCTGTTTTTTCTGATGGTAGGTGATTGGTATATCTGGTTGGTCTTCAGCAGCACCTTCCTTAGCCAGTTGGTCTGCTTTTTCATTTCCTGGTATTCCACAGTGAGAGGGTATACACTGCATGGTTACCCTATACTGGTAAGACAATTCGCTAAGTAGTTTTTTCAAGTCTGTTATTTTTCCAGACTGGAGAGCTTGAAGCACTGACCTTGCATCTGTCAGGAATACCACAGGCTGTAGGTCAGAGTTGGAGTTCAGCAGTTTTTTTAGCTGCCACACTAATTGCCTGGATTTCAGCATCATAATTATTGCAGAATTTTCCTGTTGGTGTTCTGATGGTATCTCTAGGCTTGTGTGGATATTCTATATTGGTTGTTTACTCACCTTCAGCATATCATCTAAACTTAGGGTTTCTTGTTGTCCACATGCATAGGCAGCAGAAGTACATGTAATAATGTGTTTACATAGTTTATTTTGTAAAATTGTGTTCGCGTCGTAGTGTAAAGTTATATAATAAAATATTTAGGTTTAGACCAGAGTTTCTGACACTAATTCTAATTCATAGCATAGAGGCATAGAAAACATGCTGCCTGGAAAGATAAAACAAGACATAGGCCTACACAAGATGTGTGTTTGTTGTTCTGCTATATACTGTGAATAAAGATCAAACAATTCGGACAGCAAATGTCAGAGCTGAATCATGATTTTTACAAAGCATGAAATTTATTATTATTATATCCCTATCATTTTGTATTATACCTAGAACCTATAATTAGAATATAGGATCTTCTTCTTTGTTCATTCTCAAACTCCTGCAGATTAGCAGGATGTAGTCCGGAGAACGGAATGCGTTGTGCCATGGTTTACAGCATTGCTGCGATATCTGCGCCTTTCGGCCTGACACAACTGACTTCAGCATGGCTTTGGGTCACTGACCCTATATGGGATGGGACAGCAAACTCCATCCCATAACCTCCTTAGTCGCCTTTTACGAGATGCATGGAAGGTAAACAGTGTTGCTATTCTTTGCTCCCCTTTCGGGCCCCAGCAACACACGGGCAAGAATATATGATTATTATTAATACTAGATGTATATTATTTTTGTAGTGAAAAATAAATTATAATTAAAACTTATTCTTGTTGTAGTGACAGCAAATAATTGTATCTAGGCCCTACACATTATAATCAATAAATACACAAGATAATTAAAAAAGAAAATATATTATCCATACTAACATTATAATAAAATATTATCCATACTAACATTATAATAAAATATTATCCATACTAACATTATAATAAAATATTATCCATACTAACATTATAATAAAATATTATCCATACTAATACAAGCATGTTCTTTATTCTATGCAATCTGTGCACCTTTCATACTTAGAATAAAACTATCAGATATATCAAAGCTCAAAAGGTGTAGGGGATTGGCTTTACTGTACTCCTATCTATTTTATACCTCTCAAGGAAGGATGTTAGTACCTGGGAAAGTACCACTTATAACACATAACTCCATAGCTTGAAATGACAATTCCCAGGTATATCTCTCTTATTCCCGAAAAAATCCTCTTATAAACAAGATGTCGCAAGTGGGGCTTGAACCCATGATCTCTTCAGAACAAAGCAAACAGCATTACCACCCACTACTCCAGGTAGATTCCTTCCCACTAGCAAAAGCAAAGGCCTGATCTGTTGTAGTATTTTTTTTTGTGTTAGACCAAAAATCTATCCTTGACAATCTGTAAGGTTTTTCAGCTCATTTGTGTGTGTGTACATATTTGTATTTTAGAAAGTTGATAATAATGTACTGCTCTCCTGAAATTATTTATCTTTTCCAAAGTTACTCTGGGCATTCATTTTGGAACATTGAACATTTTCTGCAAGGCTTATTTTTTGTTTTCATTTCCACATAATCTAGTGGAATTTAACATTTTCAACTACAAAATTACAGGACCCGAAAACATTTCTATTGATGACAAATCTTCATTTAATAGAGTAACCTTTAAAAATAATTTATTTAGCAAATAATTTTACTGTATTAAATTCAAGTTATTATATGCTAATTATATCTAGTTTGCATACTTATATATTCATACCTGTTCTTGCATAGCATCTAATGTATAAACTTTATCAAAAGAGAATGTCTTCTTGGATCCTTCATTACTTGTGACCAAAATATCTTGGTCTGACTGAAATTTTAGACAATTCTGAGCCCGGTCATCTCTTCTTGCCCGACAGAATACACGAATATTTCCTCTGAGCTCTTGCAGCTGAGATAGAAAAAAACATATTCAGCAATAAAACATGATGAGAAAAGTTCTGCTAACAACACTACAACTACAACACTGCAATATAAAAAATAGGTGTGAAACTAGAGAAAAATATGGAAGCAAAATGTCTTAACAACTGCAGATATTTGTGATACTGATGTTTCAGACAATTATAGAAGTGTTCTCTAGGAAGATTTAGCTTCATTAGTGTTACACATTGGTTTAAACTGTTTATGGCCATAATTTAATTAAAAATTACAAGAATTAAAATTGTGCACTAAAAGTACTGAAAACATAATAAAATCAGTTTCAGTGCATTGAAATGCAATTTAAAGCTCTAATTCTAATAATTAGATAGCTGGTGAGTTTCCTTCATCAAGGAGATTAAAACTGCATTTTGTTTTTTTTATTCTGCTTTGACAACAACTAAACAATTCTAAGATAAACAATTCTACCAACAACAGTTGTAGTTGTTTGTGTGACCCATGAAAATAAGCAAAATTTGATATATTTTCCAATTGGCCTATAAATAATTTTTTTTCTCGAAATATTACATTTTATGGATAGAGACATTTAAAATGGCAAAATTTTACAAATTGGGACATTAAATGGCCAATATGGCAACTCTGTGTTGTATACATTCTCTGTTATTGTTTATAAGATTTACTAAATATTTCATGCAGTTATAGATAAACTATTGTAGTAATTATTATTTCATGAAGCTATTGATAAACTATTATAGTAATTCTTCTTCTTCTTCTTCTTCTTTCGTTCACTTGAAACATGTCTATATCTGTGTAATTATTATTAATTATTATTAGTCTGAGTGGTGTTGAGGTACAGAGTGTGTCTTTGATGGCCAAAGTACAGGGTTCATATCCTGCTAAATGCAATTGTGCATTCAGACTACTCAGAAGCAATTGCAAAAAACTGAATGTAAAGACTGCCTAGAAAAATTACAACAGCTAAACAATTTTGGATTTATGGCTACATTCTAAATAGGATATAATACCTATTTTTTAAATTGATAAATTTGTATGATTGGCATAAGGTAAATGCCAGTTAGTTTAGTTATTGAGTTAATTTTAATGAATGCATTATTTATATAAACTATCACAGAAAGTGTGGGGGATATAGCATGCCATGGATATAGATATAATTAACACCTGACACCAAGATACCTATGTATAACACCAAGAACAGAATTTGATATAGGTCATAACCTATGTACAGGTGAAAACACTGTATCAGGCTTATGAGAAGGATTGTGGAAAATGTGAAGAATTGAGACTCAAGATCATAATATTCATTTAATTCTACTGATGAGAGTTTATTTATCTGAACTACTCCTAGATAGACAAGGTTTAAGAATTAACACTAAAAAAATGCATGAACAACCTGTACCAAAAGTATTTATAGGATTACAAAAATATTGAGCCAAGTGTATGTGTATGGTAGTGTAGCACTATCTATACAATATTTAACTCACTATACCTGGTTATAAAGAAGACGCCGTTGAAGAGTTTCCTTCTGGTAAAGTGCTCTGATCTCCTCCAATTCTTGCTGAGAACCAATACCAGACTTACTCAGATCAGATGCTGTTTTTATTGCCTATTGCAGAAAAATGTTTCAAACAAATGAAATAAATAAAGGAATTACCATGTAAACATTTTCAAGATTCTAAATAACAAAACTGGCAGGCTTAGATAACTTTATTTAAAGTAAAAGAGTTTTAAATAAAGTTCTATAGTTTATAATGAAAATTTTATGTTACTATAAGTTTGAAAATAATGCTGTATTCTGCTAACTCTTAACTTGGCATTAAAATTATATATTGTAGATAACGCAGTCCAGGATCACCGTAAACATGATACATCATTGTTACAGATAGACCCTCAAATTTTGTTTCATTTCTATCATAAATGAATTTGGTAAATAAAACAAAAATCTTGTATTACAATGTGATCAGACACTGGTAGCATTTTCATTTTAATTAAAATTTGCTCGATCAAGATAGATTTAGCTGTTGTGAAATTAGCAAAATAGCTTCATCTTTCACAGATAAGAGAGCTCAAACATTTAGCAAAAATCAGGCTTTATTATTTTTCGAGAGTTTGATAGCTGATAATAAGTTTAATAATATAATTAGCTGATAATAATAATAATTTGATCATAATGATGCTGCAGAAATCCATGCAAACAAATGTGACAACAACAATCTGCTGAGCGCCAATCTTGGTTCACAGCCTGCAGTATCTCTGACAGAAGCAAGATCAGCACTCCAGTCTAGAACACTACCAGACTAGCAAATACTACTGACAGAACTAAGCAATCAGCTTAAAGTAACTATGCAGTGGATACAATCGCATTGTGGAATACCTGGAAATGAGAACAGATCATCTGGCTAAGGAAGGAGCTGCAGATGGTCAACCAGATGTGCCAATAACATACTATCACAAGAAGCAGATGTTCAAAGCAATTAGAAAGCCAACTCCACCAAGATGACTACCAAATTATAAGCAGACCAGACCAAATTGTGATTTTGTGTCTCAGAACAAAACACACACGACTCTACATCCACATGTATACAAAGTTCAAGATTGACAACACGGCCATGTGTACATGTGGAAAAATATCTCAGACAGCAGAGCATGTTCTTCAGGAATGCTCAGAATATGAAATGTTTAGGTACAAATACACTGACCCAAAGAAATAACAGTGGAAGAAAAACTCTACAGATCTCTGTACAAGCTACAATACAGTCAAGTTTATAGAAGAGACAAAATTTCAGATATAAACACATTCCAGGTGAAAGAAAGAAGTTGATTATGATGGTACAGATAAGTAGTATGCACAGCACAGCAAACTAAAGCTGAAAAAATGCAGCAGTTACTACTGTGTGGTGTGAACTTTCTCTCTTTTTATCAGCTCTACTGATTTTAGAAATCCAGTATGGGGGGGGGGGGAAGAGGAGAAGAGATATTTTGTAAATTTTCGCAATATTATATTCAGTTCTTAAATTTGACATGGTACACAAAAAATGACATAAAACACTACGCAGCTGAACGATTTACTTCAAATAAAAAATTATGATAAGTAACCGGACTGTAAAATAATCTGTCTCATTAAAAATTGAATAGAAATATTTCAAAAGATGAAAAATTTAAATTGAGCATAACAAACTACATGTCAAAAAATGTTTTGTTCATCTAACAAGGAACATTGTGGTATTTGTGATTTAATTATTGTATTTAATTTTTTACAGTTCTTATATTTTTATATTGTGAATGCATTCCACATTCAATTATCTTTCTCTTTGTACTTTATATGACCTCTACAGCTAATATGTTGACTTCAGAAAACTTTTAGCTAAATCATGTTACAGTACAAAAACTCAGACGAAAATTAATTCCATCCAAACCATAAAATAATTTTGTCCTAAAAGAGTTAAATTAATTATTTAACTAATTCTACTTGTTATATTTCATCATGATCAAATTTGGTCTCACCTCCTTGATAATGGCATTGACTGACCCAATATTTCTCAAAACATCCATTTTCAAATGTACATGTGACTTGTGAAGATTTTTCACTTTGCTATTCAGTTGTTCTAGATCCTGAATGGAATTACTATCATGAATTATGGCAGCCTGTGAAAACACATTAATCACATTTAGAACACAATATAGTGCAAAACAGCAAGTAATATGAACATTTTATTAGACTACAAAGTTACTGCTGTTGGTATAATGCTGACCAAATTAACCCTAGAATGCCAATGGTCACAGAAAAATATGTTTCTAACATTGCATTTGCCCAGGATTAAATGGCGGGAAAAAGAATTTTTATTATATAGTATAAAGTCCCCCATCAAGGCCAGTCTCTTGCCATGAAGATGGGACACTTAAGTACATAATAATGTCTGAAAATGTAGTCTGGCTACCCACATCAGATCCAAAAATACTATTTGCTCTAGCAAGCTAAGTTAAGTTGAGAGGGGACTAAAAATGTCCTAATTGTGATAAAAGACCATGAGACAGCTAGCATTGCACTGAACTGAGACAGAAAGAATACACTGCTAACCATGGCATATTGTTATGATGGATATAGAGTGGTGATGGGGGGGGAAAAGTGTGGAGATTCGCAATACCACCTAAGCACATGATGTGACATGGTCATAGAAATGTTGTACAGAATCAGAATCCATGAAAACATTCTGAAGAAAGTGTGCACCTATGATTAGACTAAAGATTTTGCAAGTGATACATTTGCCTGCCTCTACTTTGCTTAAAAATGGAAGAAAAAACTGTCATGGTTTAACCTCAGCATGATACAAAATTCTGTTGCTGAAATATTGACTGAAAAAATTCAGGAGAAAAGATGAACTTTTAAAAATCACTTTATTAAATTTTTATAGACATTTTCATTCAGACATGCCGATCCAATGAGAGCTACTGGGCAAATGATACAATGGAGAATCATAGCAGATGGTTTTATACCCAGTCTTTGAACTTTTTAATCTGACAATATTTTTTTAATAAGCTAGGCCCATCAGTGTTGCACTTCAACCAACATCTATTTGTGCTCTGATCTCTTTCTTAAACAAGAAGATCCTAGCAACAGTGTACAAACAATGCAGAATAGGTAGAATATCCTGAAGTAGATCTACAATGCAGCTGTTTTGATGGTATTTTATTTGCAGGATTTCTTCTTCTTCCAGAATTAATCTCAAACTCCTGATGATCAGCAGCATGTAATCCAGAGAAAAGAATGTATTGTATCATGGCTTACAGTATGGATGGGATATCTGCACCTTTTGGCTGACACATCTGACTTCAGCATGGCCTCTGGGGTTACTTTGACCCTCTATGAGATGGGGCAGCCAAACTCATCTTAAAAACTTAAATAGATTCTTACAACACGTGTGTTAGGTAACAGTATCACTATTCTGCACTCCTCTTTTAGGCCCAGCTATACACTAGTGAATGTAGGATTTAAAAATTGATCTATTAAATTATTTTCAAACAGTTACTCTTATTGATTTCTACCTGGTGACATGATTTTTAATATATGCATAAGACATTCAAATTTTATTATACACTATTTATTAATTTTAATATAGGACTGCATTTGATCATGCTTTCTTGAGGTAACCTTCATTACACAGATGGCACTTGATGATGACTAGAGGTAAGGTTACTTTGAAAATACTTTCATGAACCATCTCACTTGTGACTCAAACTCAGAACATTTAGGGCAAAAGGTCAATGTCAAATCATAATGCTAGGGTCACATTCTAACCTAGAGGATGGGAAAAATATGAACCATTGGCAACACTGACCCTCTAAGCCATTTTTACTGACTCTCCAAGCTGATTTATAAATACTATATGCACTGGTTCCTGAGCTAAGGAAATACTATCTGCTACTAAAAAAAAATACTAAAGAAATCTTTATGGTCTCATTATACACAAGAAAAGCTCAATTCAACCTAAAAAAGTTGCACACCTCTGCTCTAACCTGATGATAAAGATGAAATCATGTGCTGTGAAATAATACCACAGTGTAAATTATAACATGTTCCTACTGATGTAATAGAATGCTACTGATAAAATCTAAGTCTGTAAGCATACACACAATACTAATTAATGTGCGCACACACTGGGCAGGACACATGGTTCGCATGAAATATCAGTCTACTAAAAAAGTAGAAAGAGTGAAGAATAGGCATAGACAGTCAACTTCAATACTGCTACTCAAAGATGACGATGATTGGCTCACAAGGCTGGAGGACCAAAGAAGCTTTCTAAAGACATTCTTGACATCACCGACTCACTTCAAAATAGACACAAATTCATGGGAGAGTATTTCAGACAGATCTGACTGGCATCACAGAATAAAGAGCGGTGCAGCAGCTGCAGAGAATCTCAGACATCATTAAAAAAAAGTAAAGTAACCCATAGCATTTATTAATGCCGTAGGGGTGTGAGATGTTAGCGATTTCACATTTCACAGGCTCTGCAAATGAGGGCAGTAGCATTCTCCTCTCCCTCGCAGTCTTTACTTCCCGGATTAATCCGGTACCCATTTAAGGCTGGGTCGACCTGGGAGCCGTTGCGATCTGAAAACATTTCCACCTCAGCTGGGGAATGAACCCAGGACCACTCATATGCGAAGCCAGTGCGCTAACTACTGCGCTAATTCGGCTCCCATCAGACATCATGTTGCACAACAAAATGCGTTAGAAGAAAGGCAAGAGCTGCTCAATATCCCACAGACTCCTCCCAAACATGCTAAGAGTGTGGTTGAAAATTCTAGGCATGCAGAGGATTCATTAGTCACAGTCAGGCACACCACAGACATCATCATCTTCATCATCATTACAGTTGAGCTGAATGGTCATCATCAATTACAACGGATAAACAACAATTGATAATGATGTAGGCTATACATGATCTTTTTAATAATGTGTAAGATGATATGCTTGAGAGAAGCTAACATAGCAATAATCATACAGGTGTTTTTGGTCTGGCAGTCTTTGGTCTTGATTGTTGCATTGCCTCCATTTGTCTCTGAGCTGCAGTAGCTTCTACAGTGATCTTGCTAAACTTCTCTTCCAAATCTGCAAGCTAAGAAATAAAATAAATATTTAGTATAATAAAAAACAATAACAGAGCTATCTCAATAAATATATAGAGAGAAATGGAGCATGACTATTCATTAATAAAAAGCAAACATGAAATAAATACAATTTCACAATCATATTATCAGATACGATAAACTTTTATTTCAAAAGTTAAATTAAGCAACAGCAAGTTATGAAATATTTCCTCTCAAAGGAAAGTGAAATATTCAATCAATCAAGTACCATGCCGACTTGCGTAGGCGATCATGTTTCTCCACGACTCTCTGTCTCTTGTGTTGTCAATAAGTTCGGTTGGTGAGCTTCTACTGTGCCACGATACAAGCCCATCTAATAACTTTTCTCTTTGTTGACCTCTATCTCTTCTCCCTTTGATCTTTCCAGTGGTTATTAAGTGTTCAAGCTGTGTTCTTCTCAGCTTGAAATATTACACACCTCAAACAAGGGGTTAGACAAGGTTGTGTGCTGTCACCCAATCTGTTCAATGCATATAGTGAAATTATAATGAGATCCATACAAGATGTAACAGGAATATCAGTTGGAGGGCATATTATAAACAACACATGATATGCTGATGATACAGTTTTGATAGCCGAAAAAATAAAACACATTTACAAGAAAAGATTAATATCATTGCACAAGAAAGGGCTTAGTCTGAATAGCAGAAAAACTTAGGTAATGATAATATCCAAGAATAAATGTCCTCCAGAATGCAACATCAAAGTTGATGGAATCAGTCTGAAGCCAGTTAACATATTCAAATATTTGGGTGCATCAATAACATCAGATGGAAGATGTATTAAAGAAGTCAAATGTAGAATTTCCAAGGCAAAGGCAGCATTTCCCAAGATGAAAATCATTGTATGTAATATTATTGTCCGTTGAGGTGAGAAAGACTTCTTAAAAAGTTATATAGAACCAATTCTGATGTATGGAAGTGAATCTTTGATGCTCAGCAGAACAGTGAAAAATTATATTGAGGAAGCAGAGATGTGGTTCCATAGAAGAATGTTGAGAACACCATGGACAGTTAAAAAGCAAGAAGAAGATATCTTAAAAGAAGTTACTTCAAAAAGAGAACTGCTTATCCACATCAGAAAGAGACAGTCCACATTTTTTGGACACATCATGAGAAGAGGAAAGATGGAACACATTGTAACAACAGACAAGTTTAAAGAGAAAGAGAGGTAGTGGAAGACCAAGAGAGAAGATATTTGATAACCTAGAATTGTGGCATGGGAGAACATCAGTATCTGAAATTATTGACAGCACATAAAATAGAAGAATGGAAAGGCATGATAACCAATGGCACACGGCATAGGCCATAAGAAGAAGAAGATGAGAAATAAATAGGACTACAATTTTCAAAAATGTATTTGATGAGCAAGTCTGATTCTGAAAAATCAAATTATCTTCATTTAAATAATAATATATAATAATATTATTAAGAACAAGATAGACATGGAGGTCGGTGAAGAACAATTCGGTTTTAGGAAAAACAAAGGAACCAGAGAAGCTATACTGAGTATCCGGCTAGTGATAGATAAATATATAGAAGTCCAAAAAAGTATCTATATTTGCTTCATAGACTACAGCAAGGCCTTTGACAGAGTCCAACATGAAAATTAATCAAATGTCTTCAAGAAATAGGCATAGATGGAGAAGACATCAGGCTGATTAGAAATATATATTGGGAACAAACTGCATCAATAAGGTGTGAAAACAGCTACTCACCGTACATAGAAATAAGAAGAGGGGTAAGACAAGGATGCATTTTATCACCAAGCCTATTTAATATCTACACAGAGAATATCTTTAAAAATATAGAAGAAATGCCAGGACTCAAGATCAATGGGAAAATAATAAACAACATTAGATATGCAGATGACACTGTTCTTTTAGCAGAAAGTGAACATGAACTACAAAGACTAATAGATCAAGTCAATAAATCAAGTAATGAATATGGACTGGATATAAATATTCAAAAAACAAAAACCATGATAATCAGCAAAAACACAGAAGAACAGGAGGTAAACATAAACATACAGGGAGAGAAACTACAACAAGTAAAACAGTATCAATATCTTGGACACATAGTCACAAATGATGGCAGATGTGAAACAGAAGTTAAAAGGAGAATAGGAATGGCTAAAAGTACCTTCAATGACATGAGGAAATTATTAATATCTAAACAAATTACAAACAAGTTAAAAATGAGAATTATAAAATGCTACATCTATTCCATATTAATGTATGGCTCAGAAACATGGACACTAAATAAACAATTAGAAGACAAAATTGATGCCTTTGATATGTGGGTATATAGAAGAATAGGGAGAACATCATGGAAAGAGAAGAAAACAAATAAAGAGGTGCTAAAAACACTTAATATGAAGAAAGAACTACTAAGAGAAATAAAGATTAGGCAAATAAAATACTTTGGACACATTAAAAGAAATGACACCTTATTGAAGACCTTACTTGAGGGTAAAGTCAAAGGGAAGCGAGCAAGAGGTAGGCAGAGATACAAGTGGGAGAGTAACATTACACGATGGACAGGTTACAGTCTAACAGAGTGCACCACCAAGACAAGAGACAGGAGATGTTGGAGATACGTTGCAGCCAACCTTCGTTGCGGAGACGGCACTTGATGATGATGATGATATAATAATATACATATTATACATGACTAGGGTTATATTAGACTTGAAACCAGGACTAATAATAGTAACATTAAAACTGGAGACCATGATAAAGCACAGGGACAAGGAAGTATTGCCAATTTGGATGTTTACATCTAGATTTTAATGTTTTTGGTATGTTTGGTGCAGTGAAAAAAGTACCAACTGCTGCCTGCTACATGGAGCACAATTGTAGCATGTTTGTACTCTTTTGAGGTGGAAACGGTAATAATCACCAACTATAATTCAGAATAAAAAACTGATTATAAAAAAAAAATTTGTTTCAAACTATACCTGTTTCTCTGCTTCCTGTCTAGCTTTTTTCTCTAATTCCAGATTTGATTCCTATAACAAGAAAGGTGGTGAGAATTATGAATTTCAATAACAATTTCAAATGATAAAAATTTAAAATAAGCTGTAAACATTTAACTGCACCATGCCCATCAAGGCCAGCACCGTGCAGACGCTCAGCTCGAGAACGCCTTGCTCTCAAACGCGTGGTGTGAGACTCGAACTTGGATAAGGGGTACACGATGTCGGTGAATGACACCACGGCTAAGAGGGCGAAAGAGCCAGGGTCCAACTCCTCTGTTGAGTTCTTCCCCTTAAGGAACCAGGCTCACGGATGAGAAACGGTTCGGTACCCAATGGGCACAGGCACAGCACGTCCAATTACACGAGGCAAGTTCATAGACAGTGGAACACCTCATTTGAGTCAGATGAGAGCAAAAAATCGTCTGGGCGAAGAGTCTCCACTACGCGTGCCTGGAGACAGATATAGAGGCTGTCACAGGCTAAGGGTAGCCCACCCGAATTGTCAAGGCATGCCGAAATCGGATGTGCTAGTCCTACAAGGCGCATAACGGTGGCACAACGTAATCACGCTCCCGGCGGAAATCGCACGGATATCCGTGATGGTTACAATGGAGCGAACGAAAAACAAACAAACAAAACTTTGAAATTACTTTCTTGCAATATTGCGACATACTGCAGAGAAAATGGCATAGGTCTATTCCCTTCCAGAAGTTCAGACATGGGTTTTAAGCAGGATTCATCATAGTGGAGATAATGGGCTAGAGTAGCCTAACCTCAGAGCCAATCTCCTATTGCCTCTTCATGATTTGCATGGCAAACAACAGTGTTATTATTCTTTGCTTGCCTAGCAGACTGTGGCAATACATAAGTATCTTTCACCAATATTAGATTTTTCTGAAGGTCATGTCAAAGTCATCCCTCTTCTTGATTCTTGATTAGAAAACTGGCCTCACAGCACGTGGGGCATTCCCAAAAGTGTTCCACCCTCTTTTCCAGCAGCCATTTGACTTGATAGTGTTTTGAGTCCAATGCCGCAGAAACAGATGTTGATATCAGGGCACAACTATGGCCCTTGCAACAGGTTTCTTTGTTCTTGATTCTTGATTAGAAACTTGCTTCACAGCACGCGGGACATTCCCATAAGTGCTCCGCCCTCCTCTCCAGCAGCCATCCCAGTGTATGTAGACTCATAGTTCCGGTCAGGTGTTGATTGTGTGATCTTCTAGACTTTCCAAAAAATTTACTTTTCCTCCCCTCACCTCTGAATACTCCCATTTCTAACAGGTTTCTTTGTTGTTCTGCTCACCCACGCCGTGCCCATAACTAGTTCAAGCACAACGTCGGCCCGTCGGAACAACATGGTAACTGTTATCAAAGGTTATGACTACAGTTTTCCCTCTACTAGTAGAGTCATCCCTCTACTTTCTTTCAGCGCAGTCACCAAAACATCACAAATGGGATTTATTGACTTTGGTCTGTAAATGTTGAACATTGAATATCTGACTTTAAATTGTCTTACAAACCCGCTGTGTCATGCTAAGAAACAACCATCTTCAAATACTTTATTCTTGAGGCTGGACTTCTTAAAAAGAAATATGAGATAAACAATGCATATACATAAAGTAACATTATCTGCTAAACTCTGAAACTACCGGGTATGTCCAATTTGATACAAAATTTAATTACCAGTTTTGCCAACCGCAGAGTGAGTTCTTCAATTTTGTGGTCCTTATTTTCATCTGCTTGTACATCCTTAGATGTATGTTGTGGACGCAGCCATTCTGCAGGTGACACGCATAAAAAAGATTTCTTAACAGAAACTGATTTATTGTTTCACAAAGTTTTTAACTTATTAAATTCTATGTTTCTGATTGCATAAAACTATATTGTTAACATTTTAAAGATGTTATTTTGTCATATCTACTATTACCTGTCAATTTATACTGCTATACTTTTGCCTATCAGTACAGATTTTCTGTATTTTCTACAGAAAATACTAAGATTTCCTTGAATATGTCCATACTGACCTTTAGTATTTATCATACATATCAAATAATAGCTGGTATCCCAAGCATTGACACGATCCTGATGCAGACACAGATTCGTTGGGCAGGTCATTTGGTGCGTATGCCAGACCATCGTCTGCCAAAGATACTTCTCTATGGTGAGCTAGAGAAGGGCATACGATCTCAAGGTGGCCAAAGGAAGCGCTACAAGGACTTGTTAAAGGACTCACTGAAAGCCTTTGAAATAGACCACGATATATGGGAAGAACTTGCACAAAATAGATCTACATGGCGTTCTAAAATAAAAAAGAGCGCATCATCTTGTGAAAAGAAGAGAAATGCAGCAGCTCAACAGCGGAGAGCAGCTAGAAAGTCACGGATAGACCAAGATCCGTCTACAGTCGTTATTCCATGTCCAAACTGTCCAAGGACATTTACAGCTCGAATAGGGCTCATTAGCCATCTACGAACTCATAATCAAGGACATAACTAAAATTGAATTTTCAAAAGTGGATGTAACAAATGGTCATCATCACTTGTGATGGACGAACAACATTTACATATAGTAAAGAACTCTTTATACAGAATACTAGAAGGCAATAGATGGAATTTGAACTAGATCTGTTCAGCTGGCACCTATTCGTCTCACAACTTGAGGCAACACATATTCTTAATTCAACCACGCTGCATCTCTAAGAAAGATGCAGTTTTCGTCAAGACTTCCAACATGTATATTATCGTGTTACTATGAATATATCCAACATGGTTTCTAACAGTCTCGCAGCAAAGGAAAATCGTCACATGTGAAATGAAGTGTCTAAGAAATACAGCAATGGATACTAAAGTAGATAAAATAAGAAATGAAGAAATCATGAAAAAACTGTATAATATCATGTATTGAACATATAAAAAGATAGCAAGTAAAATGGTTCGGTCACCTATGAGAATGAAGTCAAACCAAATACCAATAATGACATATAACAAAAGAATATCTGGACATAAAGCCAAAGGTAGACCATGAAAACGATGGATAGAAAACATCAAGAAAACCTTGAACAAACATGGACTCGGCACAACCAGGGTGACACACCTGGCCTTGGAACGAAAACTGAGGATCCAACTCCTATGCTTAACAACAAATGTTGATAATATAAACTCTCATCCACCTGGGGAAGGACAATAAACTATGAATATGGACCACTCGATAGCCACACAGACAACAACAGCAACCACAACACACACATTGCACAGATGTATAGATTTCGAGGATTACAAACATTTAACACTAGTATGTGTCATCAGGCAACAGTACAACAAAGACCAATTTGATCTACTTGTTTGGTTGTTGTTGTCTGTGTGTCAATTGCCTGGTAACTTTAGTAATATGTATTTTCATAGTAGCTTGAGAATATACATGTTGGAAGTCTTGACAAAAATTACAGATTATTTATAGATGCAGTGCGGTCAAATTTGGAAAACATGTTGCATCAATTTGTGAGATGAATAAGTGCCAGCTGAATGACCAGGTTCAAATCCTGTCTACTGTCTTATGTTTTTTCTAAAACTCTTCAATGCTTCCTATTTATATTATTCATTTACGTTTATACAGAACGTGGACAAGATTGTATTACAAAATACAGATGATATTTCTAGAAGTTGACAGACCACATAAGTAAGTATATGGTTCTGCCACATAACTGGACAGAAAGAGCAAAGTATTATCCAAAAAACCATTAACAAACAATACGAAAACAGTCGACCTATTGGGCGCTTTCGTAAAAGGTGGATAGATAGTGTATTAGAAACACTCTGAAATATAACAGCAGAAGAGGAAAATAGAAGGGCAAAAGATCGTACACTCACTCTTCCCTCAACAACGAAAAGTACATGAGGACAGAAAGAAGAAATCATGTAATATTAATATAATAAATGCAATTGTTTCATGACATAATCATTCTTCTATGAATTCAGGAAATTCTTAGATCTATTCATTCTAAAGTTGAATTTTGATTGCTTCATTCTTGTAGTTCTCATAGGAACATGGCTGCAACTGTGATTTATCAAAACTTTATTTTGTAAAATTTTCATCTGTAATTTGTAGAATTAAATAAAATCCAATTTGTGGTTTACAGTTTGGGATCAATAAGTGGACAATGCATCCTGAGGAGTCCAGCAAAACAGCACTTTCTCCAATTGACTTGATATCAGATAACTCTTGTATAGTACAATATACTTTTTTTATTGTTATCATTTCAATGTCATATTTCACTGTTTTAAAGTATCCTATACATGGTGTCTCTTGGACAGAAAAGTCTGTATATAAGCAGATACTGACTAAATTAAGATGATGTCAACATAAGAACATTATATAATAATGTTATAGACAGACAAGATAATCTGTTCTGTACTGAAACAACACTCAGAAGAAGAAGAAACATCATGAAACTTCGTGAAAGCCTGAGTCATAGAAATCTATAAGCAATCACCATGACAACCATTATTTTAGAAGTCAGAAAAATGATTCACATATGACAGAATAAAACAAAGAAAATAATTGTGCATTCTAGAGATTCTTCTTCTTCTTCTTCTTTCGTTCACTTGAAACATGTCTATATCTGTAATTCTGTCTCAATAAAACTCACTGTCTTTTGTAGTTCATACAGTGTCCCATAGAGTTTTGATTCCAGTGTTGTTTCCTCTGGCCAATATGTCTGCCTCAGCGTTTCATGCTCAGAGCACTCTTGAAGTATATGTTTGGCACTCTGTGCTGCCTGTCCACATGTACACATAGCAGTGTTGCTAATCTTGAACTTTGTATACATGTGACTGCGGAGTCGGTTGTGTCCTGTTCTGAGACGTAGAATTATAACTGGTTCTGATCTGTTCATAATGTGATAGTCATCTATGATCTGTATTCTATCTCAAACTCCTGCTTGTTAGCAGGATGTAGCCAGAGAACAGAATGTGTTATGTCATGGTTTACAGCTGGGCTGCAATATTTGCATTTTTTGCCTCAAACTTCTTATTCACTTCCTATCATATGCATGGCAGACACAGTTTTGCTATTTTGTGATCCCCTATCAGTCCAACAACACATGGGAGATTCTATAGATCAAAACAAAATGCATCAAAGTGGCATCATCTGCCACTGCAAAGAGAGATGTGCTAGACAGAGCATTAACTTAACTTTTGTAACCTAGCACATTGATTAACATGAGCCTAAGGCTGATACATTTGCTGATTTGGAGTAAAATTAATAGTAAATTTTTTTTCACAAGCCTAATCTGTTCCATTGAAGTTTTTAGTATCTTTATTAATGCATCATAATGAAACATTTATTTAATTACAAAATGATATGTCATGTATCCATGTTTCAGATGGCTTTCTCCACCTTCTCAAGGGAAGGGGGGGGGGCTCTATAATTAAAAATGCCTGTTTGACAATCTGGACCAGGATTTCTAGTTCAGAGAGCATAGAATAGGGCCACTCTCTTCTTTCCAGGAATGTCATAGGAGGCACTTAAGGAAAGTTGAATGATATGCTGATAATGTCACCTGTGAAAAAATCATAATTGTCACATCGTGTCTCAATTACTTTTTGTCTTTTATCACATGAGAATGCCAAAGAGATGCAGCCAGAAAGCACTGCACTGTCCTTTTGAGTCATCCACTAGATGGCAGAGAATTTTAGGTGTAACAGAGAATATTAGGTGTAACAGAGAATATTAGGTGTAACAGAGAATATTAGGTGTAACAGAGAATATTAGGTGAGCCATCACTGTGAATGGGTCAACAAATCTGACAGAAGAATGATGATATAGTTGGCCCAGAAGTTTGTGCTGTGTTCCTGGCAGAATTCCTTACCTGGCAGGGACATGATGTTTCTGGGATATTGACACACTGGAATGTCTCTCTTCAGGGACTAAATATGCATCTATAAACCTTTCTTATGAGTTCCTGTGTCATATTATTAAACAACGGAGAAGAACCTGTGCTTTTGTCTGAATGACTATGGGCTGTATTGTCAAAAGCAGCATGTTCCAAGATAAGGTATTATTTCATCATCATCATCAAAAATGAGAAAGAAAGATATGAATATATTTGCATGCTACTTTCAAAGTGAAAATTAACCAATGATTCATGAGCCACAGTGTGTTTTTTAAAATTCGGAAGTGAATGAAATAAGCAATAGTGCAGTCCTTATTTGAATATTAAAGCTGGCAAATATAGTTTGGCTCTGGCATAGTACATAGCACGTCTATAATGGCAAAGGTAATAAGTTTGAATACTGTCACAGGTAATTGTGCACCTAGACCCTTCAGACAGCAATGGCAAGCTACTGAATTATTTATATTGCTTAGAAAACTACTACAGCAAATTATGTTGGATTGATAGCTATGTCTTGAATAGGATAAGTTAAACAAAAAAACAACTGGTAAATACATATCATAATGTTAACACTTACCATCTCCTTCCAGTAACAGATAGGTCCCAATACACTCATCAGGGTTATAGTTACAGGTCCGTAACACTGACAGGATATCTGCTCTGTCCTTCCATGAGGGTAGAGCTTCCTTTACATACAAATAAATTGGGGCTGACTGCAGTAAAACTGACTACAAATATTTAACATACAAATCAGACATTAGCAAATGAGATTTGAACCTGGCCTGTTCAGTTCACACTAATTCACCTCACAACTTGAGTCAACAGGTTTTTAGAATTTGGCCAATCTGCAGCAAGATTCAGAAATGTGTTGTGTCAAGTTGCAAGGTGAATTAGTGTCAGTTGAATGGACCAGGTTAATGATTTATTGGCTAACTTCTGATTTTTTCAATAATTTCTCAAAGTTTCATAATAAAATTATTTATTTACTCTCGAATATCCAACATAAGTAGTATAGAATATCCAACAAAAGAAGTATAGAATATCCAACATAAGTAGTATAGAATATCCAACAAAAGAAGTATAGAATATCCAACAAAAGAAGTATAGAATATCCAACATTAGTAGTATAGAATATCCAACAAAAGAAGTATAGAATATCCAACAAAAGAATTATGAATATCCAACATAAGTAGTATAGAATATCCAACAAAAGAAGTATAGAATATCCAACAAAAGAAGTATAGAATATCCAACAAAAGAAGTATAGAATATCCAACATAAGTAGTATAGAATATCCAACAAAAGAATTATGAATATCCAACAAAAGAAGTATAGAATATCCAACAAAAGAATTATGAATATCCAACATAAGTAGTATAGAATATCCAACATAAGAAGTATAGAATATCCAACAAAAGAAGTATGATAGACCTTAAGATAAGCAGCACAAATGGTTCAAAAGGTATAGATGATTTACTTCACTATAGTTTCCCCATATTTATACTACATATCATATACTTCACTATACTAATTTTCCCCATATTTACTCTCTACCTTTCTTGATGAAATGGTACCTCAGCTGCTATAAGAACCACTTATATCAACTAATTCCATAACTTCAAAAGCTATCTAGGGATCTCCATAAAAATGCAATTGTAAACAAGACTTTACAAACTAATATTGAGCTTGCAACAAACTCATTTATCTGTAATGCTATTTATCTGAATCTTCAGACAAAAATAAGTAAATTTAGATGTATTTTTCAATGCAGAAACTAACTAGGGTAAAAAATACATTAATAACAGCAAAAAATGAAGACTTTGCATATATAAATTAACAAAAGTATACACTACATATGATGATGGTGTTCCTCCTTTGCAAGCGAAGATGATCATGGTATGAAAAACATTAAAATGTGATGAACAAGTAGAAAAAAAAAAACATTTGTGACTGTCTAATATGGCTTGGGTTTGTGAGTTCGTAGATGCCTGATGTTCGATTTGTGCCAGGAAAGTTCTATTGCAGTGCATGCAAGAGGTCCAGAGTTAGTGCAGAGGGTCCAGAGTAGGAGAGTTTTCGAATTTGTCCTTCTGCTTCGGTTGCTTGCATATTGCCTGCAGTGTTCTTTCTTTTACATAATTGTAGCTATTGGGTCTAATTTGACTGGGTGACATCGTGAACATATGAATCATAGTGGTGTGTAGATATCTGTTGACTGGTGTGTGAATAGTTACACTATCCAAAGTTACAGAATTTTTACTTCGCACGCTTAAGAGCACATAAAAACACAAGTTAATATTGTAATCCTTAGCGAATAAAAGTAACATTCATGACTTGGAATATGTCATATGGTATAACACATGTTGGAAAGCATAGTTCAGTGTATTTAAACATAATTTGGTGAGAGGAAAGAAGTTCGCAGCCATCCGGCCGTCATGTTTATCACGCGATCCTCTCACACTACATATGCACACATTAAATGAGAGACATTACAGATATAAAACATGTTGACTAACCCCCACATAATCCACCATCTGCATGACAAGCTGATGATGGAGCTCCCAACCAATTGGTAAGTGTAACCACTTGCCAGACTGATGATCAAAAAAATAATGGACGTATTGCTTCTCCTGAAAAGTAATAATTGAAAGGGATAGTGTTTTATTCGTATTGGTAATCAGGTTTAAATGTTGATGTATTCTGGGTACCACAAAATGTCAACCTACAATTATGCACTAACTACAGAACTATCGTTTTGAATAAGTCAAGCTAACTTATTGAATAAGTCAATAAGTAAAATACTATTACATATCATAATGAAGAGAATGCAAAAAAAGAAGTTCATGAGGCACAGGCAGGTTTTATGTTAATTCTTTTTTTGAGTATTATTCTATATTCCAACAGCCAAGTTTGAAAGATTTCAAAACGGTGGATTTCAGCAACACTGGATCTTTGTGGTTTTCTTGGCAGTGAGTAATATGCTCTACTACTGTATAAGCTTCTTCTGTTTCACATGGTTGGGTTAAATATGTCTTATAGCTTTAATGTTTGTGCCCCATCCTTGCTGTGGAGATGGGGTTTAATCCAGGAACAAGTGGGTTGAAAATAAGACTGGTCAGGACCTCCTACCAGCATATGGAAGTTCGGATGGCAACCTCCAGTGGCCACTATACCAACCACCATGCAACATTATATTTCTAGAAGATGATATGACTGAATAGCGAAGCTCTCTATTTTTTGTGTGAAAACCCCATCATCATTCTATCTTTATAGTTATATGTCAAACTGACACCCAGAAACTAACTGGAGGAAGAGGAAACCTGTAGAGAAGCCATAAAATTCAGAATGTGATGATCCTACATGTCTTTCCAAATTGGCAGATATGGTACAAATCTTATGTGTCTGCAGATTGTAGGTGGTAAGGAATGGGGAGTGATGAAGCATGTCTTAGATCCACCACCCATAGATGGAAATCTGGAAGAGCCAAGTCAAAG
Organism: Meghimatium bilineatum; assembly: GCA_034231615.1. NCBI lineage: Eukaryota > Metazoa > Mollusca > Gastropoda > Stylommatophora > Philomycidae > Meghimatium > Meghimatium bilineatum. The sequence continues at coordinate 29,836,826 of CM067317.1, read as the reverse complement.
CAGCATTGTCCCAGTTGGAAAATTATGTTCCTGGTTCCAGGTTCTATTTTTTATAGCAGTCCTCTGGATTTGAAAGCAAGCTTCAGAAGAATTACAGCATCAGGACAATGCCTAAACAAAAATCAGGCCTATCATATGAGCTCAAACGTCACCTCATAAAAGGTCCTCACTGGGGAGTTCGCCTCCAGCTACCTTGAGACTCAGAAATAAAGACCCTGGAACTGAGTAGAACACTATACAAATATGATACCCACATCGCACTACTGCAGGAATGAGATAGAACAACATGGCATTACAGTCTCAGAACTGGAGCACTAGTGGCGGAAGAGATCAGAAAGATACTGCAAGACGGAAGCAGGCAAGTATAAAAGATGAAACATCTCAATGTCCCATAGACACCCTCTACAGATATCAATTTTGTGGAAAAACTTTTTGTGTTCGCATTTGACTTGTTAGTCATTTAAAAATGTACTATCAACTTTATTATTTTTATTATTTATTATTATTATTATTTTGGTTGAGCTTTGGTCATCGTTGATTACGATGGACAAACATCATCATTATCATCACTGCAGGAAACACTATTAGCAAAGAAAGAACACTCAATACCAGGCTACACCATACACAAATATAAATCTCAGAAGTGTAGAGACATATAAAAAATAACATGAAAGGAGAAATGATAAACATGAACAACAATGCAAACAGTATGCAAGAAATAAATATATGGTGCCATTGTGTGGGGTATACACTGTTCAATGCATATTCAATCAATCAATAAAACCCATAACCCTTCAGGGTCGTAGGGGTACCACATTGGAAGCTTCAGCACACAGAGTCTTCCAGCGAATTCTATCCTCAGCGATGCGGATGAGTGTGGAAATATCTAGCCCTGTCCATTCCTTGATGTTGTCTGTCCATGTCTTTATTTGTCCTCCTCTGCTTCTTCCACCCTCGACAGTTCCCTGCAGTATTGTTTTTGACAAGGAATCGTGCCTGCATACATGTCCGAACCATGCTAGTTTTCGTCGTTTCACTATTGAAAGCAATGGCTCCTGGGCACCTGCACACATCTCTACTTTATTTCTTACGTACACATTGGTCTTATGTTCCCTATAGGAAATTCGTAGAATTCTTCTGTAGCATTTATACTCGAAAGCCTGTAATCTTCTCTCCATGACCGCAGTGAGTGTCCAACTCTCACAACCATACAACACAACGGAAAGCACCAGCGACCTATACAGTTTGATTTTCACTCCAACACTGATGTTGCTTTTCCAAATCACAGTTAGCCTTGACAAGGACGCTAAAGCCATCTCCAGCCTTATTTTTAGTGCTTCTTTGCATTTACCATCAGTGCATATACTGGATCCGAGGTATTTGAAGGTACCCGGTATTCACCTCTTCAAGCTTATGTCCATTCATCATGATATTAGTCTGGTTTTCTGTGTCTCTGCTGTTTACCAAGATTTTGCTCTTATCTGAATTGATTTCCATTCCGTACTTGCTGGTAACTTTTTCTAACTTTGATGTTAATTCTTGCAATGATTGTTCTGACTCAGCTATAAGATCAATATCATCAGCAAAACGCAAGTTGCAAATAGGGTGACCTCCGATCGATATAGACGTATGCATATTGCCCACATTCCAAAAAACAAATAGATATCAGCACCACAGATGCCAAGAGAATTATCATTGCAGGAGATTTCAATGCACACATACCTGCCACAGGATACAAGGACAGAAACAACATGGGAAACAACATAGAGGAACTATGCAGTAAAAAAAAGTAAAGTAGCCCATAGCATTATTAATGCCGTAGGGGTGTGAGATGTTAGCGATCTCACATTTCACAGGCTTTGCAAATGAGGGCGGTAGCCATCTCCTCTCCCTCACAGTCTTTACTTCCCGGATTAATCCGGTACCCATTTAAGGCTGGGTCGACCTGGGAGCCGTTGCGATCTGAAAACATTTTCGCCTCAACTGGGGAATGAACCCAGGACCACTCATATGCGAAGCCAGTGCGCTAACCACTGCGCTAACGCGGCTCCCTATCAGTACTATGCAGTACCAGCAACCTAATGATATTACAAAATTTGTCATTAATACCCACACTCCTTGACAAAACCATTTTCCATGATGCCATTTAAGGCCCCAGTAACACATGAAAGTAGTGCACTTAATTTTGGAGGAAAGAATAGGATCATTGTACTCTTAACAAGAATGTCATTAAAATAAGGAAATCTGCGTAACATGGCTAGGAACCTTATGTTACACTTATTGAAGAAGAAGTTACAATTATAAAATTGCAAAACTGTAAATCAAGTGCACAAAGTTATATTATATACTATAAATGTAACATTGAAGTCTACTTACTACCATCAGGTATGTTTCTACCCTTCCTCGTTTAGGATGCTTGAGAAAACCTTCTCTGTCATCATGTTCTTGTTGGTTTCTGTCTTTGCCTTGGCCATTCTGGTTAGAAGACCTCTGTCAAGTGTCAACACATTTTCAAGATGATTAATGCAAAGCTCACCTAAGCTGTCATTGGATGAATCTCAAGTTTTTTTAAATTTAATTATTTAAAAGTATTTATCAATGTTAGCAATCTACAGTATGTACAAAATAAGCAATAGACTTTTATTTTCATCTGTATATTCTAGGAAATGTTCAGTTCTATCTTGCCCATTGTAATTATATTCTCCAGACCTCCTTGTCTCATAAAATGACCAAAAAATAAAGATTGCATTTTTATTTTATTATTAAGTAATCTCCATCTCCCATTGGACTCTTTCCGCAGCTTGTTAGTTTTTCTAATTGACCATGATACTCTCAGTATATTTATTAGGTATAAAATACCTGCTAATATTTTATGTAAAGAAGGGGAAATAACAGGCTGCAAGACCTTAGAAGAACTAAAACTGCAGGCAGCAGACTGCAACACATGGAGAATCAAAACCTCTGCCCTATGTGTCGCCTACGGCACAAAAGGAACAAACTAACTAACTAATGTACTAATATTTTATAATTATGTTTTCTGATAAAGTTAATATAGCATTTCTGTTGCATCTCTATTATAATGTGAACAGCTGACACTCGCTGAACTTGTTTCTGTTGCAAATTAATATTACAATAATACGAAAACATTACTTTTACAGTCTTAGCTAAAATTATAATGATTTTCAAATATGTATACACAGACAACTATCCAGAGTAGCTTGCTCATCAAAAATGAAGAGTGAAAATAACTCACAAACAATTCATATAATCCTGGTTTCTATCAACCTCCCCCCCCCCCCCAATTATAAATGATAATGTATTATTGTCACTGATTATTAATATAACTAATAAATAGCAAAATGATGAAATGTAAAGTAATGTTAATGAAAAATTTAATAAAAAATAAACAAGAAACAATAACTTTTCCACATTATGTTCCAATGGGGACCTTTATCAAGAAACAACTATGAACTAGAAATAAACACAAACAATATGTTTTAATTTTAAATTTTAACAGTAACTGATAAATACAATGGAACTGCCATGTTCTTTTGTATTTTAAGAGAAAAAGTGCAATCATGTTTAGATTTTCTGGTATAATGCAGCTATCTTTGCACAGGATGCAGTTGAAGGTTTTGACTCAAGGATGGAGACATGCACTGCAGCAATAGACCTTGAAGATGCATACAATAGAGTGCCATTTGACTATCTAATGAGTCAACTTTTGAAACTTGAAATCAGTCCCATTATTGTTAATTGGGTAGCTACCAAATTAACCTATCAAAAGCTGCCTCCCTGCTTCAGAGACATGTTGGTCTTAAATGTGGTAGCTGAGCATCCACACTAACAGTCATAAGCCCTGGACTTCCGTAGAGTTCTTTCTCTATTATCCTCCATAGTATTTAGTGTGTGCACAGTACAAATTACTGGTGGATAGATCACAGGGACATGTAGAACTATGTCACATACAGATGACATTTTGGTGTATAAACAGAGTAGAAATAAAGTTATGTTTCAAGGAATTACAATGTGAGCTAGATTAAAAAGGGGAGCAGTGTAGTCACTCAAGTGCATTAATTATTCTGTCTAAAGCATTTGTAACTTGGTTCTCTCTCAATAATCACACTGCAAATAAATCAATGCCGAGCATCACTTTCTGTGGGGACACTCTTGAAAGAACCCGGAACAATTAAATATTTTGGTGTGCTATTTTGACAGAAGTCTGAGCTTCAATGATCATGTTGACTACATCATATCAAGGACAAGGTCTTTTAGCAATTAAAGTGATGACTGCTGCTCAGAGTGACCAGAGGTTACTATTTCTATACCCAGGATAGATAGCATATGGAAAAAGTCAATTTAAAAATTCAACACACCATAGCTACAACAATAAGAAAATATAAAAAAAACAACCATCAAAAGGTAGAAATAGTTACAAGAATTATGTATAAAATTCATGAAAATAACTGGAAAGAATTGATAATGACAAGACAAAAATGTTAGAAATATGCTGGTAGCTTGTTCTACACAGGGAACTGACAGGTGATGAAAAGGGAAAAGAAGGAGTATGAAGAATTCTGTTTTCCACCAATAGCATGTAAAAATTATAAGTAAGCTGGGCTAAACAATATTCACATAAAAAGGGAAGTTACCTGAGTAATGTTGTTTTCATCCAATGCTACAAGTTGACCTTCTGAATGCCAACGTTCTGGAAAAGGCTGCCAGTCCTGAAACCAAGAGAGTAAAGAAAATGTGGACTTGTAACTTGGTAAAAATTAATAGAACATTAAAATCTATATAAGATTAACACAGATGACATGGACAATTTAAGGAAATAGTAATATTGAGAATTTAACATGCATGATTACTGTGGATATAAAGTCTGTAGGTATTAGGGAGAAGGGAATTTGAAAACAGAACATAACATTTCTTCTTCTTCTTATGGACCATGCTGTGTTGTGTTAGTTATCATGTCTTTCTACAGCCTTCTGTGGTGTGTGCTGTCAATAATTTCTTTTAACATGTTTTTCTGTGCCACAATGCCAGATTGTCTGGCCTCTCCTTTTGGTCTTTCCTTACTCCTCTTGCTCCTCATCTTTCCTATTCTTATGATTGTTCCATCGTTCCACTTCTCATGATGTGTAAAAAAATATGCACTATCTCTTTCTGATGCGAGTGAGCAGCTCTCTTTTTGAATTAACTTTTTTACAAGATAATATATTTATGTTTGTTATCTGTCCATGATGTTCTTAATATTCTTCTAAAATAACCACATCTCTATTGCCTCCATTAGGCCTACAGGTAATTTTTTACTATTTTACTGATTGTCCAAGATTCACTTCAAAGATACATCAGAATTGATTCTATATACCGGTACCTTCTTTATTACTTCAATTGACATATATATATATATTACATAAGATGTTCTTAATATTGTGAAATGTTGCCTTTGTCTGGACAATTCTACATATAGCTTCTTTAATAGGACCTACATCTTCCATCTGATGTTATTAAGGTACATGATATCTACTATTAGGAAAAAAGTACAAGAAAGTGTAAAACTACCCGCTCCCTATTTTAGCTGTTATGCTCCTCCCCCATAAAAATGTATTCTTGGAAGTGCAAACCCCACAACCCACCACCTCCCCCGCAAACCCACGTTCCCCCCTTACTAAAGACATTTATGGTCTTGGTAATAAAATACTTACTTAAATAAAATGATGAATATTTATATTTTTTTAAAGAGGTTACGTACATTAGAGTGCCAATCATCCAGGTAATAACGTTTGCCATTTCTAACAGCACAAATAAATTCTCTGCCGTTGTTGTGAGTGAAGGTCTCAAATACAACATCATCTTCCTAGAAAATAAAACACACAAGAAGAGAATTTATATAGACAAATGCCTTCCAATGCAATTTTAACCAGATATTTTTAGACTGAGAAATAAAGGTTGGCTATATTGCGAATGCCATCTAATATTTTGGTTTGTTTTTATTGTCTTGTCTTATCAATGTGTGCAGCTAGATGTCATGGGGAGCCTAAATATTCCTGCTTTTGGTTAAGTGTGATGCCACAGTCATAGTACAGCTTCTGTGTTCTATTATTTCTCTGATTTCATCTATTCATCTTCATCTGGGTGTTTCCCCGTTTATCTTTTCAGATGATCTTTTATTGAAGACTGTCAGTGCAATGCGATCTGCTTCCATTCTGATTAGGTGGCCAAACCATTTGATCTTCTGTATGTCTATGTATTATTTTCACAATACTGTTTTCACTTTCTTATACTATCATTGTTTATTCTATCTCTATTTTTTTTGCTATACCCAGTGCCTAGACCAAGTCAGCTCTTTCGACAGGATTTGCAGGTTTGAGCGAGTAAAACACTGTAATTAAATTCCATAGGTCTACTTGGAGCTAAGTGTATTTATTGTAACTCCCCAAAATTACTGTTGCTTGTCAGTGACTACTATTTTGAACCACGAAATAAGCACATTGCATTGATCTTCTCTGAAACCATGGTGCTGTAGATTTTCTGAGCTTCAATGTAGGTTCCATCATTAGATTGTATTACAAAGTAATATTAGCAGATTGTGTTCTGATAGCATTCATATCTACCTCTTCTTCCTCCATATAATCTCCACCTCTATTTATTATTTTATGACTCTCTTGCATATCACAATGTTTTAAAATTTGGTTCTTTACAGGGAGATGTGGCCATGTTTCAATGGAACAAACCAAAAGCTTGAAAAAAGTAAATTTACTGTATTTTATGGAACAGAATTACATTTATTATGTCCCTGTGTTAGTACTCAGTAGACACATATTGTTTGGAGTGGAAACAGCACATTTTAGTTTTTGGATGGGGAAGAGTATTTAAAGTTAGGGGAGTTTATGGCTGTGGTTAGGGTTGGTATTAGGATTGGTGTTAGATGTTTAGTTTTTAGGAGGGGGCTGTTGGGGTTAGGATTTCCAAGGATGTTCCTGATATAACACTGAATCCCTCTATCTTAGTGAGTTAGATCTGCTAGACACATGAGATTTCTCTGACAATACAAAACATGCGCAAAACTATAACAGAGATTAAATGTCATAACATTGAAAGGTTGCACTGCAAACACATGATCTGGCCACATCTGCCCGTAAAGTACCTAATATTTACTTCTATAATTCTGATCATGATTATAAATGGCAGGTATATATCTATGATGTACTATTAGTACCATATAATTTTATTCAAGAGACAATGTTATAATGTATAATAATGAATATAAAATACAAAATAAATAAAACATCCATCAATAACATGAAGTTAATTAACAAAAGATTGACCTCAATAAATAATCTAGTGCCATGCCAAGTGGCGTAGGTGATCATGCTTCTCCACAACTCTCTGCCTCTTGTTTTGTAAATAAGTTCAGTTGATGATTTCTTTTCATGCCACAGTGACAACCTATCCAGAAATTTATCTCTTTGTCTTCCTATGTCTCTTCTCCCCTTGATCATTCCAGTGGTTACTAAATGTTCATGTTTTACTTTTCTTATCACATGCCATAAAAATCTTGATTGCCTGCTTCTAATTTTCACTATAATTTGATGTTTTACTTCAGTATTTATGAGAATTTCTACATTAGTTTTCTTGGCTGTCCAAGGACTTTTCATCCTTATTTTTAAAAACCACATCTCAGTTGTCTCAAGCTTATCTTGGGATCTTTTGTTTACTGTTCATGCTTCACTTTCATAAAGAATGATTGGCTCAATATAACATCATAACACTCAAACTTGCATATGCATTGATATTACTCCATTGTATAGAATGTATCTCATTTTTTGAAATGTTGATTTGGCCTGTGCTATCCAGTTCTTGATATCATTGGAGCACCTGCCATCTGATATTAAAATGGTGTCAAGATACTTGATTTTATCAACCTGTTTTAATTTTGCATCACTGATAGTAATACAGAATATCTGGTAAAAAAAAAGAAGTAGGAAATCAATGTGTTTTCTTTGTGTGCTATTCATTAAATGGATTTCCTCCTGAAAGCAATGGCAAGCTACAGGATTAATGTGCCTAGAATCATGTTTAAAAATGACACAGACCGCATTCTGATCGTGGTTTGCAAAAAAGATTTACCAACTAGAACTATAACAAATAGTGGTCTGATTAAATCAGATGCTAATCACATTGATCTGAAAGTTCACATTAAGAATGCAGGAACACTAATCAATATTCAATTGATTTTTACGTACCGCTATTTTTGGCTGCGTTTTCTATGTATTGTTTTTTATACATATTGTTTTATTAGACAATGAAGTTCTAAAAGTAACTGTATTGTTCTCTATACTATAACAATGAAGTTCTAAAAGTATATGCATTATTCTCTACAATCTAACTGCTGAGCTTGTGGATCAAATCATCCACAGTCTGAAAGGTTGAGTGTGTGTAGGCTGTCACCATCCTTTAGCTTCTAGTAATATGACAATAAAATATGACAATTTATTAACATTTTCCTACTACTGCTTTCTTCATTTAGTTTTGATTGTATAGAATGACAAATGCAAGATCTGGAGTCGAAGTTGTGCATCTACTTCTATAATAGAGATGGAATGTTGAGCACTATCATCATGTCCATTTCAATATCTTTGCTTCTGTGATCAAATTCAGCTCAGAGAGTGGCCACAAGTTACCAACGAAAATAATGTTGTTGCCTAGAACTTGCATCATGTTGTTTCAATCTCAACTCTTATCTCCTGCAGTCTAATAAATGATGGTGATTCATACTTCTAAAATTCACTGAATAAACTGAGTATGTCAACATGGTCTGTTGTACCTTTGCTCTGTATCAGTTGATAGTTTGTTATAAGCTCTAAGTGGTATTTGGCTTGGGCCCATTCTTATAAAGTGACCAAACCACTTTATCTGCTGATGTTCTATATATTCGATACAAAGCAATATTCCTACTATTTTGATGACATCCTAATTTCTTATTCTGTTCAGTTTGGTGACCATAGCTGCTTTTCTTAAACACTTCATCTCACATGTGATGATTTTTCTCTGTTGCAAGGTTGTTAAAGACTATGTTTGACACTGGTAACAAAGTGTTGGTATGAAAATTGTAGATATTATCTGTCTCTTTATGTCCATATTGATCTTTGGATGCAGGAGTAATGGTGAAAGTTGATATATCACAGTGTTTGCTTTCTGACATCTTGATTCTATTTCTCTGTCTAGTTTATCATTTTCTGAAGAAAAAAAACCCACTTCCTAAATGTTTTAATTCCTTTGTTTGTTTCACTGCTGAATTGTTTATTGTGATATCTATTGTTGTTGATTTTCATAACTTCCATCTTTTGTATGTTAATTTTCATATTATATTTTCACCATTGAGTGGATTATTAATCAACACTGTTTCACAGACCTCATAAAAGTTGTTTCACTTGATGGTGGCATAGTACCTCAATGTTAAGACTTACAGAAGTGTATGCTTGTCAAATCTTTTGATCACCAATAAAAATTCTTGAGACTAAAATATTGTCCTCTGGCTTCCTACTTTAATTTACTTGTATAAACAATTATTTGAAGCAAAATTGTATTGTCTATATATGTTATCCATGTTTACAAGAAGACCTATCGGCCCTTGTATAACTTATACGGATATTATGTTATGTGTTTGTTGTTACTGAGGATATTTCAATACCTGTACGGGATGTTTGTTGTTGTTGTAATAGTCCTTGTCTCGATTGGTCCGTTCGGGTGACTTTGTGTGCACGATTTGAATGGCTTGATGAAATCGCATCTTTTTTGAGATGCGGTTAGTCAAGTACTGAAAAACGCGTATGCAATTGTTGCTAGGCGATTTGGTGCCGTAGAACGGACAGGTTCAATTCCCGTTAGTCTCAAGAATTTTTAAAATATTGTCCTCTGGCTTCCTACTTTAATTTACTTGTATAAACAATTATTTGAAGCAAAATTGTATTGTCTATATATGTTATCCATGTTTACAAGAAGACCTATCGGCCCTTGTATAACTTATACGGATATTATGTTATGTGTTTGTTGTTACTGAGGATATTTCAATACCTGTACGGGATGTTTGTTGTTGTTGTAATAGTCCTTGTCTCGATTGGTCCGTTCGGGTGACTTTGTGTGCACGATTTGAATGGCTTGATGAAATCGCATCTTTTTTTGGAGATGCGGTTAGTCAAGTACTGAAAAACGCGTGTGCAATTGTTGCTAGGCGATTTGGTGCCGTAGAACGGACTGGTTCAATTTCCGTTAGTCTCAAGAATTTTAGCCTCTGGCTTCCTACTTTAATTTACTTGATCACCAATAAGTGAATAGGATTTATGTCCATAAAAGTTAAATGACAATTTTAAAGCCAGGTAGATACCAGGTGTAGATTGAAATGACATGCTCTGTTTACAGTGATGCCACACTCATTTATTACATCTATTTTTAATGTTATCAGATAGTAATTTGAATACAATCAAATTGTGTATAATATGCAGCAATCTTAAAGAAATCTTAATGCGATTCATCTGTCAATAGTCTAAATGTGCTGTAGTAGTTTACTGTAATTAAATTATATCACATCATTCAGTTAAGCCATTCACAAAATAGCTTTTACTAGTACCATGCAGAACTAAGACAACACACAGTGATAAATATGAATTTCATACATTCACCACATTTATGGCAAGTGTATTGGCATAATCTCTGGCAGCAGATTATAACAACAGAGTGGCAACACACACTTTAAATACGAATTTCTCCAAAAATAACATTTTACAAACAAAAAGAGCATGTACTTCATCTACTTGTAAGAATGACTTGAAAATAAGCACAGCACACACATAAAAACTAATACAACATTAAAAAACTACACAAATGTTAACACCAATGTATTAGAATATATTGTTATTGCTTAATTATGAGTGTGCAACACAATAAATATTTTTGTTGTGTTATGAGCATCTAATATATTTTTACCCTTTTACCCTATATTTTTAGTTATTTTTATTCTTAGTGGGACCCTGAGTTGGATCTGTCAGTCTCCATCCTTTTTGGACCATTCTTGTGTTTTACCTTTCCTCTATATATTATTTTAGTTCTTCCATGATACTGTATTACCTTTATTAATGTATTTTGTCTCTTGATTATGTTCCTTCAGTAATGTATACAGTATATAGGGCGGAAGCCAGTGCTCTCCAGTTTGAGCGATGTGATGCTACTTTGTGTAGTTATTGCATGCTATTGAGACCCAGTCATACTCTATTTGATGGTTGGTCTGTAAAAAGTTTCTCTTGGTCTTCCTCTTTAATTTGCTATCTGGTACCCATTTTAATGCTTTAGTGGTTTCTATTTCCATTCAGTCGAAGTATATATCCAATATAATGTCTGTTTCTTTTTGTAGAAACTCAGGTGTTACAGCTCTTAAAACGTTCTTTGACCAAACCACTATTCTATTATATTTGGGATTGCTAATTATTTTTCAATGTTGTGTTCATGAACATGTGTGTGAGGATTTCCCTGACAAAGTGGTTAAGCCATTTTCCTTGTGCTCAAGAGGGCACAGGTTTTATGCCTGGTCATGACATCTTGTCTTCATGTAAGTATATATAATTTAAAATAATATATAAATGGGTTAAATAAGTTTTACATAAAACAAATGCAAATGTATTTTATTGAAGATTCATGGGAATTATCACTTCAAAATTAGAGTTACATCCTACGAGTAATACTCTTGGCAGGCAGCATTCACATATGGGGAAACCAGAGTAAAAAAAGAAAAAAATGAGTAAAGTTAACCCATAATATTTATTAATGCTGTCAGGGTGTAAGATGCTAGTGATCTCATATTTCAGTGGTTCTGCTATATGAGGGCAGCAGCCATCATCTCTCCTTTGAGTTTTACCACACAGATTAATCTGGTACCCAATTAAAGCTGGGTTGCCCTGGAAGCCGTTGTGGTCTGAACACTGGAGAATTTCCACCTCAACTGGGGAATGAACCCATGACAAATTGTATGTGAAGCCAGTGTGTTAACCACTGCACAACACATCGCTCAATGAAGTCAATTCTCTATTCTTTTTAAATGCTTTTTTTTTTTGAGGTTACAGATTTGAAATTGGGTTATGACATCTGGTTTATCAGTGCATTTTATGAATTCTGTAAAGGGGCAGGGATAAGGCATGTACCAGATGGAGTATCTCTCTCAACAAAGCAGCATGTTGCCTGCTGAGTAACACTAAGAGTATTCAACTCTCAACAGAGCAGTGTGTTTCCTGCTGAGTATCACTAAGAGTAATCAACTCTCAATAAAGCAGCGTGTTGGTTGCTGAATAACACTAAGAGTAATCAACTCAGAAACCCAAGCAATAATTCCAGAGATCTCAAACAATGCACTTGTAAACAAGATGATACAGTTTTTATGAGATGGTCAGTCAACATTCCTTGGTAACTTCATATAACATGCGTGGGGAAAGTGGTCAAACTCTGTGTTTCACATTTGTGCTTGAAACACATGGTAAGAGATTCTTTAACCACTAATATGAAAATACATCACACACACCCTGTTAAAGACCTTACTGTAAGGAAATGTTTAAGTACATTGAAAAGGAGGCAAACAAATACACAGACAGAAGGAAAAAATAAAGAGATAAATTTCTCCTCCTTTTGTAGTCACATGCTGACATCGATTTTCTCAATGAACTGCACTTTAGTCATCAGCCCTAAGATAAGGCTAAAGAGCACATTCATCAGAGCTGTCCTTATTGTTCATAGCTTTCCTCCCGTGGTGTAACTCTAAACAATCTTTACATGCACTTACTGAGTCTGTGTGGCATGTTCTCATTTAAAAAAATGATTGCTTCTCTCTTGCATGCACATGGATGGCATTGCCGCATGGGTAAGCCAAACTTCAATTATCTCTATGCAGCCTTTGATGCGGAGCATAAACTCTGGAAATGACACATATTCTATATGGTGTCATCAGTAGCAAACTCCAGCCTGGCTAGCTGATCAGCAATGCCATTTTCCCTGACCCATGATGGACAAATTAAATTTTACTAGACTGTATTACCAAGGTAAGAGACAGAGAGTGTTGGAGATTCATTTCTTTCAACTTTTGTTGTAGAGATGACTCGTGATCTGATCTGAATATAATGAATAACATTAAACATTAACAAGTGTCTGCTCTGTAACAGAGTTAACAACCAGCTTACATCGCAAATGCAACTTGCCAAATTATCTTGTGGTTCGAATGTTGATTATTCATATTGTACTGGTGATACAGTTGATGTATTCATCATCATCATTAAGTGTCGCCTCCGCAATGAAGGTTGACTGCAACATATCTCCAACATCTCCTGTCTCTTGTTGTGGTGGTGCACTCTGCTAGACTGTAACCTGTCCACCATGTGATGTTACTCTCCCACTTGTATCTCTGCCTACCTCTTGCTCGCTTCCCTTTGACTTTACCCTCAAGTAAGGTCTTCAATAAGGTGTCATGTCTTTTAATGTGTCCAAAGTATTTTATTTGCCTGATCTTTATTTTAGTAGTTCTTTTTTAATATTAAGTGTCTTTAGTACCTCTTTATTTGCTTTCTTCTCTTTCCATGATGTTCTCCCTATTCTTCTATATACCCACATCTCAAAGGCATCAATTTTGTCTTCTAATTGTTTATTTAGTGTCCCTGTTTCTTAGCCATACATTAATATGGAATAGATGTAGCATTTTATAATTTTCATTTTTAACTTGTTTGTAATTTGTTTAGATATTAATAATTTCCTCATGTCATTGAAAGTACTTTTAGCCATTCCTTTCTCCTTTTAACTTCTGTTTCACATCTGCCATCATCTGTGACTATGTGTCCAAGATATTGATACTGTTTTACTTGTTGTAGTTTCTCTCCCTGTATGTTTATATTTACCTCCTGTTCTGTGTCTTTGCTGATTATCATGGTTTTTGTTTTTTTGGATATTTATATCTAGTCCATATTCATTAAATGATGTATTAGTGGATCCTTAAAATTTAACAATAGTTGACTAGGAAAGTCCTGTACATGATATGCTTCAAGCATGAGAAAAAATTTGTTTGATTTTCAAATAAATACAAATTTGTCCTGAATAAAAAACACTTTTCCCCACCATTGTGGATAATTAAACTGCAAAATACAACATTCAATAACTTTTATAATCTTCAAAGATTTGTTTACCCCTTCTGAAGTACTGTGTGTTTTTCCAGCAATAAGTTTTCTTTCATCCTTTGCAGCAGCATAAAGAACACAAACTTACAATATATCTACAATTTCATTTTTAAATGCAAATAATGATAATTATAGATCTCATGGAAATTCATATTTTTATAACTTTTTTGTTACTTAGAATCATACATTTTGCTATAAAATGTAACCCTTTCATCTTACCTGGTAACTTCTCTAGATTTTGTGTTTTTTTAATACAGCAAGATTTGAACACATTCTGTTTAAATAGTAACTAAAAGTAAATACTAGCTATCAATATATGTGTATTTAATGAAACTTGAGTACTTTCTTACAAATTACCCAGTACTGAAAAAAGTAAAAATTAACAAGTATGCAGTATTCTATTTTATGATCAGGATTTCATGTTATAACAAGTGCAGAAACATGTTGAAGTGTTACAGGATGCAGACAAATCCACATGACAAAAAATTTCTTCTCTGTATTATCATTTGTGTTGAAAAGTGGATCTTCCTGAAGTCTTCTATTACTGATTCCTAATGCAGAGATTGTTAACAAATGCCTTTGTACAAGAAGATGCGGTTCTGCATGAGGTGCACTTCAAGAGTTCCCTGCATTTGGTTCTATGTTGTCACACTGTGAACTGGAATAAGTAAACTTAGCTCTTGGATTGATCATTTGATGTGATGCACATTTAGTACTCAGCACTTATTACCTGGCAGACTGACAGACTTTAATTGTTAGAAAACGTGTGCAATATTGGCCTTGAATTGAGAGCAGCATAAATCATGCCTTTTCCCATCATTCAAGTAATGTTACTAAAACTCATTAGTGGTGTCTAAATAGTCAAAAATAGTTGCACAGCAATTTCCTATATAGTACATGCTTCAATCATTATTGTTGTTGCTGCTGTTATTATTAATATCATTATTATTTTTGTGCACCTCTCAACCTGAAATTTTACCTTTATATCATAACCTTTTCAGCAATATTTAGGAATGTAACTCTTACTAATTAGTGTAACCTTTTTCAGTTAAATCCTAACAAATGGCTCTACCTTTTTTTCAGAAAGCGAAACGAAAAAATTTTTAAATAATTATTTTCCCTGTATATAAGAGATATATTTGTAATATTTGTGGGTTGTATGGGTGGGACTCTGATTGGGTGGTGTGCACATCTCTGCATCTGACAGCAGTCCTCACGATTATAACAGACTTACTACATCTCTAACAAACTTACAATTACGTTAGCCATTTTGTATCTAAGAATTAACCCGCAGTCAGTAAAATAAAAAAATTACAAAACAATTTATTTTGGATCTGCACAGATTTTATAATCAAATGAAGGTGGTACTGCTAGTAGAACATAATTGAAAATAATACTCACGTGGAAAACAGGTAATGAAGTCCTACTGGATGATGAATAACACACTATCACTGACGGATGTTTACATGAATAAATATGGTACATACAACAAAACAAAACACAGAATATAATCATACAAATGATAAGTGATTTTGTCCTGTGTATTGTCATTTGTATGATTATATTCTGTGTTTTGTTTTGTTGTATGTACCATATTTATTCATGTAAACATCCGTCAGTGATAGTGTGTTAGTCGTCATCCAGTAGGACTTCATTACCTGTCTTCCACGTGAGTATTATTCACAGATTTTATAAAAAGTTAGATGGTAGACCCATTTGCCGGGATAGTAGACCCTACTCCTTTTTCATATAAAAACTTTTCTCAGATTTTGATGCATGTCAAGGCAAGATCAACATGCAATTTTGTAAAGTTTGTAATAAAGAATTATAGAAGTAGCTTTAACATGAACTTAAAGAAGACTTTAAGACAAAAAAATGTATTAGAAGAAAGTAAAATATATTTTACCAGTAATCATTAATTTGTTATTTCTGTATTAAATGATTTTAGTTTATAAATATATTTTTGTGCTCAGATATTTTTTTTTGGGGAGTGGGGCTGGTATTACCCTTCTTGGTTTATAGTACAAAATATCATGCTCCACTTCACAAGATGGGTGTGTTTAAACCCCAAAAGACCTACTTATCTATGGAATTGTGCACAATGCTTTAAACCACTAATATGATTCCATCTTTTCATATTATGGTATTAAAAATGAATGCTCCTAGTGTCTGGATTTCCTATAATAGTTAATAATTTAACTTTATATAGGGCCTATATACTTTAATAAATATTTCTATAATGATACCTATGTATTACCTTTTTTTTTGTCTTGAAGTCATTGAAGAAAGAAGTTACTAGTTGATCACTATCTTTTATGAATGAACCTTCTATGTGATCAAATCACAGAACATTTGTGTTTGCCTCTTTACCATTTGTAATCCATATTTTTTATCATATATTTCCCAAATGTCTTTGTCCTTGTGCATAAAGTATCATTTCCAGATAGAATTTTTTTGTTTGTTTTGTTTTTTGTTACTTGTTAGGATTTACTAATCATTTTCTTGATTTTATCAGGGGATAGTGCGAAACAGTCCCCCTTATGAAAAAATTACGCACTCGAGTCGCCCACATTTGGGGCGATCGCAAGAGTCAACCCAACCGAAGTGCAATGGAAGGGCCTCAACCTGGGAGCACCACCCCAGTTTTAAAAATTTTTTTTAAAGAATCTTTATTTGCATCAATGAAATATTTACAAAACCAATAGACATGTTAATTGTGTAGTATGCACTGTGTTATGAGATGGTTTAACAACATTCATGGAAATTTGTGATGGGAGTGTAGTGATAAATGTAGGATGTAAAAATTATAGTAAAACATTATTTTATTTTTCCTTTCGTCCTAACACTCTTACATTCAAGTTTAATATGTATATATATTAAGCACTTTGGATACATAGTTTGTAATACGTATACATTCGTTCGGTTTAGGGTCCGAATATTTCTTTTACAAAATAACAGAAATGTCTAACTGGAAAATTTAATTGAGTCTGCAGTGTTGAGTAATAATTTATTGCATTTTCTTACAAATAGGAGTTGGAAAAGTTGAGCATTGAATTTTTGGTGTTCATGTCTTGCTCTATTCCTGTATGACCACACAAGATTTCTAAACTCTGCTAGAAGAATGAGGGATTTTGTTTGTAAACGTGTGTCTGCATTTGGAAGTACGTTTAACATGACTGCCTTGTACATGGTTGTGTCTGATGTTGTGTCTGATGTTGTGTCTGGGGTTATGTTTTTTGTTTTAGTGTGTTCAATGCGAGGGATATTGTGTTGCAGTGGAAGAATATGTGATCTTCCGTTTCTGGTGTTTTGAATCCACAGCTTGCATCTCTCGTGTGGCCTGTGTGTCATTCTATGTGAGAGCGATGTGATGTTGAAAAGTAGTCTGTATGTAACTTCCTTTGCTTTTGGTGATGTTTGTGTACGATGTAGGTTGGTAAATATTTCTGAGTATTCTGTTATAAAGTGAGCATAGCCTCGTTTGATTCTGCTGATAAGTGATGGTTCTTGTGCTGCGATGAGGTGCTTATAGATGTTTTTTGTTGGTTCATTGACTAGTTCCTCATTTCCCTTGAGATATTGGATGCATTGTTGGTAGAAGGGTGGTAAAGTACCCATTGAGTGGGGCTGTGTGTTTCGAATGGTGCATAAATGGGATATTTTTAGTCCAATGTAATAATGTGTCAGCGTGTATTCTTGCAGTGACCATGGTTGATAAAGAAACCTTTCATTGAAGATTCACAGATTCTCTTGTAACTCAGATGTAGTCTACCACAGAGTGATTGCCCTTTATAAAATTCCCCAAATAGTATTTTATGTGCGATTCTGATATTCTGCACACATGACCACGTGATTATTGTTTGGGTTTCTGAGTTGATTACTCTTAGTGATACTCAGCAGGCAATACGCTGTTTTGTTGAGAGTTGATTATTCTTAGTGATACTCAGCAGGCAATGCACTGCTTTGTCGAGAGGGATACTCCATCTGATACATGCCTTATCCCCACCCCCTTTACAGAATTCATAAAATGCACTGACAAACCAGATGTCATAGCCCAATTTCAAACCCATAACCTAAAAAATGTGTTTAAAAGGAATAGAGAATTGACTTCATTGTACTCTGGTTCATTGAGCACAGTGGTTAACACACTGGCTTCACGTATGATTTGTCATGGGTCCATTCCCCAGTTGAGGAAGAAATTGCATTCTATATTAAGAATAACATCTTATTATAATTAATGAAATCTGGCAAGTACAAAATTATGTATTGTATTGATAATAGTGTGGGCCAATATAGTAGGCTATGTTAAATACCTGCAGATCTGTCCTTCTCCTTGGACTGTTTCTTGAAGTTGCAGCCCCTGACTGACCATGTTGTAATGAGTTTTGTCCCAGTGAACCAGTAGCATGACGGCCATATCTATTTCTGTGTGCTGCATCAGCTTGTGACTTTGAATCTTTGGGTGCTGTAACAACAAAATATTCTCTCTTGTCTCTTCAATATATTATTAAGTACATTTTAGTTTGGTCGAATATGTTACTATTGACATTAAAAATGGTGTGAAGTGACAGCTGTGTTATTTCTTGTGACCACAACTGGAAGTTCAGTTCAATGTTCAGGTCTCTTCGCCTGGAATATGTGATTTCTTTCTGTATGTGTTAGTTAGAGATTGCTGTGTAGCCATGTCATGTGAATTTCCTGTACAACACTGAGACAGGATTAGCATACTGTCAGTGAGAACAAAATGGCTTGTAGTAAAATGGAGAGTTTTCTGAAGACGACTACTATTAATCAACGAATAAAAAAAACACATACAATTTGCCACAATCAACATCTGTGGAATAAAAAAATAAGAAACAAGATCTGATAGATGAAAAGAAAAGGAGAAACATCAAAATCCTAGAATTAGCAGATACGAGGATTAAATACAAGAGCTGTAAGAAACTATATCAAAATTACACGTTCCTTTACAGTGGAGTTGACCCAGTTTCAAGAGCAAGGCACGGAGTGGGATCTTTCGTATATCCGATACTTGCTAAGAACACTGTTCAAGTTACACATCAGAATGAACGATCAATGTCGGTCATGATTACAATAGACCATGTAAACACCACATTTATACAGGTCTATGTTCCATGTAACACACAAAACCACAAAAACGAAAGAAAGGAATTTTTTGAGGATGTAAATAGACGAATAAATAACAGCAACAATAATGCTGAGCTATATTTTTTGGAAGATTTTAACGCCTATCTTGGTACAAATAGAGAAGGAATAGAGGAACATAAAAGGTCATTCGGCGACTCAAGAAACAAGTTTAATGACAATTTCCATATATAAACGAATAGATACATGCATCCAACACAAACTCTTCATAACGAATAACTTCTTTAAACGTAGACAGTCACAAGTGTACATATGGTATAAACGGAACAGCGCGAAATGCAAGAGTCAGATAGACTTTATACTCACAAAAATGAAACAATAGACGAAAAATAACAGACGCACGCGTAATACCTAACATGTGTGCAGACACAGACCATAAGGCAGTAATAATAACAGTCAAGACAAACAGAACGAAAAATAACAAGCACAAAAAAGCACAAAGTAACAAGGGCAACTATAGGCCTATATACAGAAATTGGAAGAATCAAACATGCGAGAAAAATATATCCAGGAAGTTAACGAAGAATTCACAAATCAACCAGAAAACAACCAGCACATAGAAGAAGAAGGGAAACAGTTCAAAAATATTATCATACAAACAGCAGGAAAAATATGCGGATATAAAAACCACAAAGGCAAGAAACCAAAAATAATAGTTTGGTCGACAGAAGAAGTAAAGAACACAGTGAAAGATAAAAAACAAAAATATAAGAAATGGGCAACAAGCAAAACACACGAATACTTCTTACCATACAAGACAGAAAAGAATAACATAAAGAAAATCATCAAAAATGCAAAAATTAAGGCGTGGAAAGAATATTGAGAAATCCTTAACAAGGACAGACAAAACGCACCAAAGATGTTCTACAAGAAAGTACAAAATATGAGAAGTAAAAAAAGACACGAACCAACAGAAATAATTAACGATGA